>WPDH01000292.1:0-376527 GCA_019137255.1 Corinectria fuckeliana | reverse complement strand
ACTTTATATAAGTATATATTTAGTTATTTATTAGGTAGAAAATAAGTCTGTTAGATTAATAATAGAAGTAAATAAGAATATAAGTATAAGAAGCTATTAGCTATAATTAGGGTAGTATATAATACTAGAGGACTATTTATAGACCTTTAAGTAGGTAATTAGTTTATTTAGATAGAATATTATAAGTATAGATAAAAAGAGCCTCTTTATAATAAAAAGAAGAAAAAGAAGAAAGTATAATAAAGTGTAAAAAGATATATAAGAGTATATAGCTATATATAATTTCTTTTATTATTAATTAGTTATTATAGTAATAAAAACTTTAATCCCTTTATATATAAATAAATAAGATAAAAATATAGTCTTTTATTATAATATAATATTATATATAATTAAATAAAGCTTATATGATACAGTAGGGTGACCCTAGTGCGAAAATTTAAAAAAAAGTTGATATGAGACACCAGGCCCTATAGCCTTCCGTAGCTGGCCCCCAAACCGCGGTATAATAATAATACTCGTCGTCACCTAGCTCCCATGATCAATAACTGTATCCGGAGTTTGCGGACATTTCCCAAACGCTCACAATCACGCTTAATCCTTCGGCCAGGGTTGCTTTGTTGGCGCGAGGCTGCGCAGCAAGTCTAGTAAGGAACAGCGGCGTTCTGACCGCCCGTCTGGGTCTAGTTGTGAGGATTCAGGCAAGGCTAATTTTGGGCTTAGACGGCGGATCCCTTTGAGATGAAAGCGAGGAGTTTTACCTCGTACGTACTAACAGACTACATAGATAGTACGTACTGCATATCCAACACCCCCGCAACTCAGCCCTGGGAGGCGAGCTAAGCCGGGGTGGCAAGTGGGCATGCCTGGGAGTGACTGGGATGAGATGGATGAGACGGGATGCAGGTGGAATTGGAGATGCTGGGATGAATCACAAACGAGAGCTGTCAGAGGTGCAGAGGCCAGGATCCGAAGGGCCAGCCCGGCATCCACAGGATCCTCTCATCGGCGTGGCTATGCAACTATGTTAATACCGTGTTTTCGGGCCACGGGCAATGAGGAGCTTGGCCCGCCAATTCGCCGTCAACGTCAACAGTCAAGCAGTGTTGGCAGTCAACCAACCAGCTCAGCATTTGGCAACCCAAGTGTGAGACAAGTGGGGAGAGAGGGGCTCGCCGTAATTGCCCAGGGTCAAGGACCAGCAAAGAGTAGAAGAATGATGGGATGGGATGGAGGAGGAGGAGGATGAGGTTGGGGTTGGGGCGAGCTTGAGAAGCGGAGAATGATGAGATTGCCCAACCTCAGAATAGAAGCTTTCCGAGGCGCGGTTAAGGCTGGGTCTACGGATAACAGACATGTTTCGACATGTTTTATTCATGTCCTTGCTTACGAACTCGTCTGTCTCCGACTCCACTGGCCAGGAACAGAAAAGAGACTCAGCAGCCCATCTGTCCGTCCCTTGCTTGCTTGTCTTGTTTTTGACCCCCCCCCCCCCCCCCCCCCCAACGGGGGGGGGGGGGNNTTTTTTTGCCCCCCCCCCCCCCCCCCCCCCAAAGCGGAGGGTGGGCGGCTGGCGGAAGATCCTCTCCAATAGCTGCAAGTCCGCGACAATGGTGCCCCGTCGGTGAGGCTGACTTGCTTTTGATGGTGGTGACTGGTGGAGCGGGCCAGCCGAAGCGCCCAGCCCCCGGAATCCAAAGCACAACACGTCAAGTTCCAGTGCTCCTTGACATCGTTCTTGATACTTCGTACGGATGGATCTGTCTGTTCTCGGTGATTTGAGCGAATCCCCCCTCTCCCAAGACCGAAAGGAACTACAACCTCTGTCGAAAACTGGTGCCGACCTCATCTTAATCACTCAGGCGGCGACATCGTTGTGCAAGTCATTTTGTTGCACGGCGCAGCAGGGACAGTCAGACGGCATAACCCCACGAAGTACTGTGAAGTTTCCTCGAGCAAAGCCGACGTCTTTTCGTAGATATTTAAATTCCCGAAACTCATGTCCAACTCGGGATACCAGTCCGAAAGGCCCAATGCCATCTCCACCCACAGTGTAATCCTGCTGCAGCCCTACCGAGACCCCAGCCACATCGTTCCCAGCCATCGACAATTCTTCATTTTCGAATGCTCAGACAGTCCTGCCATTATTTCCAGTACAGTTCTATTCGTGCTCCAGACGCACGCCTCGTCGGAGAGCAATCGCTCCGCCGGATGCCCGCTTCCCTGTTGGCTTATTTGGCGCCGGCGTTGCTAAAGGCCACCACGTTCCCGTCCGCGTCGGTCATCGAGGCCTCGTTGACGTCGACCTGGCGTCTGCCGACTGTTGCCGAGGGGGTTAGATGATTAGATGATCCTTGTCTTGTGGCACTTGAGATGGAGAACTGGGTGTGCTTACTGGGGTTGGCGACGACGGCGCTGACGAGGACAGCGAATGTGAGAACGGAGAATTGCATCTTGAAGGAGAGAGCGGCCGTGTTGGAGGGACAGGAATAGATATCGGCCAGCGACGAGGATCAAGTTGGGCAATGGAAGCGAGAGAGAATGAAGATGGTCTTGGTGCGGTGAAGGACAGCGTAATCTAGCTAAACGCCAGCGAGTCGACTTGCTATTTGTACGTCGAGGCCATGGTAATTTACATCAAAGTCCCTGCCTTGTTTATTACAAAGCAGGACTCTGTGTATATCCTGAGACGGACTCTGCTCGGTCGATTGAACTTCAGTGGTCATGTCGTCTCAGATTCATCTTTGAGACAGTCCCGACCTCGACGACCCTCCGGATGACGAAGTGAACCAAGCGGCAAGGTGCTGAACCGACATCCAGTAAGGGGACAGGACTTCCCCAGCTCTCCAGCACTGCAGGGCATCGTGCAGGGAAATAACGTCTTCACACCCAGACGAGTCTGAAACGCATGCATTATTCGCCTAGGCCCATGGCGACGGCGATCACACAGACGGAGAGCCAAGACCCGGTAGCAGAGTTGGACTGGAGAAACGAGGCGCAGCGAAGGGGCCGCGTCTGCCAGCAAAACCACGGGGACAACCTCCGTAGGGTGGACTCCGTAGTTGGTGATGTATCCCGAGGCCACGTAGGGAGGCGAGAGACGTGCATGCATCCGGCGTGGCTCAGTCAGAAGTGGGATGAAGGTGTTGGCCGCTGAGACGATAGTGGCATGCTGGGGGCGACATGAGCCGGCGAAATCGAACAATGTCAGCCCCTAAGAGACCTAGAATAATAAATAAAACTTGGTCAGTGCAGACGTAATAATTCTTCAGTCTGGGGACAAGCTACAGAGTATTACTGAACTACATCATGAGGACATGACAGTAAAATAGATACTCACAGGTTGCAACCGCGGGGCAAGATGATGTACGGAAACTGTCTCTACCTCTCTACCTGCTAGAACCAACCAACACATCCAAGGCCGTTGCGATAACTCATTACAGCAACCGTTCCCGCGCAATCGCGCAATCACGCAGCATAGCCGATAAGTAGCAATCGCTACTCCACCTCTTCCTCTACTTTTAGATGATTCGATCACGAGCGGCTTCCGAGGCGGGGTCGGCTACTTACTGTACCGTGCTTTGGACGTGCCGAGCTCAAATGCCTATCAACAATCTAACTTTTCTACAGTGTTTCCAGTTCCTGTGTAACCGCCCTGTTCTTCAGCTCGTCGTGTCTTGCAGTTAAGCTGATACCTAGGCCTTATTGCTCTTCCTACCTTGGGCTTGCCGTCGTGACGTATTGATCCATTCCCGACCCCTACTCCACCACCTCGTCTCTGCAGTCGGGTGTCTCCGATCTCTCCCCTCACTTGTACGTATACTCGCTCTCTCTTCCCTTCCATCCCGTGCCTCTGTCTGCTCTCTACCCGCCGCACATCTGTTAGAGGCACCTCCTCCTCTCCTGCCGATCGTCCGCTGATCGCCCCTTGGTCTGCAGCAGCTGGCTCTCTTGTCGCCGCCCCCGTCTCCTGCTCTCGGCTTTCATCATGGCCACCGCCGAACACTGCCTCGCGTGCTTCGAGACGCTCGATGCCCACCTCGCCCACCGTAAGCCTCTGTCCCTCGACGAGATCCAGACGACCCTGGCCGCCCACCACAGCTTTGCCTCGTCCGCCGCTGCATCCTCCAATTCCAACCCCAACAAGGGCCTCCAGGACCCCGCCCTGCGCCGCCTCGCCGCCGACTCCGAGTCGTCCTCTTCCTCGTCGACGTCGCTCGCCGCCTCGACCCCGGCCACGTCCACCTCCTCGCTGCCGCTGCCGCCCTCGTCTGCTCCCCTCTTCGTGACCTGGAACACCATGGACGACGACGACGAGCCCTCGCTGCGCGGGTGCATCGGCACCTTCGAGTCCCAGCCCCTCGCCGAGGGCATCCCCGAGTACGCGCTCGTCTCGGCCCTCCAGGACTCGCGCTTCTCGCCCATCCGCAAGTCCGAGCTGCCCGCCCTGCAGGTCGCCGTCACGCTGCTCACCGACTTCGAGGAGGTCGACGACTTGTATGACTGGGACGTCGGCGTCCACGGCCTCCGCCTGTCCTTCTACGACCGCGGCCGCCGCTACGGCTCCACCTACCTGCCCGACGTCGCCGCCGAGCAGGGCTGGACCAAGGACGAGACCCTCTTCAGCCTGATCCGCAAGGCCGGCTGGATGGGCAGCCGCAAGCAGTGGAAGGACCTGGACCTCAAGGTCACACGCTACCAGGGCAAGAAGAGCACCCTCGAGTACAGCGACTTCAAGAGGTGGCGGGCCGGCCTTGAGGACTGAGCGGCCTTTCGCCTCGCCCGAGACTATGCAAGAAGCGCTCTTCAAGGCCAGCAGGGGAGTGGGTCGGGGAGTTTTGAGGGTAAGCCGTGACTTGTAGACTAGAGAGGCCGGCGTTTTGGGCGAGTGGCAGCCCACGGGGGCCATTTCTTCTCATTGCACTATTGACTGACAGTTAGAGCCGGGATTTCTGGAGTGGTCGTACACATGACTCATATTTCTCTCCTGCAATTCACAGATGATTTCACAGGCTTTGTCGTCTCGGTTGCAGACTTGCTGGCTGTTCTAACCGACAGGTACTACGATGTGATGGTGGTCGAGGCACGGCAAACGAAGCAAATTGTTGACCCGTCAACAGAATCCTAACGACCGTCTAATCTAGTCGTTCAGCAGCATGCCTACCTAGTCAAAAGCATCCTAGGACGCCGGGCCACTGCTCCAACCGACTCAGCAGCAGGGTGTGGACGTGACAACGACAGTATATGGACAGTATCTGATAGCCTTGTATCTTTTCAAAACGAGATAATAGACACGTTGATGATGGTTCCCGACCAAAATATAACAGGCAAAAACTCCTCGTGGCGGCTGGTATAACCACCAGCCCATTACCACAACCCAAACCCAATCTTTCGCCTAGACGCCAAAGTATCCCTGGTATATGACGATTCGAAGCATTTCGAACACCCTCTTCCCCAAGCACACGAGAGCTGGTCGCCCGAGTCTCCCAGTCCTTCTTTTCCTTTTCCTGCTATTGATCGCTCCCTTGATGCCCTCTCCTCACCAACACCGCAAGGTCTTCCAGAACCCACTGTTGGTCTTCCCAACCCGATCGCCGTTCAGGTTCGGCCCGCGGATGCCCGGCCCGCGCTTCTCGGGGTCGGCGTCGGTGGGCAGCGGGGTCAGGGGCTTGGTCTGGCCGCGGGCGTTCAGCTCGGTGTTCTCGTGGACGCCCATGTCGGCGAGCCGGCGGCCCTCCATGACGCGGCGCACGACGAGGGCAAACGTCTCCTCGATGTTGACCTCGAGGCGCGCGCTGGTCTCCATGAAGCCGCAGCCGCGGGTGCGCGCCCACTCGAGGCCCCGGGCGGCGGGCACCTGGCGGCTCTCCTGCAGATCGCACTTGTTGCCGGCGACGAGCTTGACGGGGGGCGCCGTCTTATTGCGGCCGCCGCTGAAGGAAGTGTCGTGGTGGCCCGGCTTGAGGCCTGCGCGGCGGGCGCGGTCGGCGTTGTCGAGGCGCGTCTCGGCCTCCATGTCGATGAGCTCGTTGAAGTGCTCCAGGGCGTCGAGGGAGTCCATGGACGTGATGTCGTAGACGAGCAGGAAGGCGTCGGCGCCGAGGTTGGACGAGGCCCACATGCCGCGGTACTCCTCCTGGCCGGCCGTGTCGGTCAGTGACAGGTGGTAGGTGACGCCGTCGATGCGGCGCGTGACGCTGTACGAGTCCTCGATGGTCGGGTCGTAGTCGGAGGTCCACTGCGAGTGCACGAGGCGCAGGGTGATGGAGGATTTACCGCAGCCGCCATCGCCGCAGATGGTGATGGAGATGGGGACGGGAGGCTGCGCCGCTTCGGTGGTCATTGTTGCGACGTAGAAAGAGGAGGACGAGTAGATCAAGTTTTGCGACTGACAATGGTGCGAGTGGAAAGTGTCGTCACCGAGGAAGGGCACCAGAACGCGCCGGTCTGTGGGGTTGGAACGGGAGCGAGCTCTAAATAGTAGACTAAACGTCGAGTCTAGAGGGTTGGAACGGGATTGTCGCGTGGGAGGTGACGTGTGAGCGTCGTCTCGTCGTCGTCGAAGCTGTCGGTAGGCGGCGTTGTCGGGTTTCTACGGCTTGCTCGATCGTAGCAGGTCGTCCGTGTCGTTGAGATATTCGTGGTCCGGGCCGAGTGACAGGTTGTTCGCTTGCGCTACCCGAGGCAAAACGAGGGTGACTCGATTCGATTCGAGCTGAGCTGTGAAACGGCGCGGGCAAGTTTTCAACGGCGGGCGCTTGACGGGCGGGATTGTGAGACAGTGGCGGGCGACTGGTGGTGTGTGGGTGGTACTCGATGTGACGTACGTAGGTGACAAGCAAACACACAGTGTTTTTCCCTTCTTTCTTTCTTTCTTCGTTTCTTTTGTTTCTTTTAATCTCCGTCTCATCGGTCACAATTCAAGAAAGAAGGAAGCACAGTAAAGAGCCCGGACAGGTACGATACATGTAGATAGATGAAGAAATGAAAAGTCTTGCGACGGCGGGGGGCAAGCCTGAGAGTGCCGTAACCTGAAATAGGTACCTGCCTTAGGTACGAATAACTAGCTGCAGTGGGGCCGGGGGGGCCTGCCGCCTGGGGCCCGGGGGTCGGGTAACCTACTGGATCAGGGGACGGGACGTTGTGGCGTGGGCTCGGGTGGCTTAGGTACCTGGACTTGGAAGCTCCGGCGTCGGTGGACGGGCCACGGGGTGATCTACAGCATCGTGTAGCGGAGCTCAGGCCTGAGGAGAGAGGCTGGGTGGCAATAAAAATCAAGGAAGAGAGGGGGGAAAGGGACCTGGCTGGCGATGACGACGACGACGACGATGGCGAGGTTTTCTTTCTTTTTCTTGCGTTCTCTGGTTGTGTCTGGACGGTGGGTATCGATGATGCGACCCGTCCCCCTTTGTCGAGGATCTTGAAGATGGGCGCCCCGGAGGAGAGGGTTGGAGAAGTACCGGTACAGTTAGAGGTTGGAAGCCCAGTGATGTGACAGGTACCTAGCTAGGTAGGTAGCCCAACGAACCAGGGGATAGGCTAGGGGGTCCAAAAGCAACTTTGACTTTTGATAGACGTCCGAGGGCGACACGAAGACACCTAGCTTAAAAGGAGTTGGGGGGTCCGACACTAGTAGAGGAAGCTATGGCTAAGATACGGGAGAGACGGCGAGTGGCGAGAGAAGGACGACGATATGGCGACAGGCTGAGAGCGATGGCGAAGTAAAAAGCAAAGGGAATAGACTCACCTCTTAGTTAGACAAACCTAGTAGTTTACCCGGGGCAACACCAGCATCAATGCAAGGAAGTCAGTCTCCGACTTACTTGCATTGTCCAACGAAAACAACAGGGCAAGGAAAAATCCAAGGCCAACCAAAAAGTCCCCCCCTCCCAATATCGCGCCTGAAACCAAGATCCCAACGGTGGGACCCATGCGCTCTCTGTCTCCGGAGCCCAATCTGCCAGGGATGGGAAGCTTCGGCATACCCCTGGGGCTAGGCCGGCCAGTCCGCGGGGGGCGTTCGGAGCTCTGGATGCAGCAGTTAATCGGCAGCCCCCAGGTTCTGAATTTCCTCCATCGCTTTTTCCTCCACTGCAAGCCACTGATCCATGCTCGGGGTTGCATGCAGAGCGGAGGGTTGCAATTTTGCATGCCGCTCTCGTCACTCAAGAACGATGCGCAGTTGCACCTTGTGCGTGTGTGTATGAGTGATGGCTTTGATCGATAAAGCGCTGAGATGGATGTGGTGATAGAGGCTTGGACTCCTTCAATTTCCGTGGCACGGAGTTGGGCGCTGCGAACATGACATGACCCAACGCCATTCCGGCACTGTCAGCCATCTCGATGCTGCTGCTTCTGCTGCTGCTTCCTGGTCGCCGTTACTTGCGGGCGTTGCGGTGCAAGATGGATGTGACGAGCGTGCATGATGTCTGTTAAGACGCAGTGATACCATGTCATCACTCGTCGTCACTCACGCAACACGGTTCTCAACTGCCTTCTTCGTGGCTTTCCTCCTGCTCTCTGCGTTTCCCTCCTCCCGTAACTTTTATCCGTATTCTTCGTTTCGTCCATCCTCGTGTAAAGGACCTGACCCTTGCTCCGCGTAAATTGACGTCCGCGCACAGACTGTTTGCGTCAGTGTTATCAACGCCCACTTACCCACCCATCCACCATCCATCCATCCATAAGATGAGGCAGGTCCTCAACTCGGCCAACATTGGCTTCTCCAATGCGACGCTGGTGGCCTGCCTTTCACCTTGAGAAACATCGTCTCCATGCCCTATTACCCCTCAAATCCCCTCCCTAAGGCTAACCGGTGCCAACTCGTTCGAGAGCTTGCGGGCGGTTGTTTCTCAAGCCACAGTTTCGACTAGGATCCCGGTACTTCATCGTTCGACTCGTTCGGCGTGAAGGGGATACGAAAGCTGTCCTTTTTTCTGCTTCTCCTATCACCCCCTATAATGATGAATTAATCATGCGACTGCGGAACAAGGCGCGGTCGGCTGACATCGAAACGCAATGCGACCAGGCCACCGAGTCGGTGTTGTCCCGGATGTTGCCGGCCGAGTGGCTCCCAACTCAGGAAGCCATCCAGGACCGTCTCTCCATTGGATACGCCTAGCCCTTCTCCGCGTTCTTGATCTGACCGCTGAACCATCTCCCACGATGGCTTCTTCTACGCCAAGCCACTTTCCACCGCAGCTCGGCCCATCGCGCCTCTGCTCGTGCAGTCTAACACCCGGCAAAGACTCGGTAGAATACCTCGGTCAGAATTTCCCGCGGTCACGAGACTTTAGTCACGCCGCTGGCTTCACCGAACTCGCCATTTAAGAGTTTTACAAGTGCATCTTATTTGCCCGTGGCCTCATTTTTACTACCTGAGGCTGTTCTTTGGCGTGTAAAAACGTGATATTCTTTGTAGTGTTGCCCCTTCACCCGCACCATCATGACTGTGACCAACGGCCGTCCCATCAGCAACGGGAGCCCCTCCTCCACCCTCCATAGGGCAGAGGAGGTGGACGATGTAAGACATGTGCTCCAGGGGACTGCAACGCGAATTTGCTACTAATGTTCCTTATTCAGCTTATTGGAGCTGTGCGAGGTCTCATTGTGCCTTTCATCCGGGCTGCCGATGATGCAGCTTCACAGCGGGCCACCGGTAACATTGCTCCCGACGATGCCGGCCGCGTGGACAATGTCCTCTTAGACTTTCATAAACCCCAAGAATTGATTGAAAAGATGAAGCTTGCTCTGCCCAATCAGGGTCGGGGCAAGGATGGCCTTCTCGAGGTCATCCAGCAGGTTCTCCAGTACAGTGTCAACACTTGGGATCAGGGGTTCCTCGACAAGCTATACGCAAGCACCAACGCCGTATGTATGCTCCGCACGCCCCTTTGCCACTTGAGCTCACCAAGCTATCCAGGTCGGTGTCGTATCGGATATGGTGCTTTCCGTGTTAAACACGAACGTAAGGTCCCTCCCTCGTCACATGTCTCGTACTCAACTAACACTCCCCAAGCTGCACGTATTCCAGGTCTCGCCTGCTCTGACAATAGTTGAGAAGACCACTGCCAAGACACTTGCTCATCTGTTCGGCTTCACCGGCCCTCACGCGGGAGGTATATCCTGCCAGGGCGGAAGCTCTTCCAACTTGACCTCTCTTGTGGTCGCGCGTAACACTCTGTTCCCTGAGTGTCGGACTTCAGGGAATGGTACGCACGATTTTGTCGTCTTCACAAGTGCCCATGGTCATTACTCTGTCGAGAAGAGTGCCATGATCTGCGGACTGGGCTCCGACAGTGTTTGGCCTGTCCCTGTTGATGGGTATGGTTGCATGAAGCCTGATGCACTGCGTGAACTCGTCGTTCGTGCTAAGGCTGAGGGCAAGACCCCCCTCTATGTCAACTCGACTGCTGGTACGACAGTCATGGGCTCGTACGAGCCGTTCGAGGAGATTTCTAAGATCTGTAAGGAGTTTGGATTGTGGATGCACATCGACGCCAGCTGGGGAGGCCCTGCCATCTTCTCTTCCAAGCAGCAGTGGAAGCTCAAGGGTTCCCACCTGGCCGACTCGCTGACCGTCAACCCACACAAGATGATGAACGTTCCGGTTACCTGCTCATTCCTCCTTGGTCCCGACTTGGGCGCCTTCAACAAAGCCAACAGCACTGCGGCTGGATACCTGTTCCACACGAGCGAGGGCGACGACATCTGGGATCTTGCGGACCTCACCCTTCAGTGCGGTCGCCGCGGCGACAGCTTGAAGCTCGCGCTCGCCTGGATCTACTACGGCGCTGCTGGCTTCGAAAAGCAGATCGACCACGCCTTCGACCAGGCCGCCTACCTCGCCAACCTCGTCAAGCAGAGCGGCAACTTTGTGCTCGTGTCTCAGGACCCTCCCCCGTGCCTGCAGGTGTGCTTCTACTACGCCCCTGGCGGGGCTCTGCCGGACGACAAGGAGGCGAACACGTTGCGGACGAAGACAATGGTAGAGAAGATGATTCTCCGGGGCTACATGGTGGACTACGCGCCTGGCCCCAAGGGGAGCTTCTTCCGCGTCGTGGTCAATTGCCAGACTCTCCCGAGGACGGTCGAAGGGCTGGTCAAGGGCCTGGAGGAGGTCGGCAAAGGAGGTGTCTAGATTGGACTACATGAAGGTGACTCGGATTCCGCTCTGTATCGATAGATAAGGCTTGGGTAGAAAAGACGACCATAGAAAGGAGATCTGAGGGAGATGACGAGGATTTCCGTTGGATGCATTAGCCTAAGCGACCCCCATAGGGTACTGACGCTTTAGACGGATAAAAAATTCAGTTAAGAACTTGGCTCGCAACTAGATCTAGACCGCGGAAATCAGGAGTATGTATATAGAAGCAATCCTTTTTCTGTCGGAATGCCGTGATGGCGGCCATCATGTAGACAGACTCAAGACCTTGACATGAATCACGACTGATTATAGGTTATCTAGGAAGCTATCATACTGTTTTCTGATCTACGACGAAATCTCCTCAACCAGTTGGCTTTGAAAATGCCACGAGACGACGCAAGCCTGCATTTAACTAGATCGTCGCGTTTGATCACTAAGCTCGGTGAACATCTGGGCACGGCGTCAAGTGGGGGCGGCATGCAGCGTGTCTTATCGATAAGGATCCTCAATCGAAAGTTGCCAAAATTTCTAGAAAACTTTGGAGCGTCCAACCAAGCCCCCACCAGATCGTTCACTTCACCAGCCTTCGCGACATCTAGACGAACTCGCCCAGTCGCGCCAGAAACCACACAATGCCGAAGCCCCGTACGAAACGAGGCGCGTTGCGCGAGGAGCGCAAAAGGAAGCGCCACGAGGAGGCCGCACCCCAAGTCGACACCAACCACGATGAGAACGAGTCAAAGCGACAGCGAACCACAGACGACGGCCTCGGCTTTGTGGACGGCACACAGCCGCATCAGGATGGCTTCGGCGAGAAGGAGTTCTTCGGCATGCTGGCCGAAGAGGAGCAGGAGTACTTCCGCCGCGCCGACGAGTTGCTCGAGCTGAACCAGTTCCCGACCACCGAGGACCGCGACGTCTTTCTCCAGAACGTCTACAAGGAGGCCGAGGGCAAGGAGCTCAAGCTCGCCAGCAGCCAGTCGTGCTCGCGGCTGATGGAGCGCCTCATTCAGCTTGCCAACACGGCGCAGAAGAAGCACTTGTTCGAGGCCTTTGGCGGCCACTTCCTGTCGCTGGTGCAGCACCGCTTCGCGAGCCATTGCTGCGAGGCTCTCTTCCTGCGGTCGGCCGGCGTGGTATCGCAGGAGCTGGCTGGCTTTGTTATGGACACCAAGGGAGCGAGTGCGGACACCCAAAAGCCGGAGTCGTCTATGGAGGAACTCTTCATGGTGACGCTGGACGAGCTAGAGGGCGGTCTTGGATACCTGATCACCGATCGCTTTGCGTCGCACACCTTGCGTGTCCTCCTCCTCGTTCTGTCTGGCCGGCCTCTGGGCGACTCTTCGGTCAAGACCCTCATGAAGAGCAAGAAGAAGGAGAACATTTCTGTTGCCGGAGCCAACGCAGCAGACGAGCCAAACCAGGGTCTGAGAGCGGTCCCCGAGTCTTTCATCATGGCAACCAAGAAGATCATCCAAGACTCGACCGCGGGCATGGACGCCACCGGCCTGAGGGTGCTGGCGACGCACCCCATGGGCAACCCGTCACTGCAGCTGCTGTTGGAACTTGACCTGACGCTCAACAAGGCCGAGCAAAAGGCCGAGTCATCACAGCCCACCCTGCTGTTCCAGCTATTACCTGGCGCCCCCCAAACCTTGAGCGACGATTCCTCAGAAGCTTCCCGGTTCGTCAACAGCATGATCTACGACCAGATTGGATCGCGCCTGGTCGAGACGCTCATCACCCACGCCCCCGGCAAGATCTTCAAGGCCCTCAACGTCAACGTCTTTCTACCCAGGATACAGGGCTACGTCCGCAACGACGTCTCCTCGTACGCCGCCATCCGGGTCCTGAACCGCCTGAGCAAGGAGGATCTCGTCACCGCCGTGGAGCAGATTGCCCCGACCGCGTCCCAGCTCGTGGAAAAGTCGAGGTTCAATGTCTTCAAGACGCTTTTCGAGCGATGTGCCGCTCGCGGTGCGCTCGACGAGATCAAGAAGCTGATGAAGGGGCTCAGGGAAGGATGCGGACCGGCACCAGCCGACTTGGTCGTCACGCTCTGTGGCTTCAAGGACGAGGAGAAGAAGAAAAAGAAGGACCATGTTCCGCAGCTCTCCAAGAACGAATACGCCATCCAATCCCACGGCGCACAACTACTCACCACCCTCCTGGCAATCCCCGGCCCCACCAAAGGCGTGCAGGAATCTCTTCTCGCCATCTCACCAGAGCATCTCCTCCGCCTCGCCACCACCTCGATGCCGACCGTCACCGTCCTTACCACAGCCCTCGCCACAACCTCGTCCAACCCTGCGTTCCACAAGCTCATCGTCAGCACGCTGCTGCCGCACACCGCCGAGCTCGCCACGTCACAGTTCGGCCACAACGTCATCAACGCCGTTGTCGAGGTCCCAAGCAAGGGCCGGGAGCGCAGCGTGCCGTTCCACATGAAGGAGGCCGTCATGGACACGCTTGGCGCGCGCGAGGCCGAGCTGCGAGAGAGCTGGATGGGCAGGAGCGTGTGGAGGAACTGGAAGGGCGATACCTGGAAGACGAGACGGGGAGATTGGAAGATCTGGATGAGAGAGGTCGATGTCCTGCCAGAGCCAACCGCGTCCGTAAAGGGGCCGAGGGGTGCAAGAGGCTTCGAGAAGTCAAGGGGAGATGAAGGCTGGAAAGAAAAAAGGGACAAAATGAAGAAGGACAAGGCTGAGAAGGTCGAGAAAACCGAGGACGAGCAATAATCAGAGTGCCACAGTCCTTGATACCGGCAAGGTTGATGGGGGAATGGGAATGTCTGGAATATAGGGGAACTAAAATTAGAACGCGTAAGGCAAGCAAATCTAAATGTATATCATGTCATTCTAGGTCCGTCCTTGCCTTTGTAAGTTCCCTAACTGCATAACGTGAATCCCAGGGGAATTTATCAGGCGGGACATGATGCGAGCCAGGAGCTCTTCAAACCTGTCGACCAGAGAAACAATAGGTCTAACACGAATGTGAGGTAGATTGTAAAAGAAGCTAGGCCGCACAACACTGACGACAACGAAGGACCTCAAAGAACGAAGGGGGATTTAATATAACTACTCACAAAAAGATGACTATACCACACAGAATAGCAATGCCTGATTATAGAGAATAAGGATATCTTTAACGAAGCGGCGATGCGAGAGCTCCAGAGAAAAGAAATTGATAAGATGTTTCCCTTACGCGCTGAGTGCAGGACCTCACGGTGCATAGGGCGTTACTGTAGAACAACGGAACCCCAATGGAAATAGCAGAGTCCTGGCTGTATTTTTGCTTCGGGATTTTGACTACATTCTGCGTGATTCAGAAGAGCGAAAAGGCAAACGCAGTGAGGGAGCAGTTGTCCCCTCAGACTTACGTAGGCAACTATCAGGAGACAGACAGACATCGAGATACTAGAGATGCATTGTTCCCTTCGACTTGAAGAATGCCTGCATCCAATCACTACAGCCAAAGTGAAGTGGCGTTCTATGAGGCGGCACATAATCTTGTTCTCAGTAGGCACGCAAGCATTCACAATGCCGCTGAACTCCATTGAGAGCATTGTTTCAGTTGTCCTCGTTCGAATGTCCTCTCACATTCACATCACATTGAGGTTGAGCGACGAAGCCCGGCCTCGCCGTCAGGTCCAAAGTGATCGTGTCTGCCGCCGTTTTTCATTCCTCTGTCACGCTTTCAACTTCACAACCTCGCCTCCCAGTTTCACGGCCTTCTCTCACAACTCCACCATTGTCTCCCACCACTCCATCACTGTCTCTCACAGCATCCACAATGGCTCGCGGAGCATACGATGCCACAGGCACGGCCACCGGGAAGCCGACGGCCGACGTGACCATCCCACCCAAGAACTCAGGCCCGGCCCCTAAGCCTTCTGCTGGACAGGGCAAGAACACCAGGTATGCATTCGGGCAAGGTCAGCGCCGGCGGACTCGCTTTCCCAGAGCTGACCCCGGGCAGCACATAGAAGTCTTGAGCCTAAGAACAATCCGTTAGCATTGGATAGGGATCGATAGGCGTGGGAAGGCAGGCATATGTCAAGTCAAGAGGCTGGGAGGGGAACTCTAGTTAGACGAAGGTCATTTTTTGGCACAGAGAGCGCCTTCAGGATGGAATAAGATAGAATAAATGATTCACGGCAGTAAGACAGCGAGAATAAGCCCCGATATCATGAAATGAATCCGTGATGGGATACTCAACACATCATTTCAGCATCCTATCAGTCTGTCTGACACTAAGTTCCTTGGGAGCTTCATCCACTTCAGCCTTTTGTGTAAATCATTGCAAAATCTTGAAGTCCGAGCCTTGAGGTCTGCCCTGCTTTCTTTCTTCCATCTTGATCTAATTGAGGTTCTCAAGGAAGGTTTCCGGCCAGGAACAGTTGCGCGCCCTATTCCCCAAGGGCTGCGGCGGCTCCCTGAACAACAAGACGCCGAGCCCGAACCGAATTGTCACCGAGGTCACGCCTATGGAGGTAAGTTTGGGGATCAAGTCCCAGGAAGCGCAAAGCTCGCTTGCCAAAAGGTCCGATTAATAGAGATTGGAGCATTAGGCTAAACTCAAGAGCCAAGGCTGGTATTCGAGGGCAGCTGTAGGTGCACCCCTGAATTCAATGCCACGCGTAGGTTCATACTTACACAGACTGTAGACTAGTTTCTAAAGTTTTGAGACAATACCAGCTGAACATCCAAAGGTCCGTGGGAGACCAGATGTAGAAGGGTGCTGAGGGTCGAATACCAAGAACGAGTTACCAGCGGCTTTCTAGGGTGGTGGCCATTTCCGGTTCTGCAATTGTCACTAGACGAAGAAGGACGTCCTCGCTTGAGGTTGTTTGCCAGTATATTTCTGACCCCGGACTCCCAGAGCGAAGAATAGAGGTTCACAGCAGCCGGACCTTGCCATGAGAGAGGATATACCCGTGCTTACTGCAGCCCCAGCACATGGCGGCAGGAAAGTTCATGTAAAGATGCATCCAAACGATACGCTCGAGATGGTTTCCACGGATGCTCCGTAATGGAAGCTTCCACAGCCTTATGCTTGGCCCGGAAGCTCTCGCATGTCTCCTGGACTTCAGACGTAGAAGGGTATCTGGTCAGTCCACAGTAGCATTCATGGTAGCTGTCGACAATGGATTTGACGGATTTCGGTTTGGCTCTGAGGCTATACTGCCTGGATCGGGTAGGCGTGATGTCGTTTTCCCCGGTCTCATTGGCACTGCACATGAACCTACTAGTCTTCGTATAGCTGTTAGTATAGCAAGCGCAAGCAGTCGACGAGAGACGGAAGGGATACGCTAGAGGTGCGCGTGTGCGTGGTTTTCAGATTCGCCGCTTGGAGATCTGCGATGAAGATCAGAAATCCATCCATGGATCAGAGTTTAGGGGAATCCTGCTTTCGCATCCGGTCAGGTCCGTCCCCGCATCCGGGATCTGAAGTCCTAAACAGGCTTAGGACTTCAGGTCGTAGATAACCTAAGTCTCGAGGGTTAGGATGTGGGAGTGCCTCGGCGCGAACCACCTTGGAGCCTTCCACCCATCTTCTGCAGTGGAAGAGTCCGTGCAGAAACAATGCTTTGTAAGTAACTTGGGATGGAAGAGAGCTACCTATGTACCTACCTATGCAGATCTCGCCGCCTTGGTTCAATCTCGGAAGACCATCTAGCCGCAGCGCCATCATCCCGCGTGCTCTCCGGTACTCCGGTACGAGGCGCGCCTGGGATACCGCGTCTCAGCTCAAAGCCTTCGTCGCTCACAAGATAAAACAATCTCGGTGGCGAGACTGAGGTGGAGGAGCATCTGCGGGAGCAGAAGGCATGGCACTAGCCAACCAGTCGGGTACGTTTGAGAGGCCTCGGGGCCGGCCACAAGACTCACGGTATCAGCCAACGTTTTCTGATGTCGTACGAACCTCAGACGCTGGAGTCAAGGGTCAGGCCGCGTCTGCTTGAGAAGCCCCGTGAGCATTAGAAATCATCGCAACATGTGCAAAGGGCGAGAGTTTGCGGGAACGGGAGTGAGTTATGCCGAGGAGAAGCGGCGGAGCAATCTCATCAAAGTGCGGCAGCCTTCAACAAGCTCCCGAACTCAATTTGCGTACAGCAATGGCCATCTCCGACAGGCGCCCGTTCATCAAACGTCACAGCTCCCTCATGGCTACGTTGTGACCCGTTGCATCGGGACTGGGAGGCCAATGAGGGACAGCTCGGCCGCAGAGAAGCCACAGGACCCTGACGAGGCGGGAGCCAATAGCCGACCGGACAGCTAGGGACAGCTATGTAGGGACAGCTAGCACCGGATGATGGCTTCCGCAAGGGTCAATTGTCAGGATCCGAAATCTTGTTCAGATTGTGAAATGTGACGGTGAATTGTGAGTTTGTGATGTGTTGTCGGTACCGGTGAGTACCTAGCCTACAAGGAGCAGTAAGACGCGTGCTATCCGGATGCGGTTTGTGGAGGGTGTGGCGGTGTATGCGTGTGGCGGTGGAGTGTGGCGGTGACCAATGACAGTCGAATGTGGGCCGGAGCAAAATCTCCGCTTACTGCTGTTGCAGCCTTTTTTTGTTGGCCTGTCTGTTGGTTGACCCAGTCTGCCAGTCTGCACTCTTGAGAGATGTGAGAGATGAAGCCCTAATAGTTGTCCTACTATCTAAGTACTGCTACATGTATGCAAAACACCATGTTGCGTAAGCAGGTGAGATGCAGTACGATGCACTGCGAGCAGTGTCCATGGACTGCAGCCCAGTGGAAGGGCGGATGCAAGCGAGTTGGTTGGTTGTCTGGCAGTCTTGTGGTCTTGATTGTTCTGATGGCAGCTTCTCAACCGAGGAGCCACCATCGAGCAGGCGAATCGGAACGGTATCGAGAGGAGACGATGGGGAGCCCGCTAGATACCACAGCGATCGACCTCTACCAAGCTCCCCCTCCACCCAGGACTGCTTACCCTGGGCTAACATTACCGGCGCACGCCAGGCTCGTTTGAGCGCGGCCTAGATGCGAGTTTGCCACTGCTGGCAACCCATTCACACAGAACTGAGACTGGGCGTAGAAGCATGGAACCTGGCACCTAATTAGACCTGTGGGTATCCATTCCATCCGCTAGTAAAGACACCACTGGACCGCACCCGCACCCGCAGCACCCGCACCGCACCGCAGTCAGCTTTTTTACTCTAGCAGCGCCCGCCCCTGGAACAATTACAAATTGCAAATTGTCCAGCAGGCTCTGATGCCTCTCGGTCCTGAGGCGAGCTCTGCTTAACTTTCCGTTCCCCCTGAGAGCTACTTAGGAGACCGTGATGGCGGAGCAGACTCGCCGGAAGCCCTACGCTCGTGGCTAGAGATGGAGACTTGTGCAGTGTATCTATGTAAATGCTGCAGCTTTTTGGCCAGTTACCGAAGGCGGGACTGCAAATGGCAGCTGACTGCAAGGAAATTGAGTCTGCGGGGCGCCTAGTAAAAGGTATGGACGGTGATTTCTTTAACCTTCCCTCCCCATTTTCATCCCTTGTGCCGTGAACCACTGAGCATTGCAGTACTTACAGCACTTGACCTGCCCTGGGCAACCTGTTTATCTGGTCTGGTTGCGGCGGACGGACAGCCCCCTCCCCCCTATTGATGATCACGGACGACTTGCTCCGGCCTTGTCAAAGGAGGGACAGCAAAAGCAGTTGGTGGTGGTTTTCCACGTGCCCGGTTTCTACAGTACGCCCACGTCTCGTAACGGACTGCTCGAGTTGGTTCATGCTTGTTTTTTATTTGAGTGTAATGGGAGGTCGGTGAAGTAAATGGGGGGTGTCGCTGAACAATTGGTACTCCTTGGCCTGCAGAAGCCACCGTCGTCAGGGCTACAGTAGGTTACAGTCGACTGAGCAGCCGTGTGGCTGAGGTTGGGTTGCCTCGACGGGAGCGGGCTTCGGCTTCGGGTCACGGTGAGACAACCCAAGACAAAGAGCTAGACAATAGCTGTGAGGTGCTTCCGTGCAAGACACTAACTTCCATACATCATTCCTGTGGCGGCCCAGGTACGTACGGGGCTAGACCGGTGAGTTTTGAACCTCACTGTACAAGCTACTTCATTCGGTACGTGTCCGTAATTCTGCAGACTGGTCTAGCTGGTTCTGTATGTACTGTACTTCGTAGTCTATGTAGTACTGCTGGATCAACCATTGTGACGGTCTTTCAGCTGGGTTCCATTGCAGGCTGGGGTCCGGCTGCTTGCTGCTGGCTCGGGCTTCAAGTCGACGGAGGTTCGTCACAACATCGTAACCCCATAGCAGTGTACATACCTAACGGAACCTTGGGTTTCCGGGCATCCAGTCCCCAACCTGTTCCATCCAATCCCCTAGCCTAGAGCCCTGCCAGCCCTCTTCAGTGGTCGTACCCCACCACAGTGCAGTAGCCCCAGATGGCGGGGGATCCTCGATACGGCCGGCTACATGTGCGTCGGGCCTTTGCGCTAACAGGCATCTTCCCATCGAGATCGATCGTCCTGCTTTCTGCCGATCGACGTTGTCCATGGCACAAGCAGCATCTCAAATCTCGCCCTTGGAACGCGTCCTGCACTGGGGCACGCTGTTTTTTTTCTGCTGCAACGTCATCCCGGGCGTGCCACTCTCTGCCGTAGGGGGGGTTTGCGGAGTTGAGCTGCTCTGCCCTGTGTTCCGTACTTATATAAGTTCACCTTGGCCCGAATCCCACATCCCTCGGCCAGCTCTGACGCTACGCTACAACTACAGGAATCAACTCTGCTTAGCTTTTCCTGTCTCTCGCATAACCTCCACAGCTGGGATTCCACAGTCCGTCACCATTTTCCATTACCCATTCAATCCGAACTCCTCATAGTCACTGCTATCAACAGCCACCTCGACACCTCAACAACACCCACTCACGCTCGAGCTTCTTCCCTCCGACCACAACCCGACCGCTCCTCCCCTTCATACCTCACAAATTCTCTCCCTCGCCAATAATTCCGAGACAAGCCGGCTCGGAAATTCAACCCGTGCTTGCCAACCTCCAACTTTCCTCCACAACCTTTCAGCCCGAACTCTCACCACAGAGCTTGCTCGACAGAGCTTACAACTCCGAACACACAACAGATAGCACTTGCCGCTGTCAACAATCACATTCCTGACGATGCCTCGAAGATATCTCGATGTCGGAGACGTGGATCCCACCATGGCTGGCAAGGTCCCGAAGAAGGTACTTGCTCCCCTAGTATTGCCATCCCGTTCCTTTACAACTAACAATCCCTCTCCAGACCGAGCGATCCCACGCAGAGAACCAGGAACGCGCCTACATCGCCGCCTCCAGGAGAGCTGACCGCAGCATCGAAGCTCGCGTGCAGTCCGCCCGCATGGCTAGTGAGATCCACAAGAAGCGTACCGGCAAGGCTTTTCACATCACCGAGGAGATCGTCATCAAAGAGGAGATGTACGAGGAGGAGGAAGATGACTTCCCCCGGTCCTACCGGTTGTTGGGCCCACACATGCAGACTTCATCTGCTGAGATGAACTCTCGAGTAGAGACATATCTCACGAATAGGGTCGCCATGTCGAAGCTCATGTCGGCCACCGACCAAGATTGGCGTGACAACGCCGTCAACCGCGCCTTCGCCGAGACGTTCCCCGATGCCAACCGCCACGCCCAACACCTTACTCAGCGATGGTCGACTCCTGGATATCCTGCGCCCGCGCCCGCACCACAGCAGAGCGGACGTCTCCAGAGCCCAACAAACCAATCGTTTGATGCCACCTTCCAGCCAGTCAACTACGCTTCGGGAAACGGTCGTGATGAGCGGAGTCGCTCATTTTCCGGGGTGTCTCCATCCGACCTAGAGACCGACAGCAACCAGGCTATGACCCCTAGCTCCGGATCTCACCCAGACACGCCCAAGTCACAGGCACCGTCCGCATTTGGCAACATCATGACTTCCAACTTGATGGGATATGGATCTGACGAGTCCGCTTTTACCAACGAGCTCCCCGCTGAGGCGAAGATGATGATGGGAGCCATGGACTATACCAACTCAAACATGTCAACACAGGATTGGTTCTCCGGCAATACGTCTATGTTCAACTACCCGCTGGCTGAACCTCTAATAAAGATGGAAGATGGCCAAAGAAATGCTCAAGGCTTCTACGAAGATAGCATGGGCTCTATGGATTGGGATTCAGCTGCTCAGCCCAACACTGGCGAGGAGCCCTCGTGGGACACATTCCTCAACGAGACCTGGAATAACGACCAACAATGAGAGCGTAAAACTCGCACACCATCTCTTCTCATGATTTATGATACTTTTTTTGCGAAAAACGACGACGTGGCAATACCATCCCCAGCTGGAGCGGATTTATTGCCTTTGAGCCATTGTTCTGCTCTACGGGTGAGATCCCTTTGGGGAAAAAGGAATGGGAAATTGGGTCTTTTGCATTGTACCCGGCTTATTTGGTATTTTGGCGTTGACGGACGATATGATTCACGATGCGGTGACCTGATTAAGTTGCGGCTCTATGTCGATCGGTGCTTCCTTGACGACGAGAGTGCAATTCGCTATCCCGTGAGCGGTCCTTTTGGAGTTTCTTTTTTGCATTTTAGGGATTCTTGCACATGACTGTGATACCCCTGGGGCAGTGGTGAACTGAAATACTAGAAGGGGGAGAGGTAATACGGGGAAGTAGGGCAACACGGAAGCGAAAGAATGAAATGAAAGGAAGGTCAGATGATTGGGTCATGGCCGGATACAACAGCCATACGAAATCAGTCGATAGGCATGAAAAGGATAAAAACTCTTGACAAAATTGTTGCTACTTGCAACGCGTGTGACTGATGTAAACTGGCTTCGTCTTCGCTCCCGGTCTGCCGGGTCGGAAGGTTGCGATCTCACAGCCTGCGAGATCTTGAGATTTCCCGGGATCTTCCTCGTAGTCCGCCCAAGACGATAACAAATGGTAAAGCATCGGTCAAATGTGAAGTATCGTCTCAAGCGGCGGTCAGCGCCCATGAGATTCGCCAAGTCAATTACGAATGCTTGTAGGTGTCCGCCTCAAACGACATGGACTTGGTCTTCTAACCAACAAGACAGGTTGATAGGGATTCTCCAACCCCCCCGTGCTCGCCTTGTTCGACGGGAGGTGTCGTCCTCGCCTTTGCCGTGGGCTATGTAGGGGGATCTCGTGGCGCAGGCATGACGACAGCCCGCCATGTGCGCCGATGATTGGGCGTGGGATTCGCACGCAGGGTCCACGTCTATGATAGCTGGACGATAGATGGGTTGATGGGCGCTGGGAATAGTCTAGATGGTGAATGAGCGGGGAACAAAGACCGACAAGATAGATGGATGGATGGATATCGCTTTGGCTGTCTTGAAGCACGGTACGATAGACACCTGACATTGTATGTATAATCCGCCCTGTTCAGCCTGGCTTGTGTTTTTCTTCATGCTGCTGCTCACCTGCTACTGGTAAGCAATACCCCTGTCGAAGGAGAGCAATCAGCTCCTCCAATGGACACCTAGCTGGCATCAGCTTCCCGACAATCGTAAAGGAGGTTGATCTGCAGTCGGGTTGGTTGGTTGCCTGCTATAACGGATAGGTAGATGCTTGCTAATTACCATCTTGCTACTAGCTGATCCTTGCATCTGACCTCTTTGACCCTCTGAGGAGTGCTAGGCAGGTCGCCAGTGGGAAGACGAGGCTCAGCTCCACCCTCTGTATTGCCCGGACTTTAACCCCCAAGAGGTACCTGGCACCCCGCCACAACGTCACACAACCAACCCGCCAAGACCTGGGCTTGCCGCCTTTCTTCTCAGACCTCGCGATCTTCACCACCTTACGCCACCCACCTTCATTCTTCTTTTCCTCCCCTCCCCCCGGGTTCTTCTCCCTCCTCCTCCCGCAAACTTCCTCCCGAGACGCCTCCTTTGGCCCTTCGCGGCGCTGATTGTCTCCCCTACGAACGCCGCCCGAACCTCTCCCCCCGACAGAAGCCCTTCCATCTGCATAGCCATCCTCCTGCGTTTGGGTAAGCTGGGCTTATCGAACCCGAGAGCGACAATGTCGTCATCGACGCCGGCGTCCGTCGCCGACACCCCGGATGAATCACCCAGCGACGGCTCCAAGCTGCGTACCTTTCTCGGCATCCTCAAGAGGTGAGCCCCGAGCCCCTTTCTTCCTCTTGCGATGCGATACACTCGCCGCGCCCAGCTGCGATACCGAATCTCCCCCCTGGATTGGATTTGCGAGGTCGGGCCACGCCTCCATGTGCGGAGCAGGCGGTGGAGATGGGGCAATTCCGGCGGGCTCCCGCCTGCTGCAGCTCCCCGGCCTCGAATGTGCTGTTTTGCTGACCGCCTCCCGTGTGCAACAGGTTCATCGGCGTCTCGGACCTCGCAGCGGTTAGATTCTCGCTGCCGTCGCAGCTGCTCGAGCCCACCCCGAACCTGGAATACTGGACCTACATCGACGCCCCCAATGCCTTCATCGCCATCGGCACCTCGGACGAGCCCCTCGACCGCATGCTCGAGGTCGTGCGCTTCTGGCTGACCAAGGACCTCAAGTACGCCAAGGGCAAGCCGTGCAAGCCCTACAACTCGTGCCTCGGCGAGTTCTTCAGGGTGCGTTGGCGAGCCGCAATTGCGCTTCTCGTTCCTGTTGCGGGCCGGAGTTGAGAAGGCTGACTGTGTGCTCTAGTGCAACTGGGAAACCGAGGACAACGCCCCAACTATCAACACCTCCGGCCTCCAGGCCAATGGAAACGCCAAGGCAGCTCTTCCCGGCGGCTTGGCCAGCTTGAAGGTGGCGGCCAAGGGCTCCAAGAATTCCTCCGCCGTCTCGTTGTCGGTTCCTCAGCACGGCACTCCCAAGGACAACCGCACCATCCGCGTCTCCTACCTCACCGAACAGACCTCCCACCACCCTCCCGTCAGCGCCTTCCACGTTACTTGTCCCGAGAAGGGCATCTCTGCCCGGGGCTTCGACCAGATCTCGGCCAAGTTTACCGGCACCTCGGTCAAGGTGCTCCCCGGCGAGCACAACATGGGCATCTTCATCACCCTCGACAGGCGCGACGGCGAGGAGTACCAGCTCACTCACCCGGCGGCGCACCTCGGCGGTCTCCTGCGAGGATCCCTGAGTGTCTCCGTCAGCGAATTTGCCTACATCACTTGTCCCAAAACCAAGATCAAGGTCATCTTGCACTATATCGAAGAGGGCTGGCTGGGCCGTGCCACCAACAAGATTGACGGTGTCATTTTCAAGTATGACCCGGAAAACGACAACAAGAACCGGGTACAGGAGGTTCCTGAAGAGGACGTCCTCGCGAGGCTGAGTGGCCCATGGCGAGAGAAGGTCATGTTCACCCTTGGCCCCAGGCCCTTTGTGAGTTTCCCTCCCTTACCGTCAGTGATTGACCTCCCTAACACTGCCGCGTGCAGAAAACTGTCCCCGTTGAGGAGCAGTTCACCATCATCGACATCGAGCCCCTCAATGTCGCCCCGAAGGTCCTCCCACCCAAGGAGGCGCAGCTTCCCAACGAGTCCCTCACCCTCTGGGGCGGTGTGACCGACGCCATCTTGTCCAAGCAGTTCAGCAAAGCCACCCATATCAAGGTCGAGCTTGAGGAGGCCCAGCGCGAAAAGGCCCGCCAGCGCGAAGCAAATAATGAGGCATTCCAACCCATCTTCTTCCAGCACGTCACCGGCAACGGCGGCAAACCCGATCTCACCGAGGCAGGCCGCATTGCTCTAGAGAGAGCCCAGAAGGGCGAGTGGTCGCTGGAGGGCGTCGTATAGAAGAAACCCTGGCACCAGGCAAAGTAGACGGGACGAAGATCGGCAATCAAGACAGGAGGCGGACGAACATAGCGAAGGATGCAGTGGATTGAACGAGCTGGAATTTGGCATACACGGTTCATGCTGCCGCAGAGGCACACCCTTGGGATAGATAGACACACCACTGCGCCGGCGGAAGAGGTCGAGATGGGGAAAGTGGACGGATGCATGCATGACGGGCTGCGCACTCGTTAATCCGGAGTTGCAGGAGTTTGAGGCTCAGGTTTGATTTCGTTAAACCTTCACCTGGGCCTTATCTAGCACGGTTTTTTGCACACGAAATCTTGCCCTCCCCATATGTTTAGAATGGGCAGATTAAGTTGATGGGAGGCGCATGCAATATCGAGCAAATCATGTCGAGCAAATCTTTGGGCGAATTGGTCCTTGTGTCTCTACACCGACGTCCATGTAGACCTTGTTTCCCAGGGTCTATCCACTCTTGACGAGGATGAAGGAAGACAAAAATGATAACCCGGGCCTTGCCGTAACAGACCTAGACCATAACCTCAATTGAAGAGTAAAGGCATCACTTGAGGAGCAAAGGACGGAATCGGGTTCATTCTTAGAGCGGCATGTATCGCATTACATCTTCATTTTGACGTTTAGTTTGACCTCATTGGGTCTCATTCTATTGTACAACCAGAGCGGCAATTCCCTTTTTTCACGTTTCTCATTCGAAACCCCTTTTTCTTCCTACAAATGTCTTCCCCCCCCCCCCCCCCCCAATTCCCAAGGGGGGGAGAGGGCTCGTTCATGCATGGACAGCAAGGTCTCGCCATACGCTTAGGCGTCGATGAAGGCCTTGACGTTGCTGAGCCACCTGGTGTACTCGCGCTGCTCCTTGACATCGACGTAGTCCGGGACGAAGACGGCCAGGGCCTGGGTGATGCCGCGCTCCTCGAGGAAGCGCTCCATGAGCACCTGCAAGTCGTCGTCGAGGCTGCCAAAGGGCGGGCCCGGGTACACGTCGGCACGCTTCTGGGCGGCCTCGGGGCTCTCGACCTTGGCCACGGTGGCGTCGGCGTAGTAGAAGAGGTTCTCGACGACGATGTTGCCGTCCTGCGCCGTGGCGTCGATGTTGAGCGCGCCAAGCGCCTTTCCGGGCTTCTCCACCACGATGGACAGGTTGATAGGCGCCGCGTTCTCCTCCTCCTCGTCCAGCTCGTCTTCGAGCTCCTCGTCGACGTCCTGCTCGGCCGCGCGCCCGCGCCCGCCCGCCTGGCCGTTGCGCTGGCCGTTGCTGGTGCCCTGCGGGGCGTCGTCCTCCAGGCCGTCGTCCTCTAGGGCGTTGTCCTCTGCGTAGGGGTCGTAGTTGGTGATGTCGGCGATGGAGAAGCTAATGGTGATCCTGCAAGCGCGCGGTTGTTAGCCAATGGGGGGTCACATGATGGATAAGATGTGAGTATGTCAATGGGTGTTCAACGTACTTCTCGTCGCCAAAGTCCCGCTCCAGCTTGACGACCTCCTGGCCGGGGGTGTCGACGAGCTTGAAGGCGCTGTTGTTGAGGAAGTCCTTGATGCTGGCGGGCTCCTGCTCGCTGGTCTTGACGTCCTCCTCGATCTGGAGCTCGCTCTCGAGCTTGGCCGACAGCTCGCCGTCCGTCTCGCGGCCGGCGGCCCGGCGGAGCACGGTGGTAGAGAAGGCCGCGGCAGACGGCCGCAAGGCGGCGAGGGCGGCCGAGGTCTTGACGAAGGCGCCGGCGCTGGGGCGGGCGAGACGGGCGACGGCGCGGGGCGCAGACCGCGCAAAGGTGCGGACGGAAAGCATTGTGAGCGTGGGGTTGTAGAGGGCGAGAAAGATGTGGTGGGCGTTGGTGAAGAAGGCAGAAGGGCGGTGGTTAGGCTGGCTGGTGGTTGTACTGTACAAGAATTGATTATAGAGTGGTGATGGATGCAAAAAAAGGCTTCTATAAAAGCTGCTTCGAAATTTTTAGGTCGGGGACGTTGGACGCCGATGCAGACCGCCGCTAATAACTGGCGAATGACAATCCACTGGCTGCCGACTGGGCTGGGACTGGAGCGTCTTCGGCGAGAAGCGGAAGGTGCATGTAGCCACGTGACGTGGCGGGTGATGGATCACCGGGCATTAATTCTATCAGCAAGCAAGCAAATTGATGCCTTTTTATATTGTCGTCGCCGTTCAATCTCCCTAACTAATTACACATTTTCGTCGTCCCATTCCGTTCTCGTTATACGTCATGTCGTTCAGCCAAAGATCGACCGCAGGTTCTGCGCTTCCATCACGTCTACCCAGTGGACTGCATTACAGCCGGGCATCTCGTTGTCGTAGGCGGCCCAAATCGCCTGCACCAAGTTCTTGGCCATGATAATGGGCTTGGGCGGCAGCGTATTCTCCAGCATGTTCAGCCTCTTCAAAACAAACGCGCGCGCATTGCCGACGTTAATCGACAGTTGTGTCGGCATGTCGGGAGGGTGTGCTGTGTGTTGCACGTCGCTGAGCTGGCTCATGAACTCGGCGATGTCGCAGTTCTCTTGATAAACTCCAATCGGAATCTCTTGCGAGACCGGCGCCTTGCTTCGCCAAGGGTTGCAGCTCCAGGAGTCTGCTGGTATGTCAAGTCTCAGGCCGGTACTTGCCGTGATGCATAACAGCGGTTGCACCATCCGGCTGCCCGACTCTGGAGGAAGCTGTTCCAGGATTTCAATCAGCCGGAGGCTCAGGGGAACTATCCAGTCCTCCCAGGGAACCGGCCCACGCCTTTCGGCCGCCGATCTCTCTGGTATCCGCAGCGCAACCAAGTCTGGGAACGTTTGGTATAGATGCAGCAGAGCCGCTATTCTATATGCCTCGGCGACTTTGACCAGATGCAGACAAGGCGTATGCTGATCTCCGGTCTCGCTCAAGGGCGCCACAGAGTCGTACTCCAATTGCAACAGCTGCTCCTCAATCTTTGGGGCCTCTTCCATTTGCTTCAGCACCATCTCGATGTCGTCCGTCGTGGGGTTTTGCTTTCCAACGTTGTGGCGGAAACTGCGGCAAAGTCGAATAGCTCTCGTGAAAAGGGCGGATGCGGTCGTTGAGATGCCAGTCCAGGGATGTGGTATGTCGTCTGCTCGTTTCGGCTCGGCGCCGGGTGTCGCCGGTGCTTCGGGCGCCCCCTCGATTACTCCGCATTGGGAGTCTTCGTAGCTTACAACTGACAACAGCATATCGCAATACACCCAGCTCTTGTTGAAGAAGTTGAGGAGCTTGTAGTCCTTATCGTGGAGATCTGGTTGCTGCCGATTGACCTGATCAAGCAGCGACTTGGCCGCTCTCAAGAAAGGGATTCCTAGCTGGCCTGCGTCTATCCAGCACAGCGTGGTGCCAATGCAGAACAGTGAAAACAGCAGACCGGTCGGAATTGAATTGACATAGGTGATATTCCTTGCCACTGCCAGTTCGTTGTGGATCGCTTTCGTTGCCGTCTTCATCATGGTGATTGATGTCTGCCTCATGTAGGGTATCCTGGTGGCCAAGAAGGATGCCGACATGCTCTGGAGGCAGGCTGACACTGACTCGGATTCCGACCAAAGCGACGTGGCCAGTATCCGGTTGAGGTTCATGTCGGAGTCGTAAGCCGACCATACGGAGCAGACGCTCTTGAACCACTGGGTTATGAGGACTGAAGGGACATGCGTGATGGCCGGCGGGATCTGGGTGGAATACCGTGAGTGGTTTCGGGTGGATGTGAGAGTTGAATCCGCCGGCGTGTCCGGCAAGATCTCGATGTCTTCGACTTCCAGAAATTCCGATTCGTCCGGTTGATCCAGTGTGACGGGAACAGCCAAGTTTGCCGTGGAACCCCGTCCCCATCCGCCAGGGTCGTGAAGCGAAGCAACCATCTCAGGCCGAGCAGCGAGATTGGATGGATCACCGCCGTCCCAGCCGTAGTCGATTGTACCAAGATACTGGGTTGTGCCGGGCAACTCATGAACCAGAGGGTTGGATACCAAGTCCATGCCCATACTTCCCAGAGAAAACGCGGAGACGCCTGGAATCTGGGCCGTCGAACTTGCTGAAGCACCTGACGCTCGACTTGCGTGCCCCCTTCCGGCTTTCGGTCCTGCTCTGGCCTTGCCGCGGGCGCCGCCCTTGGTCTTTTGCTCGTGCTTGTACGACCACCTGAACTCGCGCTGGTAGCCACCGCAGGCCCAGCCTTTGCGACTGCACATTTGGCATTCTGGCTTTGTTTCATCACATTTCAACTTTGGAATGGTCAGCGGTGCTCGAGCTAGACCGAGGCTGAGTTGAGACAACGTAGACGCACGTGTTTAGCTTTGCATGTTATGCATCCCGACCTTGACCGAGGCTTGCCACCGCCGGCCGTTGGCTTGGCCGCCGGGTTTGCCCCGGAGTCCCTCGGCTTCTGTGGGTCCGGCGCGGCCGGGGCGCGGCCGTCGTCGTTGCTCGGAGATGGAGTCATGTCGGGAGGACTCGGCTAGAGTACAAGACCATTGTGCAGCAATGCCGAAATATTCGAGATTGATGGGTTATCACGGTGACGGAACAGAACGCGACAGGGAAGAGAGGAGGAAGGACAGGGTCTTTTGCGATAAGAGGATCTGCGGCGGTTAAGTATAGCGCGCCTCTACTGGCACGTGCGTGCATAATGCGGGGGGGGGACGCCACCAAGTTTGAAGAAACAGAGCCTTACTCTTATCAGGAAAGAATGTGCAGATGGTGCAGATGCTGTGGCATTGTGACAGCGGGCAATGGAACGTCGGGCACTAAGATGCGTCCTTCACTGGCTGAGTAATTGCTGTGGCTACAGCCCTGCCTGCTTCGTTCGGGCTCTCAGACTCTTCTGTAGTCTTCTCATTAATTAACTCCGTACCTAGTCATAAGCTCATTGGTGAATCTCCAGCCTATCACGATCCCGTCATGTTAGTTGAGTCACTTTCCATCAGCGACAAGAAGGAATGATTCCGTACTCGAAGCTGCAGGGGCGTTTCTTAGACCGTGAATGCTGTGAGCGTAAAAGGTGAAGGTGGTAAAATGTACATTTCTATCGTCTCTATCATTATGGATGCAAACTCTCTATATGCAACAAAACAAAACAAAACCCCCCCCGTTCACAGCTTCGTCTTGCAACACCCGCCAAGCGCCAACTCGCTGGTCTTGTCCGTCGCGTCCCGCGCGCCCAGCCCCTTGGCCGCAACCTGGCTGGGCGTGATGGAGTACGACGCCGGCACGTCCATGACGGGGTTGCTGGTGAAGAAGTGGCGCGGGCGCAGCAGCAGCGTGATGGGCTCCGCCGGCATCACGGGGAAGTCCTCGGGCGCCGGGAAGTGCGTGATGCCGAACGTGTGCCAGAGCACCACGTCCGTGTTGGCGACCGACTCGGTGCCGTCGCCGATCCAGTCCGGCAGGCCTCGGGAGGGCTCGCCGGACGTCTGCGGCACGTGGTCGCCCGCGGGCCAGAGCTGGTCGTCGGCGTCTATATCGCGAGTGGTTAGTATCTGCTGCACTAGACTTGTCGAAGCAACAAACTCTGGAAAGAATCACTTACACTTGGTGACGTGCACGGCGTGGCGCGCAAAGGCCGCCCGCTTCCACACCAGCGATCCCTCCTTGGGCAGAAGCCCCGGCACCTCTCTGCTGACAATCTTGTACGACACGGGCTTCCCGCTGTGGGCGTTGAGCTTGTTCTCGTTGACCATGTCCCACGTCCTCGACGTCGCGCCGTTGTAGTCGGTCATGGACTGGGCCGTGGTCTCGAGCCTGGTGCGCTTGGCGTAGAAGGCGTTTCCGTAGAAGTTCTCGGGGCTACCGACGGGCGCGTCCGAGGCCATGGCGTCGACCATGTGCACCGAGTTGTTTGCGCCGTCGATGTTGGGGTTGACGCGGAGGCAGAACAGATGCTGGTGGTTGTGCGCGTTCACGCCTGCAGGGAATCAGCATCCAACTATTCGGAGATCATAAGGGGGGGGGGTTATCGGCTGCCTACCCTTGTGCACTTGGGTTCCCCAGCCGTGGGTGTCCTCGCCTTCATGCATGACATAAGTGTTGAGGATACCGGTGAGCTTGATGTCGGGCTGGATCGTTCCGTCTTGCTAATGGGGTGTAAGTGATGGTCCAATATGCCGAGAGAGAGGTATCCGCTGCTGCCGCTGCACTTACATGGAAAACCCACTGCACGGCGTACTCGTAGTTGGCGGCAGTGAAGATTTGCTGCACGATGAGCTTCCTCGCGCGCGTCACAATCGTCGACTCGTCTCGGAAGTCGGTGTGCTTGAACAGGATGCCGTCGTCCTCCTCGTGGATGCAGATGGCGTTCTTGACCTTCCTGACGCCTCCGGCCTGCGTGGGCATGAAGGCGTCGAGGTAGTGGATGGATCCCTTGCAGTCGCAGCCGAGGGCGAGGCTGTTGGTCAGGTACCCGGCGCCGTACTCTCCGAGGTCGAAGGCGTGCTTGCGCTGGTGCGGATGCTCAGGGTTGCCGCTGCACGGAAGACGCGGTTAGGTATAAGTTATGAGTGGCTTGAGTGAGGCAGAAGAGGGAGGGAGGCAGGCAGGGAGGCAGGGATCAATCAGAACTCACTAGGGGACAACCATCTCGGAAAGGGACATTCGGTAGAAGATGGGGCGGACGTTGCCCTTGTCGTTGAATGTGATGTTGTTGAAGACGAGGCCTTCCCGGTAGTTGAAGCCGATGTGGAACTTCCAGTTCTGCCACTCAATCTCGCGGCCGGTGCCGCTCATCTTGAAGGAGACGCCCTCGGGCTGGGTGATGTGGATGGGCTTCAGGTCCTTCCTGTAGCCGCCCTGCTTCTCGACGGCGAGGTGGTGGTACTCGATGGGGTCGTTCTTGATCAGGGGCCGGCGGATCTTGGGGATGTCGATGGCGACGATCTTCTTCTCCACCGCGTTCCAGATGGGGCAGAAGTCCAGCGGGTACTGGTACTGGCAGTTGTCGACGTCGGGGCGGTAGTACATCAGGGCCTGCTGGAGGCGGACGCTGCTGCCGAAGCGCTCGTCGTAGCCGATGGTCCACGGGTCGCAGTAGACCTTGTGCATCTCATCCGCCGGCACGCCGCTGATGCGGCACTGCTCGATGACGGTGGGGTCGGTCCGGCAGCCGTGCTCGACAGCCGAGAGCTCCTCGATGGTGATCTACGTAGTTGTTCGTGTCAGCGTCTGAGGTGCATGTAAGCGATATCGCGACTCACGATGGGCTGGGCGCCGTGGACCTGCACCCACTTGGTGATCTTGGGCCCGGAGAGGTCGACCAGACCCTCGTAGACCTTGCCCTCGGCGGCGATGACGACCACCTCGGCCACGCGGTCGGGCCGGGGGGTGTTCTGCGAGTCGGCGAGCCAGGCCGTCATCTGGGCCTTGCGAGGCTCCTGCAGCGAGACGACGTGGAAGTTGACATGGCCGTGAGCCCGCTTGACGATGGCAATGGCCAGCTCGATCTCCACGCTGGAGAGCGGGTCGAAGGGATGGGGGAGGTAGACGGGCATGGTTTGGGGAGAGGTGTTTGCGGAGTGGTAGGTGAGTGAGTGAGCGAGCTGCCTGGTCTGCAGGTTTGGGTTTCGGGGAGGGACGGCTGGCTGGCTTATATGTGTGTATTGTCGTTTTGCCATGGATCGGGAGTATATCTCCTCGACTAACTATCTATCCTGATAGGGTTGTGTCGCTTGTGAGACAAAATACCCGGCATGGGAGCGTGAAGCGGGGACCTCTCCCATGCGGCAAATGCATGATTAGTTCCCAATCAAGCCAACCGGCTCTGGGCTTCTGGGGGGCAGAGTGCATCTCTAGTTGCCCAGTTCTCTGCGTCCAGTGCCGAAGCCGTCGAATCGTGGGGAAGTGTCACCGTCGCAACCCACAGACCAAGAGTCGCGGCTCCGTTGTCCCTCTGTGGGAATTAGAACCGGAACGGGCTACATCGTAGATTGGTCAGTCGACTCAATTACTCACTAATCCCTGGCAACTTAGGTTGCGTCTCCCGGCGTAGACTGCGTATGTAGATACCTAGGCCTACTTGGTTACCTATCTTGCACCGTTATCACATTTGCGGGGGAAGTTCGACATGTTATCTATCTGGCGCCAGTACCGAAACAGGAATTATTACCGGCTGAGACTCCCCGCCACGCAGCGCCCGCACTGATACGTAAGTTGGTAAGAGGGTGCGTTTGCCGATTATATTCTAGTCTGTCTGCTACTCCGGCAAAGATTGCCTGCATCGTCGTAGCGCCAGCCGATCGCTGGCATTCCCGCCGGTCCCGATGTCGGTGCTGGCCTTGTCGATTGCCGCTTCTGCTCAGAAATCGCTATTTTGGTCTGTTACGGGTTACTTTGACGGTGTAGACTAGCAAGACGTTCCGAATTCCGAACTGCCGTTGTCCCTTGTCATGCATAGCCCACTCTCTAGATGCCATGGTCGTAGCCTCATCGTTTCGCCAGAGCAGTACACGCATCGTGACAGGTTATAAAGTCCTTATCGGGTGTTCTGAAACTCATATAAGACTTGCCATCCTGCACCCAATTCCCTGTGGTCGCTCTTGTACAGAATAAGCTTCGGTAATGCCCTTCCAGTACAGAATAAGCTCAATGCCAAAGACAGAATTAACCAAGGGAAATGCCCTAATCCATACGTCGACCATGTTCTGGTATCCCAAACCCGTCAACGACCCCTCCTCAGAATGCCCACATTTACAATGCGCGAAGAGGGAGCGAATGCATTAGGTAGGTCATGTAGTGGTATTGAATGAACCACTCGATTATCTTCGAACAAGAGCTTCCGGCGACCAATTCGATCAGGTTTCTGCTTCTCTAAGACCTACAGTTGCATTTTGCATCCTTTGACGTGCAACTAGACCCGACTGGAAAGGCGGCACTAGGATGACCTGAACAATGTCAAAGCATTGCATTCATGCCGCTAGCGATTTGTCCTGCTCTCAGACTGCTTAGGCTGTTAACTTTGACCCATCCTATGAGCATAATCCGTAATACTGCGTCGGGACTTCACTCTTGCCAAGCAGATCCGCTTCGACTTCCCCTCCTCCTAACCACGGACGAGATCTTTCAGTTGACTGATCCAGGGGCAATAAAGTTGTTCATAGTAGACCAGTGTATACCTGGCTCTTATATCACTCTAGTACAGAGTTCGCTAGGTGAAGGAAAAAGAAACGTAACCGGAAAATGTGACGCATCTGCATCAGGGGCATCTTTGTTTCGGGCCTGGAATGCAGGCCGTTGATACTATTTCCTGAAAGAGGGGGTGGTGGTCCGGGGTATCGAGCGTTCATTAATAGTCGTTGAGACATGTCGTTAAGCCTGCCCTAGCTGATCAAGCGTCAGGGGTGGCCAAATCAAGAGCAGATGCTCCTTTCTCTAGTACTTTTCTTCAACCTTGGCATCATCTTCCAAGCCTCTATGATGAGGGAAAAGCAGCAGGCCGAGCCTCGCCGTCGATCGTCACCTTGACCCATTTCAGTTGAGGGAGGTAAGACCACGAACCTTCCCAGAGATGAAGTGCGCTGACGCTGGGGGCCGTCAACAAGTCCGGAAGCACTAAGAGCCGTGTCAGCGAAGTTATTGGAGGATTCCTAGGATAGATGCAACGTACAAAATCCATTCTTGTACTCGGTCTCAAGGTTGGTCATCTTGATCTTTAGGAGGTCCTCCCTCGCGCCGGCAGGGCGGCCAGCACGACGAGTCTTTCTGGCGGCGTCGTATTCCTCGTCATACTGATGAACGAATCTGCTTGGGTGAGCCGAGAGCATGGACAGAACTGACCAGAGCGACTTACGAATGAATCATGCCCTGAACGTCCTCAACGCTAGGGGTAACGTCGGCGAGCTCGTCGCCCCTGAGACGCAGAGCCTGCTGGAAAAAGGCAACTCGGTCGACTAGGATACTGTCAGCTTTTGTGCTTTGTCGAATCGTGAATGTTCAGCAACTTACCAAGCGGCTGCTCCTTCTTGTGCCTAGTGGAGGCCAGCTTCACAATGCGCTGGTCCCTCACGGCTGCCTTGTGTAGCCGCAGAGAGTCTCGCGACTTCGCGTGGAGGGAGTTGATGACGCCATTGCGCTTCTTTGAGATTTGCTTGCGCGTCTTATCGAGGGAGCCCGGCATGTTGAAGGAGGAGATGCTGGTCTGAGATGTTCAATCTTGTGTCTGTAAGTTTGTTTTTTTCGACATCACCGCCTAGTTTTTCTCAAGGTCCACACAATTGGTGAGGTCGAACAAGTGGTGGCGGCGGGTATTTGTCGGCTAAAGACGAGGGAACAGTCCTCCGGGGGATGACAATAACATGGCACCAGAGGATGTGTAGTCTATGCTGCAAATAAATCCTGAATGTCAGGGTCGGAAAGTGATCATTTTTAAGCCACTTGCTATGAGGATGCACAGTATATCCGTGTGCAATGGGCAGGTGCTGGCATCCATGGTACATAACCCCCGTTGAATTGGCTTTCCTCTTGGACCAAACAGCCAGACCCCAGCTCTCAGTGACGTGAACTTGCTACATTCCTCGAGAACTCGTTCCGCCACAGAACCATAGACTACATATTCGTAGTTAGCATATATAGCTAGGTAGGTGGAGTTGCCTCCCTCCCGTACTCCTGCGATAACCTCCTAGACCACGGCAGCAAGATGGGAGCACTCATTCCTGCAGGGAAGCAACCCTTTTATAATGCTTGATAACGCTGTGGCTCAAGCGAGCCCTGGGCCAATGCTCGAGATATGTAAGCATCTGAATTTAACTCATGCCTTTGCTCCATCTCTATCGATCGATAACATAGGTAGCCTAGGCCTAGGTGGTCTTCCATCCCGACGGAAGCAGCCCACCGATCATTTCAGGGAATAAAGCACCCATCATAGCGGGGTACCTCCGCGTTCAGCGGCTTCGAGAGCCCATGACGTTGCTGGGGGAATGCCACAACAGCGGGCACTAATCTATTTTAGCGGGTTCCTGACCAGGGGCGCGCCTAAATTTCGACGCGCTCCAGGCGTTAAAGGTGGCGCGTCGTCGGCACGGAAGTACATGCCTAAGCACTTTCCATGCTCCAGGGCTCACTTCTCAATGAACTACAACTCCACCGCCGATGCAGTCGCTCTCTGTTCTCCTACATCCTTTGCCTCGCCTGTGTCTCGCCTTCTCCCATCAGCTCACCCTGTCTCGCTTGCTCGTTTACATTTGCTGATTTACTCGTGTGCTTCTCTGTCGGACTCCCTGTTTCGTTGTTTACCTTCTGAGCCGTGTCCCACCAAACATCGCGTGCAGAACGATCCACGACGCGTCCACTCTTCTCAGGCCGCATGCGCCATTGTCGATATATGCACTCGCAAATTCGTCCGGTATAACCCTATTTACACCCGTCTCGACGGGCTGTCGGCCAGAGACTCCAGGGACCGCGCTCTGAACCGTCGCTAAAGCGGCCTTGCTCTCAAGATGGGTGTATCCGGTACGACCCTCCGCACCCGGTCCATTCGTCAAGCTGGATCCTGTTACTGACCGGTCGTTAGGGCTTCTGCCACTCCTCAAGTCGATCCAGAAGCCGGTGGAGCTCAAAACCTATGCCGGCCAGACCCTCGGTGTCGACGCGTATGGGTGGCTCCATCGCGCTGCCTATTCCTGTGCCCTCGAGCTTGGCCAGGACAAGCCAACCCAGAAGTAAGCATCGACACTCGACCATTACTGCGAATAGTCTCAATTGACCATTTTTAGGTACATAACTTCTGCCATGCATCGCGTCAGGATGCTTCGCCATTGCGGCGTCACTCCCTACATGGTCTTCGACGGAGACTACCTCCCCAGCAAGGCCGCGACCGAAGATTCCCGCGCCAAGAAGAGGGATGAAAAGAAGAAGGCCGCCGTGGAGCTCCTCAAAGCCGGAAAGCCGTCACAAGCGACCCAGGAGTTCCAGAAGTGTATCGACATCACCCCCGAGATGGCTTCCGCCTTGATCCAGCACCTCAAGAAGGCCGACATTCCCTATGTTGTTGCTCCCTACGAAGCCGACGCGCAACTCGTCTACCTCGAACGGCAGGGCCTCATCGACGGCATACTCTCCGACGACTCCGATCTCCTCGTTTTTGGCGCCAAGAAACTGCTCACCAAGCTCGACCAATACGGCAACTGCATCGAGATCAACCGCAAGGACTTTTGTCTATGTCGGGAGATCTCCTTGACAGGATGGTCTGACACCGAATTTCGACGGATGGCCATCATGAGCGGCTGCGACTACCTCGACGGTCTCCCTGGCGTTGGACTGAAGACGGCCTACCGAATGCTTCGAAAAACCAAGGTTCCTGAACGGGTGATTCGCATGGTTCAGTTCCAAGGCAAACGGGTCTCGGAAAACTACCTCACACTATTCTACCAAGCGGAACTAACGTTTCTACATCAATGGGTTTTCTGCCCCAAGAAGCAAGAGCTGGTGAACCTAACGGAACCGAATGGAGCACGAACCGCAGACGAGATGCCTTTCATTGGGGCATTCGTTGAGCCGGAGATAGCCCAAGCCGTTTCAAGAGGAGACATCAACCCCATGACCAAGGCACCAATCGTCTTGCCGACGACACCGTCCAAGAGGAGGCACTCGCAGTTAGCGACAGATGTTGTGACGAAGCCCCCCGCGAAACCAATCAACTCCTTCTTCAAGGGTCATCACCGGGTTCCCATGGGCGAAATGGATCCCAACTGCTTCGAAGTAGACCCTCAGAGAGTTACGCAAATTACCGCTGGAGGATTGGTCCCTCGCGTATTCCCCTTGCCGCGACCGTACCTCGACGAAACAGACCGGCCAGCACCCACGGGAGCATCGAGACGCACGAGTCCCGGCCGCACGCGTACATCCCCTAGACTCCAGCGCCGACGAACGGAGCCGATTTACAATGTGCTAGCCCGCGTCGCTCCTAGCCCAGCCCTCTCAAGACGCACCTCATCCACCGTCACGGCTACCAGCTCTTCCGCGACTCCCTCGACAGATCTCCCCAGCAGGCCCCCAAAGAAAGCGCGCTTGTGTAATGACAACGAGACGGAGCTGAAGGAGGGTTCTCCTCAGAAGAGTAAGTTCTTCTCAAAGCCGAAGCTGCGGAGGAGCCCGAGAAAGGCAAAGAGCGACGCCTACCTGATGTCGGACGACTCGATAGAAGAGGCGTTGCGAGATCTCCCCGACTTTGAAGGCTGGAAACCTGCCCCCAAGCCCAAAAAGTTCATCTCCATCTTCGATGAAAACAGTCAAGAGACGGTTACAGCTTCGGTCGACACGGAGAGTCAGCAGTCAATGCTCAAGGACGAAGAAACACCAATGTCATCTTTCGAGGCATCCATGCCTCCTCCGCAATTGAAGGCCCCGTCGTCACAACCATCTGCCACACCCCGGCCAAACCTCGATCGCTTCTCCTACTCATCCAAACCATCCGCAACCCCCGCCTCGGCCATGTCAGAAACACCATCCTCCGTCTTCAGCACCTTATCCACACCTTCGACGATGCCTTCAACCGCCGGCTCCCGGCTGACCCCGCTGCAACGCCTCGGCGCGCGGGCCATGACCAATCCCATGTCGCCCAAGCTTCCCAAGCCGCGCAAGAGGCTCGATGCCAATTTCTTCTCGGGCGTCCCCGTCAACCCAGCCTTCGTGCCGCTCCCCAAGGTCGACCTCGAGGAAGTCGAGTCGCTCAACCGGTTGGGTGGCAGTGAGGATCAGATCATCCCCGATAGCGACGAGGAGGATGAGGAATTCGACGCCCCGCCCAAGAAGCTCAACCTCTCCCGCTTCGCCTTCTCCTAGACGACAGACTGGGTTCTTGCTTGACTCTTTTCTCCTCCCAGGTCGACCGAGCTGGTTTCAGCTGAACGAGTCTTGTCATACTCCTATAACGAATAACCTTGCATTTTTTTTTTTTTGGGGGGGGGGGGGGGGGTTTAACGTNNGTTGGGGGGGGGGGGGGCGTTTAACGTGCTTTTGTTGCTTAATGTAGCTACTTATCCTCGGCGAGGCGGTGTTGTTCTTTGTACATATCAATACAGCTTCATGTTAGTCCATAGCAGACAAGGAATGGGCTTTTAGGAGTCGGAACGGTGTCATAATATCAGAGTTAGGCGTCACGGCATCATTCGCCTGGTTATCAAGAGCAAAATATCCAAGGCTTTTTTTCTTACTATGTATCTTCGTCTCCATGTCTAACAGGATGCCTTGGTGACATGGCCCCCATCCTCATCGAGATAAACGAAGGTTCCTTGTGTAAAGTTTGTTAAATAGTAAAACTCGCCGCGAATCGATTCATGATGCATGCCACCAGCCTCATGAGCGTAAACATGTCTTCAACAAATCTATGACAAAAGCCATGCCGATTCCCTTGTTCGCGCCAACGCCTCCAGGACGCGCCAACGCCAGTAATTTCCCATTTGTTTGCTGGACTCTCTGAGGAGCACTTCCCAAAGTCGTTTGAAACAAGTTAATATAAAAAAAAGGGATGAACGGAGAAGGTAGAGAGATCCCGAACCATGCTGGTTGTGAAGGTGTGACGCCTCGTTCACTGCGAATGCCCAAAAAGATGCCATAACGATGCCGTCGTGGTCTAATATATGCCTGGGGAAACTACTCACACAGGTTCTACCCTGACTCCAGATCAAATCACCCGTAGGCGCCCTGGGGCTACCTGCGTCGATGGCGGCGCCTAAGCTACTCCACCATGGACTTTTCAGGTTAGCCCGAGGTAACCTCAGGAGGGATGCTGCTGGCGTTCAAATCTAGCGACGACTAGCAGATCCGGCAGCGGTGCTGCTTGTCAAATCGGAGTTGAAAGCCCATTCGCCTATAGTTAAAGAATTAGTCTCGCGCGGTTCAAGGTTAGACAGACAAATACACACCCTTAGCTAAGTTATCAGCCGTGTCTTCGAGAAGAATGATGCGTCGCTTATTGCAGTACGACGTCTTGTCCATAATGTCCACCTTGAGCTTAGGGTCGGACATCTCTTGGATTGGTTTCTCGAACATTTCTGACAAGTTCTCAACCGCCATCTCGAGGTCCTTTTGGTTGTCCTCGAAGATTTCCGTCAAGTTGTTCTTGGCTAGGTAAAAGGCAAAAGCGTAGGTCCACTTAAGCGTCTGTCGGCAAGTCTGCAGGGCTTGGGACGCCGAGTTGAGGTATTGAACCTCGATCCAGGACATGCCGGAGGCGGTCTGAAGCTGCACCATCTTTTTCTCCGTCTTTTGTGCGATATCCCTGTCCAGCTTTGCCGACTGTTCGTGGTTGGCGTATCGGTTGTAGTAATGCAGGTAGCGTTCGAGGGAGGTCCGGGACTTGGCCTGAGCATCGCGAGCCTCTGCGCCGCTCTTCTCCTCGAACCTGTTGCAGTTGTACCAGCTGGTGCCGTGTTCGGACCAGAGACCCATGCACATCCAACAAAACTCGTACTTGCACTTGCGGCATGTCATGTGGTTGCAGCCTCCGTTCTTCTCGATGGTTGAGTTACACTTGGGACATTCCTTAGTATTGGCTGATATCCAATTTGCCGTCTCCGAGTCATCAGCGCACTTCTTGAGCCATCTCTTGACCAAGCCGCACGGAGCTGGCTGATGATCCGGGTTCGGACATCCAAAGCAGAACCTGTAGCCGCATCGGCACTCCACCGTAGGGACAATTCTGTCCAATTCCTTCTTCTTGATGCCACACTCGACGGCGTTGGGGCAGTCGGGAGCAGGGCACCACTTGAAGGAATCCTTGTCCTCAACATAGGTCCGGTTGAGTAGTTCGTGGTAGCGATCCCTCAGTTCATGGGTCACTAGCAAGTCCAACGAGCGGGAGTCGAGGATGCGGCCGCAGTCGTCGGAAGGGCACTGGATTCGAGCAGCCTCGCCCTCCTCGCGGATCTTCTGGGTCAAGTAGTGGCGGTAGCAGTCTACGCAGTACCGATGGCCACACTTCATGGCAAATGACTCGAGGCCCTCGTCATCCTCACAGCAAATGTCACAGACGAAGCCGGGGATGGCCTCGAGCTTGGGGAGAGTGACCGAGTTACTGCTAAGCCCGGCTGCCTCTAGGACCTTTTCAGAACGGTCCATGTAATCCTCGAGCAAGCGCTCCTTGTTCCAGCGGAAATATCGGAGCAGGATAGCCGCGTCTTCCTTGCGCATGTCCAAAATCATATTCACCTCGTTGATCATATCATCTTGCTGGCGTTGGACATCGCTTGGCTCGAAAACCTTGTAGGATACAATGTGGGCAGCCCTTCCCTTTCGGTCGAAGTCCTTAGCCGTGCCGAAGTCGGGGTCGGGCTCGTCAAAGTCCTCTTCATCGAAGTCTGCGCAGAAAGTTCAGGTCAGCAAAGAAGCGAGGAGCGGTACTGTTGTTAGTCAGGAGGGGGCAAAACGCACCATCGCCGGCAGACATGTCGTCACCGCTGTCGTCTTGCATCATCTCGTCATCGCTAGAGAGAGCGGACAGATACTCCTCGTCAGAATCCATGGGATTGCTGGTGGTTGTGGTGACGGGGGTGGGGGGTAGTGCGACTGTGTCCGAGACGGCAGCCGAGGCGATGATTCTCTTGTTGGGGCCTTCGTCTTTTTTGGCAGAGATGATCGTCGCCTCAGCAGCCTTCCGCTTCCTCGTGATGGGAGGAATCGTGGCGGCGGGAAGGGAGTCGAGGTATGAGTCGTCGGCGGAGAAGGGAGAGAGAAGAGGGCGAGGAAAAGGTGGCGGCGCCGAGGACGGTGTGACTAAAGTAGTATCTTGACGTAGTAGCGTCTATGGCGGATGATATGGTCGAGATAGGCTGGGACGCAGGGACGGGTCGAGGCGAAACAAGACGAGGCGAGTCGAGCGTCGGGATCAGGCTGTCACGGGGCGGGAGAGACGAGGACCGCAAACAAGGCAGAGCGTGGCCGAGGGGAGATGCGGTTGGCCGGGGATGGATCAGGAGTCACACTCAGACAAGACGGCCACAAGGATGTTGGCGTTGGGAGTCAGTCTGTGTGTGTGTGAGTGTGTCGGAGCGGGCGTGGGGAGGCGAGGGAGGATCGGTGCGGCGGCAAGCGGAAGCGGGTGCGCGGGAGTTGGAGGTGGGTGCGGTGTGGGGGGAGCTTTAGTAGGAGGAGGGTACTTCGTAGGGAGGACAGAGGTGTTGGTGTAAGAGGTAAGAGAGGCAAGAGAACGAGTGGGCTGGGAGTTTAGTTAGTCAGACGGGCAGAAAAGAGTGCAGAGCGGGAGGCGTCGGTTGGCAGCGTATTCGTAGGGCTGGGCTGGCTGTTGGCTGGTAGACAATTAATGCAGCAATACGGTGGCAGTTGGTATTTGGTAGTTGGCAGCAAGTGTTGCAGCCTGATGCTACGATGCAGCGATTGGAATGATCATCTTCTGAGGGCCTTGAGCCCGAGATTACGGAGCATTTCCAGGCAGTGGGCTGTTTGGCAGCGTCAGCGGAGTAGGCACGCACAGGCGGCGTTAATGGGGCACTGACACTGACGTGGGCCCCGTGTCATGGTCATGGTCCACCTGAGTGGGAGAGGAAACACTGTATTAACACTGTGTGCTCTGTGTCTCGGATGTTCCTCGGCAATCATGACGACTCGGTTACTACCTCTATACTGTAAGCAGATGCTCAGCGTACGAGGAGTTGGAACTGCCCTTTTTCTCCGGGAATAAGAGACCGAGGAAACGTCAGACTGACCAGAAGCTCCTACCCCAACACTCTCCCTCCCTTGTTGCTTCGTATTGCACGAGTATGCGGCCGAGTCGTTTCGAGTCCTCAACCTCCAAACCCAACCAACACGGATGACGGAGAGGCATTGGTCATGATCCCGCCTCAAGTCACAAACAGTGCGAGTATGCCCCCAATAGAAACAGTGCACTCCCGCCTAAGCACAGTGGGTGGTGGGCCTAGGCCCGCGGCCAGCCCCGGGCAGGCACCCGACGCCCCCCCACCAAGACCCGACTGCCTCCGCCGAGCGGCTTTGCCCGCCTGACTTAACTCCGTAACCTACCTACCTCTTGAATATTTTCCAGGCGTACGCAGTATGTCCCGTTGAGATCCATCCGTTGGTTAATTACAAGGTGACAGCCTGTAAAGAAATAACTACTGGCTAGGTAGTCTAGCATATGTGCTCCAAGAAGGGTCCAGTTAGCTTCCATGCACCGTAGTAACCGGAACCAAGAGTGTAAGGTACACATACATAGCCTACATGTAGTCATCGTGAAGGCCACATCAGGCACCGGCTCCTTTCGCTCATGTTCGGGTGACTCAGCAAGCACGTTGACCTTACTGTAAAGTAAACACCAAGCAGAGCCAAGTCATCAGTTTTCAGTCCCGGTTCACTCTCGGTTCAGCAATCCTGGACCGTCTAACTAAGGTTCTAGAAGCCTAAACATAGGGTCACAACGTTTTCGCGTGATTGGTCCAGCAAGGATCAAGATGAAGATGAAAGGTCATCTCCATCTTGCTCTTTGGGTATTTACACGGCATCGTTAGAATCCGCCCGTGCATCAAGGTTCTAAGGTACCCGACATACCCTGAGTAAAAAAAGACATACGTGGTATTGTCAAGTATCGTTAAAGGCAAGGTCTTAACTGCGCCGATGGCTTCACGTGCTTCAAACGTAAACACGAAGACCATATGCGTGTTTTTTCCACTCAACCATCAATTTTCATCCCAACATGTTTTCTACACTCATCCTCACGTATTTCGGCATCCATTCATCCTCAACCTAGAACCTTCTCCGCCGAAGTGACTAAATGATAGTCAGGTTAGTGATCTGACCGTTACTTTATCTTCGTCCACAATGACCACTTACTAGTGTAGCCAGTGCCATCTGGCTCGACATGGGCCTCCTTGACCTTGCCGTCCACCACTTTAAGGGCGTACCGCTTGCCTCGCATACCGCCAAAGATGGCCGACCCGTCAAAACCAAGGTCCAGAGCCTTGGTAAACTCGCCAGTAGGATCACCGAGGAACCGGATCTAGCATCATAGTCAGTGGCTGAAAATCCGGGTTGAAGAAACGACGAGTGAAGACTCATCCCGTGGCATAGCTTAACTCACTCCAGTCTGCTTGGCGGGATCCAGCTGCTCGCTCCACGCCTTCATACTGAACCAGGATCAGGTCGTCAGCATCTTGCTCTTCCATCGCAATCAGTAGCATCTAGCCCAGGTGCAAACTCACACAAAGGGATCGTTGACTGAAACCACAAACACCTGGCCCGCCTCCTTGAGGCCGGCGTGGTTCATGTACGAAGGGACGTGCTGGCTCGAACAAGTACCGGAGAAGGCAGCAGGCACGCCAACGATGTAGCCGTTGCCCGACTTGAACGCCTCGGCGAGGTTGACCTTGTTGCCGGGAGAGTCTTCGACGAGAACCTCCAGGTTGGGGATCTCCTGGCCGACGCGGACCATGGCTCGGGGGGTCGAGCCGAAGCTGCGGGACGCGGCAGGACGGGCCAGAGCCACGCGGCGGAAAGAAGCACGGAAAGCCATGGTTGCGGGTTTCGTGACTGGAGTTTGGTTTGCGGTGTTTGCGAGGAGGGACTATTTGCAATGGCGTTTTGGCGTTCAGCGACGTGGAGGTTTGTTGAGCTGCTTGAGATTGGAGTTTGGCAGCTGGGGAGCTAAGGCGGTTAATGACATCACAGGTTGATCCACTAGGCTAGACCATATCGCGATCCGATCCAAGTTCCACAAAACATCTCTACCTTGCCTTCAACCACCATGAAATGATTCTAGTCTACGTGAGACGATATTGGTCGCATACTATTCTTCTCGTGGATTTTGAGTAGGGATTACTATCAGACTCCAGGTTGCTATCTATCTACCCTCGCTTTATCCCTGAAACGCCATACTTAGGTACACAGCAAACACCGGTATCTTTGTTGTCAAACGTCCCACTGGCCTCCGCCAACATGGACGTGCGCATTTACAATAGGCAGCGGGGGGGACATTTTGACAAACATGATACTTACCTGTCTTTAACCCAAGCATCTTCACTTGTTCTCTAACTCTCTCCAGCCTCAAAGCCTTCCCCACTCCTGTCTTTGGTCTCCTAACACCCAACCACTTTTCGATCGGGCTACCCTGGACAAATCAGCCATCCAGGCTACGATGCGGCTGTTCCAGCGTGTTGATCCGACTCATCTCTACGAGAATCGCCGGAGTATTTTCCTGGAAATTTTCTTGTTCTCGAAGGCAGTTCGCTTTGCTTTGCTCGAGGTCAAGATCTGTTCCTTCCTCATTTCGATGGGCCCTTGGGTCTCCTCAGGCCGCAATTTTCAGACGAACGTCAGATTCCTTTCACCTCACCTTGAAACTGGTCAACAAATACCCGACCTCGGAGCCCTCATCGCTTTGCTCCGTGACTGATTCTGACGATATCATGCGAAGTCTTGGATTCACCCGCATTGATACGAACATACTCCAACCCCGACCAACAGTCCTCAACATGCATGATCGACCGCGCATCGTGAGAACGACCACGCCACCATGGCTTCGGCACTGCCATCTTGTGCGTATTGTCGACTTTAGAGCGCCCGAGAAACACTTTAGTCACCGAGATTTTGGGACATTTGATCGGTTCGCTGCTGGTATTGAAACGGCCCTCTTCATTCAGATAGAGGACAATCCAGTCGCTGGTTTGCTGTACACTATCCGCTACCACCCCAAATCGAGGAAGTTTGTCCACGAAACAACGACTCTCGATGACCCCCAAGACGAACCGGACTTCGACTCCGAGGCTGCGATCGGTCACATCCTCAAGAGCGACTTTAAGAAAGTATTTTCGGACGTCCTGGCTTCGTGCCCACTGCCCGGGGAGCACACGGACAAAACCCAACTGCCATCAATAAACTCGACTGTCTAGGTGACGGCGCTGGTTGTGTCAATGGGATCCAGGGGAATTCTGTTTGAGGACGAGCCGCCCGACTGGTACATCGATGAGTCTGGCGTCTTCCATGGAAGGGGTAGGGCGAAGGAGAATGTCAAGAACTGCGTTCATGTGCGATACGCGAAAGACGTCCCTCGGATCTGTGTGATAGGGCCCAATCTAGATGAGGTTCGGATCGAAGATCATGTCTAGGAGAGATGAGCAGTTTTTTGCAGAGCAGTGTGGCGGATATTAGACCTGGGAGCCGGCAAGAGTAATATGGAGATGCTAGGATACGTCAAGCATGTAATTGAGTCGCTCGTTCTACCTTGCGATTGCTGCATCCAGTGTTCGCTGACTAAATGTGCATCTATATACCCGTTAGTCTTTACTTAGAGTCAGCCGTGCTCTGCTAGAGAAAAACAGAGTTGCTCGTTCACTACTTGACCAACTATGGTGAAACTTGCAAGACACACCTACCACCTTGAACAAGGCTGAAAGACTCATGCATTCCAGGAATAGACTACTACGAAGGAAGGGCTTTGGCTGAGATAGCGTGTATATCACCTAAACATACCAGATGTATTGATGTGTATTGACCAGGTTGCTGGTGAGCAAGCACAAAAGCGCACGCTGTTCTCGGTATCTCTAGACGTGAAGGCATCGGGAGGACGTGCATGTCTTTCAGAAAGTGTAGCCTGGCGGTATCAGCTAGACAGTTGTTGGTGAGGAACGAAGTCATCAGTCTCGATCTCTTATACTATACTATGAACTGGTAGTTCGACATCGGCCGCACCGAGCATACTCTAAGCTGAACTTGTTACGTGCGCACTATGTCCACCTCAGTCATACGAAATGTCTTGAACTGAGACGTCTGCTGAGAGAGCTGCGCGCCACTGAGAAGTTTCTTATAACGCACGCACAAGTGATGCTGGGTGTCCTCGTGGAGGAATCGCTGACATGGCACCTTTCATAGGAGGTATTGGCCTGCAGTGAGGGAATCGACGCGGACAACACCCTTTCCTTTCTGCCCGTTCAAAAGACTTGTCGGTTAAACTATCCTCGACATCTTGGGCAACCTCATATGGAACACAGAGGGCGTTGAGTATGCGTGATTATGATATATAGATAACTGGCGACTTAATCCCCATCCTTGGAAAGTTGTAGTTCTGGCTTGCACACGTCCTGGCTAACACGACCATTCTAGAGGATCGCTCGTCTGTATTACTGTATGTGCTATCTAACGAGAAAGGGCTAGATACCTAACCATTGTGGTCCTACAATAACCTCAGGGCGTTCATGCACGTCGCGAACTCTTTAGACCACATGAGGTGACTACGCCTCAATGGGGCTGAGAATCGTTAGAAAGACAAATAAAGAGTTTAGTTACGAACGCATGGAAATTAGTTTCTAGTGGTTCAGTCTAAATACTTTCAGATGCTTCCGTTGCTCCAGTGAAACTGGAGCCTCATGGAAAAGACCGGAGAGATCTCGTATCAAGTACGCTGTGGTATCATCTAACCTGTCTACTTCTTAGGCTAGGGCATCGACTATCCTCTTAAGCACGTTCTGATTTTGCTTTGAAGAAGAAACCTCCTACACCACCCTGATGTAAAGAGCAGGAAGGCCTGGAAGTCGCTGAGTCACCATTGTTTTTGGCCCCCAGATCATAGGCACGGAAGCTAGGCTAGTGATGATTTCTTTCCGATTGAGTTGGCGATGGCTGTTTATTCCGACCGCGATCCCGTTAATTGGTAGTCGACGGCCCTTGCCAGCTACGAATCTGCAGGGTCCTCGCATCAAACATGGTAGTATACTCCATATTGTTTGAAAACATGGAGTTACCACGCACAGGTCGATAGGCCCCGGCGAAGTAGCATCGAGCCTGGTGCCGTAGCGTCCACCGGGCCAAACGTTCCTAAAAGAAGCATGGCGGAAACCGACCAAACCCGTTTCGTGCCGCCATCAGCCTTAAGTCACTCGTTATTTGCTTATTCCTGACCACCCCCGAGTAGCTATCCCGGGGCCAGATGGGTGCTTTGTCGTACTGTTCCCTGCAGCGTCGCTGTGATTGGGGACGATGGCCACAGTAGCGGCTGCGGGCTACGAACAGGGGACGATGTCGTGGAATGGATCTTGAAACATTAGACTCTCACGAAGTCGCCCAATGAGATCTTTGTCTGCGAGTCGGGGAAGACTGCAAACCGAGTTCCAGGCGCACTCGCTATAGATACATAGTGCAAAAGCAGATGAAAGGCAGGAATGACAGATGTCTTGACCAACAACCTAAGTACGTAGTAGTTTGACCGTTCTCTTGTTGCTCTTCCTAAGTACTCGAGTTGGTGCTACAGGTTTTGAGTTTGCATCAAGGGTTAGGGTTGGCACGACTCAGGATGGACCGAGGCATTTCTCTTGGGCCCCACGAAACAAGTTATTGTCAGACGTTTGACATCGGTAACGTCGATCATGCTATTTCTGCTATTTGCTTTCTACTGCTTGCCATTGTCTTCGTACGATGCCGCATGATGCCGCATGATGCATGAAATATATGCTGTTGGCTAACGAGGAGGTGAGTGATACACGTGCAGCGTCCTTTGTCTTAGCCTAACATTAACAAACGGCCCTAGATTCACAAATAGGCTGTCTGGCTATCGCTCGTAGTGTTATTGGCTCTCCCGGCACTCGTGCTAGTCAATTAGACGAGGCTGATGTTGCTACCGGTAGTCGGGAGCTCCGAGCACAGCTGCTGGACTAGGGTAGCAAGCTCTACTACTATGTAATATGTATCATATCTGTGCCAAGGAAGCCGATCATGACAGGCAGTGTTACGAGGAATAAGAGCATGATGATGATGGTGGCTTGACCATGGGTGGACTGTCTTGACAGGCCCGAACCGCCCGGTACATTAATGCACAGAGCCGTCGACAAGCTTGCGAATCAAGCCAGCCCTCTCGGCAATGCCATGCGCAACGAGCATGTGGGGGCTGTCTTGGCGTGCTGTTTGAAGCCGTTGCCACTACGGATTAGATCTGTATAGTGGGTCGACGGGGTATCGGAAGCCAAGCTGATGACGAGGGTGATTTGCTCGCCGCCGAGAAGAGGCGTTGATAAGCATGGGAAGGCTGCGGGCGATTGATCCCTCTAAGCCTGCATGCTCCCGTGTAACGCGGTGCCTCCATTAAATGTTGGTGATGATCGGCCTTCTGTTGGTGATATTCTAGGTGATGAGGAAGGGCGTGATCGTCAGGGGACTCTCCAGGTCTCGCACATTACACGGCTCTCTGGTGGGCGTAACTTGCCCTCTAGCTGCCGATCAACAACGGCTCCTGCGCTGGGAGCCACATTTGTCACGCCCGCAGAGCATGCCGCCAGGCTCAGACTCGTGGCATCTAAGTACGGGCTACTGGATGGAGCCTAGAGGGAGCTATTAATGTGTGATTGTCCATTAATATGTAGATTGTAGCTTCGAGCTTGGGTGCTTGGCTAAGAAGGAAGGCTGCGTCACCACTGGTCAGGGGTGGGAAGGACATGGATGCGCCCCGGAACGACAAAGCGCGGGCGAGTGATGCGAGACATGCAGAGGGACTCCAGCGCAGGAGGAAGCCAGTGAGGAAAGGAACCCGGGGTTATTACGATGTTGAGTGTGCAGCCAACAGACGGCGACCGAAGTGTCCGATGGGCGATAACCAAGTTACGAATAATTACTTGCTTGTTTGACGATGCTGGAGCCGGACTGATCTGATCTGGTTGGCGCTGGTGTGCTTTGGCCATCGCCTGACCTGGTAGCGGATGCGACGTAAACCGTAAACATCCAACGTCCCTTGCTGAATTGGGTGAATGGCTAAGGACAAGGATGCGGGCGAGTCTGACAGGCCGGGTGAGCGGTGCCCAGACAAATGCGCACGTCCGTGTTTGTCCGGCACTGGCGGACTTGGGACAGAGGGCGAGCGAGTTGTGGGAAGTTGAGACTGGAGAAAGTTGAGGAGCTAATAGGTCTAATAACTCTAGGTTGGTGCTCCCTTTGGTAGCCTCGCATGGAGGGACATATGTCTAGTGTCAGGATGATGATGAGTGGCTTTGGCGGAGTTGTTGTGGTCTGTCTTGGGTTGAGAACCGTTGCCGAGAAGATGGCTAGTTTTCGAATCCTGGCTGTCCTGTTCGTGTTCGGAGCTTGCTATGACCTCACTTGAACTTACTAGTAGTTGGCGCCAAACGGTCCTGATGTACTATGCATCATGAAGTAACTGCTGTACTTGTTCTGCTTCGTAGTCCTTCCGATCTCTTTGTCGTTGACGGCCCGGCCACTCTCATCACATCAGCATCAACCAGCTCTTTCTGTCTAATATGTATCTATCGCACATCACAACTTCGCCCACATTCACACACATCCCCCCCCATTCTCGTTGACATCCACATCCACATCCGCATCCATCCACACGCGCGCGGGCATGCAGCATCCCAGCCACATCCACATCCCATATCCACACACAGCCCGTCTCTGTCGTACAGTCCCTCCACACAAGCAGGCACTTTAAAATTCGGAAGGGGGACCTGTGCTGTCTGTACCTGACGGATCATCCATCCAATCTACCCCTGGCTCGGCCAAAACTCCGCGGCCGCCCTGCCTCCAGAGCCTCTAGGTCCCCCCCGATGTCGACCAGTGAGAGCCCGCGGCCGCCCTCCCTCTTGGCAGTCGTCTGGGCAGCCCGGCCGGTGCCCCTGCGTCGTTCCCAGACGATTCCTGGAGTCTTTTTTGTCGCACATCACGTCACATCACACACCACACAGAGAGAAGGCTGCAGTGATCCGGGATTGTTGTTGTTGACTGTGGCTCTGTGAGATCGATGCATTGTCTGAATCGTGGTGCGTAGGTATATTACTGACTGGCGTCTACGAATACTCGTATAAAGTATAGATACGAATACTCACCAAAAGGCTCCGCAACAGGCCGTGGTGGTGACTTAGCGATGAGTGCACCAGACGGGAACGATGGTAGCCAAGAATGGGTTTCCAGGTGACCCCCCCCCTCCTCAGGTTCAGGCGATCAAGAAGCTGGTTCACCACCACTACCTGCAAGTTGCACCCATGGAACCAGCCAGACTCTGCGTGTCCGTGCGCACGTTCTATGCCAGTGTACGAAGTACTGGCTACTTGCAAAGGTACCCAGGTGATGCAAACCCCGCTGCCGTGGCCATCATCGGCCGCCCTCGTGCCATACCGAGTTATCCCTCGCGCGGGGCTAAGAAAGAATAGACTTGTCGAGGTAAAACGGCCTCTGTCTACTGAAAGAGACTTTGCAGGGAATAATGACTCGTGTGTGGGAATGTTTCGCTCTTTATTGCTATCAATCATCTCTGCAGCCAGCCGTTCTTCGGGGTTGTTCAGGTAAATGTGAAGTATTACATACTGGTAGGCGGTACCTCGACTTGCAACCCCCCGACCACTGCTCTCCACGCCTGGGCCTTGGCGCGGGTTGTCCCTTATCCGTCCCCCCCCCCTTCTGGACTGTGGGCGGGCTGGCGGGCGGGCTTCTAGTTGATGTGTCCTATCCTGATACCGTCTTGTCTCGTCTTGCTTGTTCTGTTTGTTTATGCCGTCCCACCCTCTTGCTACTGAAGCCCGGCGAGGCTGGCTCTGGACGTCGAGCTCTGCGACGGAATTGATGAGTCGTAGGCGCACGGGTGACAAGGGATAACCAAAGGCATTGATAACTGAGAGAGGGATAGACGCTGCCCTGTGTGTTTTCTGGGTCCCCTCCTACGTACTGCGTAGTACTGTACTCCGTACCTGGCCCCTGTGTCCTGCGTCCTGCGTCTTGTTCCCGTTCCTGTTCCTGGTTGCCCGGTACGGGTGAGATCCCCCCCCCTCCCCTCCCCCTCCAGCCCAGCCCCTCCAAATCATTCCGTCACGGTCACCTTTGGCTCGAGGCTTGCAGGTTGGAAGTTGTGGCGGCTGAGACATCCTGAGGCAACACCACCCACCGTTGACTCACTGCGAAGGAGAGCTATACTGAGGAAATCCTCCAGCTCACCCATTTCTCGACAAGGCGAGTTGAGTGGGTATATTCATAAGTATCTAAGTATGTAGGCGAATAAGTGTCTCGTTGCAAGGTCGATACTTTAGGTCGTTCGCATTTGGTCTGCGCCCCCCCCTCTTCCTTGTTGATATCCCTTCTCCCTCTTACTCGTCACTGGCTCTCTGGGGCTCTGGTCTCCTCCTTCTTATCCTTGCCTCTTCTCCTCTTTTTCTGGCGATCCGTGTTTGTGCTTTGTTGGTCCTTGTCCCTCTCCTTGTTGTCGTATGTAGTCGTCCTCGCCCTCGACTTCTGTGCAGAGTATTCGTGCGAGTACTAGATACTAGGTATTCTACCAGCAAAGTACCTAAACCTAGGGATACGTACGTACTTCCCTGAAGGGTGCAATGCCATCTACGCAGTAAGCCCGGCCAATCTCCCCACACCAGCTCCAGTTGCTTGTTCTGGTCCCTGGCAGCCTTCCATAATTGGCAGGGCCCTGTCTTAGAGTCGTGACCCACCTTTTCGTGTGCCCCACCCCTTTGCGCACCGCCGCGCGACGCGCTTCTGTAATCATCATCATAACACTCACTCATAACTTTACCAATTGTCATCCAAATTCGCCCAGATTTTCACGATGAAGCCTCCAAAGGCTGATCGTGAGGCCCTGATCGAAGAAATCCTCGAAAAAGCCGCTAAAGGTGTAGCAATTCGCAAGCTTGCTAGAGACTATAACATTCCTGAGTCAACAATCCGATCACGAAAAAAGGGCACACAAAACGCGAAAAAGGCCCAGGAAGATACCCAAAGATTATCACCAAATCAAGAGAGCCTATTAGTCTGTTATATCCTTACGGAAGAAGTGGCGGGCCGGGCTCTGTCGCAGCGTGAGCTACGTGAAGTTGCGTAGGAGATCTCGGACCCCCACCGCAAAGACAGCCTCGTCGGCCGGCATTAGGTTTCACGATTCCTATAACGCCACCCTGAACTCAAAATGAAGGTATCTACATCTCTTAAAGCCGCTCGTTTAAACAGTACAACTCCTGAAGCGATCTGACTATAGTACGAAATACTAGCGCAGCAAATACTTAATAAGTCTGTCAGATCAGACAGGATCTATAATATGGATAAACATGGCCTCTCTGAGGGCATGACTAAGACAGGAAAAGTCATTAGAAGCTCCCTCTCTCGCCGCTCAGTCGTCTCAGAGAGTGATTCCCGTGACTGGGTCTCAATTATAGAGGCAGGAAGCGCTAAAGGAAGATGTCTTACCCCGTGTGTGGTCTTTACAGGAAATAACCTTTAAGGGTAATAGTTTCCTAATGATTTTCCGCCCTAGGCATATAACTATTCGCCAACTGGGTGGGCGAATACCTCTGTATGCGAAAAGTGGCTAAAGGAGGTGTTTCTTAAGGAAACACAACTATCAGACCCGTCCCTGTGGAGGATCCTTATTATCAATAGCTTCTAGGGTCATATTAGGCCTAGATTCCAGTTTAGAGCACTATTTCATCATATTCAGATCATCTATTTACCCCCCCACAGCTCACATATCACACAGCCGTTCAATATGGGTGTATTTAGCCCTCTTAAGCGCGCTTTTTAACACCAGATAAAGCGGTACTCCTTATTTTTAATGACCGCCCCTATTCAAAAACAACACTTCCTTACGGCATATAAAATAGCTTCCCAGGAAGCTATGACTAAGAAGAACATCCGAGCAGGTTTTTTAGGTGCAGGAATATGGCCGGTTGATGTGGAAAAGCTGATGGCGCACATCATTATTACCAAGCAGTCGCCACCGGCAGAATCGGCGCCACGCACACCAAAGCGACGAAAAGTCATAAAAGATGATATTCCCTACACGCCTAGGAACAAGACTAAGCTGACGGCACAGCTTAATTCGCTACAAAGAGACCTCAGCAGCTTTACCCGGACCGTCCGAGGGATAGGAGAAAAGACGGGAAATAAGCTCAATCTTCAGAACGCCGAAATCGCCGAATTACGAGCAAAAGTCACACATCTAGAGGCACGAATAGCTTCACAAAAGCCCACTAGGCGTAAGGCAGTCCAATTCAATCCAATTGCTGCTTTTCCAACGGCTGAGGAGATCAAAAAGGCGAAGCCTAGGTCTAAGGAGAAAAAGGGGAAAAAGGAAGCTCCTGCGCCCAAGCCAGCACGAGAGGTAGCGGAAAAAGTGGGCAGTTTAAACATATACAGTATGATAAACACATTCCAGGCTTAGCTAGTTATTTTCTATGGTATTCGTTGAGAAATACGGTCTTCAAGTCTGACTGTGAACGCGATCCTGATGCGCAAAGGGGTGGGGCACACGAAAAGGTGGGTCACGACTCTAGGCTTACAGTAGGTAGTACCTTATTAGGCTCCTTAGCCTGGTACCCGTGGACCCGACCTTAGCCCGTAACGTCAGTTGGGCCTTTCTGGACGCCCGCACTCCACCAACCGTCCCACGCGCCGTCTTGTCCTCCTGAAATCCGCGTCTCAGCCGTGCATAAACCTGCCCGCCCGTACAATTCGGTCACTCACGCCCCCCCCTTCTCCTGCCCAAACTCGACCTCCCACTCGACCACTGTCCGCTGTCCGCTGTCCGCTGCCGCTAGGTTACCACCACCACCACCACTCTAGACTACACCACCGCCAACTCCTCTCCACCATCACCGAATCCTCCGCCATCTCCATCTCCAAATCCTCCTCTCCTCGTCCGCCGCCGTCGCTGTCGCTGTCGCTGTCGCCGTCGCCGCCTCTACGATCCGAACTTGCGTCTCTCCTCTTTGCTCGATTGAACCTCATCGAGACCGCCGCCCGCATCTCATTGCTGTCTGTTGTCTTCCATTTCGCCGTCTTCTCGACTTTGCCGCTCTGTCGTCTACCGCCCGCAATCTCCCAGTCGCGCACCTGATCCGCTCATTCAGTTTCGCTCGCCCTTCGGATTGCAACTTCGATCGCGACTTCGACTTCGACTTCGACTTCGACTTCGACCTCGTCGCCAATCGTTCTCGCCCGCTCCGCTCGCATTCGCTCGACGACAGCCTCGTCCGATATTCTCGCACTTCCCGTTTAGGGACCCCGTGATCGACTCACTATCGTCCAATTTAACGACCTCTCCCACTCGAACGCTCTCTGCCACCGTCACTCCCAAGTTCTCGCCTCACCGCCACATCAGCACGATTGAATCCCTCGCACTTATCTTTGCCTTGCCAACGCCACCGTGGCTGGCTGAAGCGCCCGGGCTCAACATCGCTGCCATTGTCAGGCACTCCCTGAGCAGCTCCCCCGACCTGACCGTCTCTTGTGGTCGCCGCCCCGCGACAACAACATGTCGGTCATGTTGCAGACTCCTTCACGAGCTTCTACTGCATCTTCCTCGTCTTTCCAGCCCTTGACTCGTCAAAACACCATGTCTTCCTACGATGGATCGCGCTCGGCGCGCCAGTCGAAGCGCTACTCCATGTCGGCCTTGTACATGTCTATCTCGGCCAACGAGGGAGATCTTCAAATCGAAGACGACCTCGCCAAAGGTATGCTCACCCTCTCCCCATCGTAACCATTTTCGTGAACTTGCAATTGACCGCCATTTACAGCCCAAAAGATTCTTCGCGACCTCAAATCTAAGATCTCGTCTCAGTCCAAGAAGAATTTCGTCCTTGAGAAGGATGTGCGATACCTCGATTCGCGCATTGCTCTACTGATCCAAAACCGCATGGCTCTGGAGGAGGTATGTTGTGGCGTTCTCATTCTCTGTTCTTTAACAATGTCCTAACAGCTTTTATAGCAAAACGAAGTCGCCAGCCACCTGGAGGACGCCACCGAAATGCAGCAGGGCGCTTTCCCCAACGACGACAAGACCCAAAAGTACGGCAACCTGCTGTTCCTCCTGCAGTCCGAGCCTAGGCATATTGCCCATCTGTGCAGGCTTGTCTCTATGTCAGAGATCGATTCGCTGCTGCAAACAGTCATGTTCACCATTTACGGAAACCAGTACGAGAGCCGAGAAGAGCATTTGCTTCTCACTATGTTTCAGGTATATGAACCTGGCCATCGCTACCCAAGTCTCTTATTCTAACCAGCCATCTAGTCTGTTTTGACATACCAGTTCGACAGCACGCCAGACTACTCGTCTCTGCTCCGCGCCAATACTCCGGTTTCGCGCATGATGACCACCTACACCCGAAGAGGCCCCGGTCAAAGTTTCCTCAAATCCGTGCTTGCTGATAGAATCAACAACCTGATCGAGCTGAGGGATCTGGACCTTGAAATCAACCCGCTCAAGGTGTACGAGCGCATGATCGAGCAGATCGAGGAGGACACAGGCCAATTGCCCCCTTCTCTGCCCAAGGGCATCACCGGCGAACAGGCTGCCGAGAACCCTCAGGTCCAAGCCATCATCGAGCCCCGTCTGACTATGCTCACCGAAATCGCCAACGGCTTCCTGACCACCATTATCGAGGGCCTCGAGGAGGCCCCATACGGGATCCGCTGGATCTGCAAGCAGATTAGGAGTTTGACGAAGCGCAAGTATCCCGATGCTAACGACCAGGTTATTTGCACCTTGATCGGCGGCTTCTTTTTCCTTCGCTTCATCAATCCGGCCATTGTCACCCCTAAGTCGTACATGCTCATCGATGGAACCCCGGCTGAGCGACCGCGACGAACACTGACATACATCGCCAAGATGCTTCAGAACCTCGCGAACAAGCCATCTTATGCCAAGGAGCCGTACATGGCCAAGCTTCAGCCGTTCATCCACCAGAACAAGGACCGCATCAACAAGTTCATGCTCGATCTCTGCGAGGTCCAGGACTTCTACGAGAGCCTGGAGATGGACAACTACGTTGCGCTCTCTAAGAAGGATCTAGAACTCGACATTACCCTGAACGAGATTTACGCCATGCACTCACTGATCGAAAAGCATCGCCAGGAGCTGTGGAAGGACGAGAACTCACATCTGGCCATCATCATGATCGAGTTGGGCTCATCCCCAGCTCAGCTGCCTCGCAAGGAGAATAGGGTTATCAACCTGCCCCTGTTCAGCCGCTGGGAGACAGCCATCGACGACTTGACTGCAGCTCTAGACATTACTCAGGAGGAAGTGTACTTCATGGAAGCCAAGTCCATCTTCGTGCAGATCATGCGATCGATCCCTGCAACCAGTCACGTGGCGAGACGCCCGCTTCGACTTGAGCGTATTGCCGATGCCGCCGCCACGAGCCGCAACGATGCGGTCATGGTCCGGAAGGGTATCCGGGCCATGGAGCTACTCTCTCAGCTGCAAGAACTGCGCGTCATCGACAAGAGCGACCAGTTCGGCCTTCTCCGAGACGAAGTCGAGCAGGAGCTACAACACCTAGGCTCCTTGAAGGATGGTGTCATTGTTGAGACTTCGAAGCTCGAGGAAGTGTACAAGACGATCCGAGACCACAACAGCTACCTGGTCGGGCAGCTGGAAACGTACAAGAGCTATCTCCACAACGTGCGATCCCAGAGCGAGGGCACCAAGAGAAAGCAGCAGAAGCAGCAAGTTCTTGGACCATACAAGTTCACCCACCAACAGCTCGAGAAGGAAGGCGTTATCCAGAAGAGCAACGTCCCAGATAACAGACGGGCCAACATTTACTTCAACTTTACCAGCCCTTTGCCGGGCACCTTTGTTATTTCTCTGCATTATAAAGGTAAAATCTCTGCGAAGAATGATCCTAGCTAGTATGCATTTGCTAACTTGACTCTAGGGCGAAACCGAGGTCTTCTTGAGCTGGATCTGAAGCTGGATGATCTGCTCGAGATGCAGAAGGATAACCAGGACGAACTCGACCTGGAATACGTCCAGTTCAACGTGCCCAAGGTCCTGGCTCTACTCAACAAGCGCTTCGCTAGGAAGAAGGGCTGGTAGATGATCTACGACTAAGATGACACTCACAAACGATCCATCTCGACGCATATTCATCCATGTACTACGATCACATCAAAGGGAGGGGCTAGGCGTTATGGACACTGATACCACGGAAGATTCTGTTCTCTCTCCACCTCCGACCAGCAACAGTATTTGCAGCTGTTCCGGAGGCGTTCTCTACTGCTTTCTTTTGTCTGTCTCGTTTCTTTATCTCACCCTGGCCATGAGCGTCCCGTTTCATGCAACTGGTTTGACGGAGGCGGGTTTTATATACCGTGCGATAATATTTTCCTTGGTGGAGGGCGGTTTTCTGCTTCGGCTGGCCCGCGGTGGGAGTTGTATGCGGCGCTTTGTTTATGTATGAATGCTGCCTGCGAGGGCACGCGTGTCGGAACATGAGTAGTGACGGATCGAATGACTTTACTTGGCTTTCGCTAGTTTCGAGCTACCTTGTTAATGATGAGTGATTGCAACGTTTCATTTCGTGCCTGGAGTGTTGAGCTGCGGGTTGTCGAGTAGTGGCAGTTTCGAAGGGGGGCTGTTGAAGAGTCGAGCGACGGTAGAGAGCCGATTGGTTACCGATGCCCTTGTCCATGAGTTGGCATGCTGTCACAGACTACGCTTGCTTACGGGCGACTCTGTGATGTGATTTGCTGGGAACTATTTGTGGTGATTGGTACGCGCAAGTTAGGATGACAGCGAAAGCAAGCGGGCCTAGGGATGGAAAGGGATGAACGACAATTGAGAAATGAAAGCAATTTACCTGACAGGATAAGGCTCCAATCATGTAGCTCTGACATGTTGGGTATACTTCGTGCTGTCTTATGTACGTATCATCGTCTTAGGCAATTGCCAACTTAGGTACACTTCAGCTTGTGGCGTTGATTCATCAATCGTAACTTATCACATCCTACCAAATCATAGCACAGCCTAACAAACCAGCTTGGCTCCAATTCTCAGCCGCTTTCCATCCGGCCCAGATCCACAGCATCGTCGCTGGGGGCTCTCCCGACCCCCCACGGCCACGGCCACGTCCATCCCCCCCCGCGCCTCACCCGTGTCCGCCGCTGCGACAAGGCAGCCGTGGAGCGGTTGTCCGGAGCCTCCACGTCCCGCGAGCCTTGGGGAAGCATGGGGCGGACCAGACGGGCCGGCAGACTGGCCACGGCCCGGAGCTTGGCGACCAGCAAGCCGAAGGAGCGCGTCTGCAGGATGGAGATGAGGAGCATGAAGGGCACGCAGACGAGCACCATGGTGAGGGCGAAGCGCCAGTCGGAGGCGGGGATGGTGAATTCCGTCATCCCAAAGACGGACTGCGTGTGTATTAGTGGTTCTGTAGCTGGATATGGATAGACGGCCATGCGATGCGGTCTACGTACCGTTACAAACGTCAGGGGGAGAAAGATCATGCTGATCATGGTCAGGATGCGGATGTTGTCGCCCTGCTCGATGGCGCGGCGGCTCTCCTTGATGGAGCTGCCGCTGAACAGCTGGTCGCGCAGGTTCTCGATCTCCTTGCGCGTGCGCTCGTTGCGCTTCAGCACCTCGCCCAGCTCGCGCACCACCTTGTCGAGCTCGTGGCGCAGGCCGGCCATGTGCTTGCGGTAGGCCAGGCCGGCCGGCGACTCGGGCGCCGGGTGGGGCCACAGCACCGGGTGGTCGCCGTGCCAGAACTCGTCGGTGAAGGTGTCGAAGTAGGCCGCCATCATGGCCTTGATGCCCGTGTTGACCACGGCCAGCGTGTTGTACGCCCAGAAGTACCGCCGGATGTAGGTGAAGTGCTTGTCCTCGAAGAGCAGCTTGTCGCGGAGCTTGGGGTCGAACATGAACTCGGTCTAGGGGAGAGAGAGATATGTAAGTCGGGGGTTTGGCAAGGGCAAAGATGGGAGGGGGAAAAGTGTATACCTTGGGAGTGATGAGCTTGGTCACCGACTCGTGCAGAAGCTGGTTCCTTTTCCCGGCATCCCGGTACTCTGCGATGAGCAAGTCCAGGAACGCACACGGCCCGTTGACGAACTGCTTGTCCTGGAACTCCTCGCCGCGGACCGTGTGGGCGTTGTCCGGGAAGCTCTGGATGCTGAGGACGTGCCACGGCCCAAAGGTGTCGAACAGGAAGCCCTCCCTGACCCGCTCGCGCCGAGGCCGCATGCGGACGGGCTTGGTCGGGTCGCCGCCGAGCGACAGGGCCAGGACGGAGCCGCACTCGGCGATGTCGATGTGGTCGCCCAGGCGCTTGTCGGAGGGTCTCTTGTCGAAGCGCTGCCAGGGGGCCGGGGTGAGGCCGGCGCCGACGACGGTGTAGTACTTGAAGACGAAGAAGAAAGACCGCTGGCGGATGTTGGGAGAAGGGAAGGGAGAGGGGGAGGAGAAGAGGGCGGGCGTGGCGCGTTCGAAGGCGCGGTCTATGAAGGCGTGCGTGCGGCCGCGGTTCGGGGCGTCGGTGAGCAGGTGGGCGATGAGTTCGGACATGTCGAAGTGAGGAGACATGGTGAGGTGGAGGGCGGCGATGATGAGGGGGGTTGGTTCCTGGACGATGCTGTAAGTGAGGTCAGCATACGTATACATGGTATGTATACACGACACCTTCACGATGGAGTAAGTGTAAGCAAGGCACGTACGTGATTCTACCAACAGACTGAGCATCCGGGTTGACATCACTGATGGCCTCCCACACCGTCGGCGCATCAACAATATTAGCCGCGTTCTCATACGGCCCGTCGCCCGCATACTTGATCTCGGTCCCGTCCAGGTCAAGATCGCCATCCGCACTCAGCTTGACGGGCAGCATGTCCCGGCCCACCTCGTACACCTCGAACGTCGACTGCACGTAGCCCTCGCGCTCAAACGCCGCAAAGTCGCGGAACGGCACCGCCGGGTCTATGTCGCCGCGCCGCCGCACCACGTCCTCCAGCAGCCGACCCATCTCCGGCGTCCAGTCGGCGTCGCGCAGGTGCCGCAGCAGCGCGTCGTCGGGCCAGTGCATCGGCGTCAGCGGGCGCGGGACCGGCACGAAGGCGGCGTCGTCGTCGGCGCAGCGGCCGAAGCTGGGTGTCGACGCCGAGGACACGTCCAGCAGCGGGATGAAGGCCACATCGTCGTTGTTGTTGTGGTGCTTGTGGTGGCGGTGGTGCGAGAAGACGGGCTCCGGCGTCAGCAACGGCGGGCGCTCGGCCGTGGTCTCCAGCGTCGACGCCCGGGGCCGGCGCCGCATGGAGATGCCGAGCGGCGCCGCGGCGTTGTCGGAGCCGAAGGTCGGCACGCTGAGGGCTCGCAGCGGCGGCGTAAAGGGCTCCGCGATGGTGAGCGTGCTGCGCGGCTGGCTGTCGGCGCGGCGCAGGGGCAGGCCGTCCTGTAGGCTGCGCAGCGTGCGGACGTAGTGCTCGTGGTGAGCCTCGGCGGCCCTGACGAGGTCGTCGAGGGCTTGCTGAGTGGGCTGCAGAGGCGCCGTCATTTTGAGGGGTGGGAGGCTTTCACGTCACTTGGTTACTTGAAGGTTGATGATGGTCAGCAGCAGAGTCCCATTCGCATTCGTTCATCTACTCAGAAGCTCGGATGAACAGCCTAAAGACACAGATATAGACATTATGGCCTAGGAGCTTCTAGCTGAACGACAAGTAGAGAGGAGGGTGATGGGCGTATTTCTACCTGTTTCCGACTTCTCTCTCCGATCCATAGCTAGGCAGCCTCTTCGGCGGTCTCCGAAGCAGTTTGCGGCTGAGTCCCTCCCGGTCTCGGTGAGCCATCTCAGAAAAGCAGGGCAAACGGCGATAAGCCAAAGCAGGGTTGGAGAAAGGAGCGAGTGGTGGGATGTGGGATGAGCGATCTAAGGCTGTCCAGGTCGGCAGCTTGAAACTCGGCGGCAGTAACATACAGCACGTGGGAGCTCTATCCAGGGGCTGTCCATGCAAGCCTCGCATCGGCACGCGAAGCTTAATAAAGGTTGGGAGGGATTGGGGGGACGAGATATGGGATGGATGAATGGATGAATGGATGGACGGATGGACGGGTGAGGCGGAGGTGGAGGCGGAAGCGGAAGCGGAATGCGGGAGTCCTGGACGAACAAGATACGTTCTAAAATTCCAAAAGAATTTCTAATTTGGAGCATTATAGCTTTAAAAATACAATAAACAACATGTCATTGAATTTCAATAAACTTCAGCCATAATTACGTATGTTTTACAGAATTATCGGACCTGCTAGGTAGATAATCATCAACAAGAACCATTCTCGGTTTCGGATGCGGGCTTTTCAGCTCGGCTCCCCACGGCTGCAAGCGGGTTGACGCAACGAGTCAAGCAAACAAACAAACATGCGCAGCCGCCTCGTGATGAACGGGACCCAAGTACGAACACCGTGGTTGGATGGGAGAGCTGATCCTCCCAAGTGCTGGCTGCCTGGTCTTCCTTGCAATACACGCACGTCATTGCGCGGAGTCGCTGCCCGCATCTCTCGTCTCTCCCAAGCCGGGCGCCCCCGTCGTCGGAGTCGAAGCAGCGGGGCGCAATTCATCCGCCGCCGGCGCCGTCGATGCTTTGGCCGTCGGCTCAAGGGGAAGCAGATCGTTTCGTGTCGTCGGGTCGCCCTAGAAGAATGCGGTTGTCCTGTGAGTTGAGAGCTGTTGCATACGTGCGAGCTCTCTTTTCCCCACTCGGGATGCCCGCGATAACGTCGAGGCGTCGGGGCCATTGCCCCACGTGCTGCGGCTCGATCTCTTCGTCACAAGCTTCAACCTTGGATTTTGTATTGATAATCAACTGCGGCTGAAGGTGGATGGACCGTCATCGGCTCTCGTTATCCTGACCACTGACACCTGGTTTTTCACCTTCTCCCTTAGAAAACACCGTCATCAAGACGTCGATAAGTACCTAAAAACTGTCTCGTGTCTCAGTAGCTAATGTACTATACGTCGTCGGCCAGCTCCATGACCTGATATCATCCCTTCGTGTCTTCGTAACTCTATTAGGCCAACACCAACCTTCAATCTGTACGTTTCGAAAAGCCGAGACCGGATGCATGAGTCAAGATAAGACGATGCCAGCGAGAGATCACCTCTGATGGCCTCTGGGGCCTGCGCACAGACCTGTATCTAGGTCGCGACAGTAACGGGCTTAGAAGAGGCCACGGGCTTCTCGGTAGAGTCAACCTCCATGGCGTCGTCGGCGGGAGCCTCGCCCTCGCCCTCGACCTCTTCCTCCTCCTCAAGCTCCTCCTCGCTTTCACCCTCAATGTCGACGCTGCCGTCCTCAGACATCTCGTCCTCCTCTGGGCCATTCTCAATTTCGTTCTCGTTCTCGATCTCGACACCAACCATCTCCAAGTCCTCGCCAGGCCGCTCTTCAGCCGTCACCGCGACCTCGTCGGCGGCCTCCTCCTCAGCCTCCTCAGCACCATACTCCTCGCCATCGGCCTCGAGATCGGCCTCAGGTTGCTCCGGGGGGAACTCGGCAGGGGCAGAGGCTTCCGAATCCCTGTATCGTGTTAGCACAACTAGCCATCTTCGTAAAGGCGCGAGGCGAGAACTTACCACTTGATGGCGAATCGCGTCACTCGGGGCTTCTCAGCCAGGACGTTGCGCTTGACGCGCTCGATGATGGGCTTGGAAGGGGGCTCAGTGTTGAGCTCTTCCGAGTCGTACTCATTGTTGACGTAGTAACCGATGCGGATAAACTCCCGACCGTCGTAGGCGCAGGTCAGGAGGACGACAGTAACGCCAAGGATATCAGCGTCGGGAATGCGCGAGGTGTTGGGGGCATCGGCCTCGAAGATAAACTTGTTGACGCCGACGGGGACGGGGCCAACAAACAGCGAGTCGAGCTCCTGGTCGTACTGGTCGCTATGCGGCGTTAGGACAAGCGGTGTGGAAGGTCAAGCATTATTTGCACTCACGAGGTGGCAGATCCAACGTAGGTCAGCTTCCACTCGAGATCTGCCTGAAGTTAGCAACCTAGGTGAGCAAGCACCGAGAACGAGACTTCACCAACCTTTCTCGAGCTGCTCGAGGCACTCAAAGGTGATTTCAAACTCGTACTTGTCAGTGAACTTGGCGGGGTTGTTCATGACATTGACCCCCAAGAGCGAGACGACGGACATGATGACGGTTGTTGAGGGTGGACGGCGGGTTTGGATGGAGCGGTTACGAAGGGAGGCGAACGGCGACAGGGGCGCAACGTCGATGAAGAGTGATGGCCGTGGTGAATCGCGCGTGAAGATGGAGTCGGGGGGGGTAGCGCTGGGCGAGACTGTGGAGCTCGAAGTGTGGGTGTGCGAAAGTGCGATGGGCTGCGTGCGCGCGCGGTGATGGGGAGATTGAAGAGAGGAAGAGGAAGACGCAGTTGCAAGAGGGAAGAAGACGGGAGTTTGTTATTTGTTATTTGCACCAAGAAATGAAGGCTGGCAAGCGGCTAAGGACTCGAGATGCAAACGCGGCAAGATCTGAGCCGTGTGTGTGGGCGCGTGGGCACGACGACGGACGCGCTTTCTGGCCGCAACCCGCGTTAATGGGTTCTCTAGGTACTAGTAGTACTACTAGGCACTAGATAGTAGGTACCTACTGACAGTTCGTTTCAGCATAGACGCCTCCCTTGCAGAGAGAATGAGTATGTACCCACTAATATGCCCAATTATAGCCTAGCGTACCCTGCTCCCTGGCTGAGCGGATGTCTTGACTCGCCTGTGCGGGCTGCTTGAGCAAGGTGAGTCACGTGCCTCCGCTTCATTGATTGGCTGCCCTCGCCGCAAGTAGCGACTGGCGAGGTCTGTACCAGCTCACCGCCCTGCCCTCGCTAGCCTGTTTCGGCCTTCTGCCACCCGCCCTGCCTAGCAAGGCCTTCCGCTTCTTTCAAAGTCGTGAGGTCCCTTTGAGCTCGAAATTTGGCAAAGCCTCCTATCGAGAGCTTCCCTTCCCTCCACCGCCACGATCCCACAACGGACCCCTTCGATTGAGCCCCGCCGCCATAATATCCCCTGCGTCGCCCTGCGCTTCTCCGCTCCTTGCGACCGTATTCTGCTCGCTCGGGGCCGACTGGCTCAGCTCCACGAGCTTGCCCTGTTTGCGACAACCGACAGCCTATCAACAGACCCATTCATCGCTGGTCACTCCACGACTCTTACACTCCTCACCCACGCCTCTCGCGCCCTCGACACCTAACTCATCAGTTCTGACCGTTTCACGCCCTACCGCCTCCGTTGCACCATCACCGACCTTTGCCTACTCGTCCTTAGCTCGTCACGTCCAGCCTCCTGGCCGCGGTGGAGCCGCCCCATTTTCTACCTCGTCGCGCTCAACCTCTCGACGAGTGAAGCTCCGTGTTAGAATCGGGGGCTCGTAATACTCACCATGGCTTCCGAAGGTGCTTCGTGGGGCGAAGATGGGTTTGGAGCCGCAGAGGGTGGTCAGGTTCAGCATAGCGACGAACAAGTTGATAACATTGCTCAAGAATCTCATGTTTCAGGTGACGGTGCGGACAATGGTACAGAAGATGGAGGAGACTATGACCCGGAGTCTGTCACCATTGGGTCCCCTGCTCCAGTTATTGAGAAGGCTGCCTCCGCGACGCCCTCGCAACCTTCGCAGCGTCCATCGTCCAAGCCCAAGATGTCGGGCGGCTTTCTAGTGGAGGCGTCCGATGACGAGGATGAAGAAGAGTTTGCTGCTGATGCCCCGACGGCGGCAATTGTGCCCCTTCCAGTCCAGCCTGGACACTCGACTCCCTCGCCTGAGGTCAACACTCCCGCTCCCGCTGCTCCCGCCCCTGTCGTCTCCTCCCATGTGAATCCAGTCATGACCAGTCTCGACCCGGTAGCCCTACTTGAAGCTCGCATCAAGGAGGATCCTCGGGGTGACATGGATGCGTGGCTGAATCTGATCGCCGACCACAGGCGCTCCAGCCGACTTGACCAAGCTAGGAACGTTTACAATCGCTTCGTGGAGGTCTTTCCACAAGCTGTAAGTACACCGGAGAACCCCATCCTAGTGAAGAGGTAACTGACAATACTGGAAGGCCGACGTCTGGGTTCAGTGGATTGAGATGGAGCTTGGTCTGGATAATTTTGTCGATGCTGAACAGCTCTTTGGTCGATGCCTAATGACGGTGCCCAATGTGAAGCTTTGGACAGCGTACCTGAACTATATCCGTCGACGAAACGATCTCAACAACGATGCGTCGGGTACAGCTCGCCGCACCATCACTCAGTCTTACGAGTTTGTTATCGACAACATCGGCGTGGACAGGGATTCTGGCAACATTTGGCAGGACTATGTCCAGTTCGTCAAGAATGGGCCAGGACAGATCGGCGGCACTGGGTGGCAGGACCAGCAGAAAATGGACCAACTGCGAAAAGTTTACCACCGAGCTATCGCTGTCCCCATGCTGAGCGTCAACAACCTGTGGAAGGAGTATGATCAGTTTGAAATGGGGCTGAACAAGATGACTGTAGGTTGGGCATCTCTCTTCTACCGCGTCTACTAATCTGTATGCAGGGCCGCAAGTTCATCCAGGAGCGATCGCCCGGCTACATGTCGGCCAAGAGTGCCAACATTGCCCTCGACAACATGACCCGACACTTGAATCGCACGAACCTCCCACGACTCTCCCCTGCACCCGGCTTTAATGGTGACCGCGAATTTAAAGCGCAGGTGGAGATGTGGAAGAAGTGGATTGCTTGGGAGAAAGAAGACCCTCTCGTTCTCAAGACCGATGAGCCCAAGGTCTACAACCAAAGAGTCCTCTACTGTTACAAACAAGCTATGATGGCCCTGCGGTTTTGGCCAGAGATTTGGGTTGATGCCGCAGAGTGGTGTTTCCAGAACGACGTTCGAGAAAACGACAAGGAGATGGGAACCGAGATGCTGCTGCAAGGCATCAAGGCCAATCCGGAGAGCGTCTTGCTCGCCCTCAAGCACGCGGATCACATCGAAGCCAACTATCCGGCCAAGGAGGGTGACAAGTCGGAGTATGCCAAGGCAGTTCGAAAGCCCTTTGACAATGTCCTAGACACCTTGTACGAGCTAGGCGACAAGGTGAAGGAACGCGAGAAACTCGAGGTCTCCACCCTTCGACAGGCTGCGGCTCAGGAGCAAGTGCACGCCTCGATTGAACCGAACGACGATGACGATGACGACGACAAACCCCAGCGGTCGCCAACGGAAGATAGAATCCTAGCGATTCAGAGGGGGTACGCTGCCGAAACACAGATTCTCTCCCGAACCATCTCCTATGTCTGGATTGCCCTTGCAAGGGCTATGCGCCGAATCCAAGGCAAAGGCAACCAGACAGAAGGTGGCCTTCGCAAGGTCTTCACGGATGCCCGCCAGAAGGGACGGCTGACAAGCGATGTGTACGTTTCCGTTGCATTGCTCGAGTCGGTTGTCTACAAGGACCCCGTGGGTGCCAAAATATTTGAGCGTGGCGCTCGGTTGTTCCCCAACGATGAGAACTTCATGATAGAGTACCTGAAGTATCTCCATTCCAAGGATGACACGACCAGTAGGTTCTCGCCCATTCGAATGCTGGAATCCCTAAGCTAACGAGCGACAGATGCCCGGGTTGTGTTTGAGACATGTGTCAACCGACTCATTGCGAAGCCGGAGACCTTGTTCAAGGCGAAGCCCCTCTATGCGTACTTCCACAAGTACGAGTCCCAGTACGGCGAACTTTCGCAGATTTCGAAGTTCGAGGAACGAATGGCCGAACTCTTCCCCGAGGACCCGAAACTCGACTATTTCGTTGCGCGATATTCTTCTGACAAATTCGACCCTCTGGCCGCTCCGATCATCATCTCCAAGGCTGTTCAGATGCGGCCAAAACAGGGCTTGCCTGCTATTGAACAACCGAACTTGGTGCGAGACAGCTCACTGCCAGTGAGACAAGAACAGAGCCCACGTGTGCAGTATGTGCGGGCAACAGCCTCGCCAAAGCGGCCGTTGGGTATCGACGATGATGACTTGAACCCTCCCAAGCGACAAGCTAGAGGAGGCTCGCCTCTGAAGGGCGCGGCAGGTCGCCGTCTTGACCAGCAGCGCCGCAACCAAGCATCAGCACTCCACCGAGACATTACCTTCCTGCTCAACATTCTTCCACCTGCACAGAGCTTCGATGCCCAGCGACTCAACCCCACCGGCATGGTCTCCATTCTCCGGGATACAAACCTTCCCGACTACGCCACGCTCAAGGCGACCGGGGGCGGACAGCCGCGTTACGCCCACCCCACTCATGCGAGACAACAGTCGGGGGAGTTTGGGAACAGGCCGCTGAGCCCCTACGGAAGGGTAGCCTCCGGATCTGGCGGGTATAAGAACTCGCCACTACGGCCAGAGAGCGGAGGTGGCTACCAAGCCAATTCCTACCCCCCTCCCGACGCAGGCGGCGCACCGGCTTCGTGGCCCCAAGCACCGCCGGGTGGATATGGAGCACCGCCACCAGGACAGTACGGAGGCTACCGATACTGATGGCAAATCTATAGCCATCTGACTGGACTGGGACTTGTGATGCGTCCCCGACATGTTGATTAATAATAGTTTGCTGGCAAGGTCGCCGTGTCCTACAGAACTTGGGACAAGTGCTTGGGGTTGGGAGAGGCATGTCTTTTGTCTCGCATGGTATGGCGTTCGGTAGGGATCCAAACAAGAAATGGCGGCCGTCTAGTTATACCTGGCAAGACAAAGAGGTTTGAGCGGTGACGATGGATTGGGTTGCGGAGTTTTACTCATACATAGGCTTTGCCATATAGAAAAGAATGCATCGAAGTTGGATGTTGCTTGATGAGTGTCTCGGTTTCCCTTGATTGCAGCTCGTGACGGCAAGGTGTGTTGCTACAAGGAATGGTGCTTGCTCTCTTGCGGTACCTACCCGCTGGCCAGGTGCCTACCCACGAAGGCAAACTGCACCGGAAACCGGTTGGTTGCTTTGGCATAACCGCAAAGCCATGATTGGGAGAAGAGTCGGTTACAACTTACAAGGGCCCCGTGACGAGCGAGTTGTTATCCCGCAAAACAAGTGAGTCGTGATCGGGATACTGCGGAGCGGCCAATCAATGAGACTGTTTGCTCTGCCGCTCCCTCCAGTCACCAATCACCAATCATCAATCTGTTGCTTCCCAGGAAATTGCCAGCTGGTGAGCTGCATGTTTCCTGCCCGAGCGGGCAGCTGCGAGACTGCCAGGTTTCTTGCCTGGTCAACTCCGGCGGGCTGTTTACAATTTCCTCGCAGGAGCGTGTTCGCGATTTCTTTTTCCTCCTACACTCGCCTCTCCCGCTCCTACCCCAGAGTCTCCTCACAGGTAAGTCCGTGATTCACGCACTCCAGCCGCCCCTGCACGCCGCCTACATAAACAACCTCTCCTCGTCTGATCTCTCTCTCTCTTGTTCTTCTTTCTTCACAGAACAACATCTTCAGCCCGCTGCACAGGTGTTCCTCTTCTTTCCTGTCAACTAGCAAACAGCTTGCCTCTATCACCACATCTGACTTTAGTGTTCCAGCGTTCAAAGCAAGCATTTAGCGCACAAACAAATCGAACACAACCGGTAAGTGCCATCTACCTCGATCACACACGTCCTCTGCCCTCCTGCTCTTCCTATAAATTGGCCTCTCTCCCTCTCCCTCTCCTTTCTCTTCTTCCTGCAACTCCCTCCTCACATCAACAACAACCCACCCCTCCGCTCCCAATCTTGTGCCCTTCATCGCCACTCTTCTAGAACCACTACTCACTTTCGTCTTTAGACATCACCGTCAACATGTCCGACAGAGGACGACGGTCCCCATCGCCCTCCGGGTCGGGGAGCGGCTCTGGTGCACGGAGACCATCCCAGTCTCCATCGCGTGCTCGCCCCGACTCGCCCTCTGGGAAACCTGGCTCTGGCTGGGTGAAGGGTCCCGGTTTCGACCCGGCTAGACCCGCCCCCAAGCAGGACAAGGGAAACACCCGCATGGAATTGCCTCCCGATGCCTACGTGTCCGAGACTCGGAAGGACGTCTTCACCCTTCGGGAGAAGAAGTTGAACACCGAAGGTAAAACGGAGCAAATCGAGGTCAACCAGTACAGAATGACCAAGTTCGACTTCAAGAAGAAAATCTACCAGTATGATGTAAGTGTATCGGGTCATGGACCTCACTTCCGTTAACTGCAGTTTCGCTGACCAGACATCAGGTTGTCCTATCCCCTGAGCCTGACAAGCTCGGCCCGGTCATGAAGAAGATTTGGGCTCACCCAAAGCTGAAGGCCAAGCTTCAACCCTTCAAGGGCGACAAGTGGCTCTTTGACGGCAAGAAGCTGGCCTGGGCCCCTGTCCTCATTGACAACGGCGAGATTCGAGTCAAGATCGATCTCGACGAGGCAAAGCGACCTCCAGGAGCCCCCATTCGCCCTGGTTCGGACTTCTATGTCTGCATTCGAAAGACGACGGAGATCAAGGTGGGAGCTCTACAAGGCTACCTAGATCACAAAACTTCATTCGACAACACAGTGCAGGAGGCACTGAACTTTCTCGACCATCTCGTCCGCCAGTGGCCTTCCCAGCATTTGCTTGCCATCAAGCGCAACTTCTACAAGCAGTCGGAGGCGGGAATCCCACTCAACGACGGTGCCATTGTCGAAGTTCACAAGGGCACATACGCCTCTGTGCGTATGAGCAACAACCTGGCTCGCGGCGGCGTCGGCCTCGGCTACAACATTGATGTTGCAAACACCTGCTTCTGGATCGGTGGACAATGTTTGGACAGGATGATGTGCAACTTCCTCGCCACTTGCGACAGACGCTGGCAGGGAGTTACTCAAGTGTCTGCCTACAAGGAACTCAAGCCCGTCGCGGGTCGCAATGGTCGCTGGGAGTCTTCTGATGCCTTCAAGCAGCTTCGAAAGCTGCGACGACTGAAGTTCAAGGTGCGCCACCCCAATCGACGCAACGACGATACGCTCTTCACAATTGTCGACTTCGTCTTCAACGAGAGCTATGGCCCAGAAGGCGCCACGTCGAGGAATTACAAGTTCGATTACGATGGCGTCCAAACCTCCATCCTAGACTACTACCAGAAAAAGTACAAGCTCACCCTGCGTTACGCAAACCTTCCACTCATCGATGCCGGCAAGGCAGGGAAAATCCCCATGGAGCTCGCCTGGATCGAGCCCATGCAGCGGTATCCCTTCAAGCTGAACCCCGACCAAACCGCTGCGATGATCAAGATTGCCGTCACTCGACCCCCCGTCCGCAAGGCTAATATCCAAAAGAATGTTCGGGATCTCCAGATTGGCACCGATCCCTTCTTGCAAGAGTATGGTGTCACCTTCGAATCTCAGTTTGCAAAGACCGATGCAAAGATTCTGCCTCCTCCCATTGTCAAGTTCGGCCAAGGCACCTGTGAACCCAAGTTCGCAGGCCGATGGGACTTGCGCGGCAAGAAGTTCTGGAGGCAGAACTCTGCCCCTCTCATGAACTGGGGCTTTGTGATCCTCGAGCAGGGTGTGCCATTCCCTGTCTTGCAGCAATTTGCGGCCACGTTCAAGACCACCTTCATTGGGCATGGTGGAAAGTGCACTGGAGAACCCAAGTTGCTGAACCCGCCAGGCGACATGCGGTTCAACGCGGCCAACGCTGTGGCCTGGGCCCATGAAGAGATCACCAAACAGAGTGGGTACACTCAACTTCTCTTCTGTGTCATGTCGAAGAAGAACAGCGGGACTTATGAGCGTTTGAAGAAGTCGGCCGACTGTCGATTTGGCATCATGACGCAGGTCGTTCTCTCGAACCATGTCATGAAGAACAATGGTCAATACCACTCGAACGTCTGCATGAAGGTGAACGCGAAGCTGGGCGGCGCCACTGCCTGCACCCCTCAGCTCTGGAAGACCCCAACTTACTTCCCCGAGAGCCGACCAACCATGATGATCGGTGTCGACGTCTCTCACGGTGCGCCGGGTGGTACCTCTCCATCCACTGCCGCCATGACAATGTCCATGGACAGGGATGCCACTCGATACGCTGCCCTAGTCGAGTCGAACGGTTACCGAGTCGAGATGCTGACGCCTTCCAACGTTCACTTCCTATTTGGAAACCTGGCTGGGTACTGGAGAGAGGGCCACAATGGAGCCATCCCTGCTCATATCATGTACTTCCGCGATGGTGTGGGCGAAGGCCAATTCGCTCAAGTTCTGGACCAGGAAATTCACCAGATCAAGCAGTGGCTCCTGGAGAAGCTCCCCGCTGGCAAGGCGCAGCCCAAGTTCACCGTTATTGTGGCTACGAAGCGCCACCACATCAGGTTCTTCCCCCAGCGCGGCGACAAGAATGGCAACCCGTTGCCTGGAACCTTGGTGGAGAAGGAGGTCACTCACCCTTTCATGTGGGACTTTTACCTCAACTCTCATGTCGCTATTCAAGGAACGGCGCGCCCCGTCCATTATCATGTCATCCTTGACGAGATGAACATTCCGGTGAATGATCTTCAAAAGATGATTTACCAGCAATGCTACTCTTACGCCCGATCAACTACACCAGTTTCGTTGCATCCGGCTGTCTATTACGCGCATCTGGCTAGTGACCGCGCCAGGGCACACGAGAACATCGCCACCAGTGAGGGATTCCGAGCTGGCCCGAAGGGTCACGAAATGATTCGGGACAAGATTGCGCGAGGAATGTCAATTGCGGGAGCTCAGCGAGACATTGAGGCGCCGCCATTGCTTACACTTGGAGGAAGCGTGGACAAGCAGAAGGGCCCCGTCGATGGCGAGGAGCGCCAGCGCAACTTCTTCCGCAAGACCATGTGGTACATCTAAGGGTGATTGAGGAGACGACGCCACCGGGGGTGTACGGTGGCACACGGTGACGAATGTTGAGGCAAGGATTAGGTCTCAAGCAGCGATTTGGGGGAAGGTGTCAAGGACAGCGAGTTAAGAAGCGATCAAAGTGATCACACACCAATCAAAAGGGGCGACCGGTTTGGCGGGAAGTGGCGGCGGAGGCTATCTTTTAACAAGCACTTTGACTATTATTAGATCAATTTAGCATTGTTGCAAGACATCAGAGTGCTCATTTCGACGTTGTGACTGTACTGACTTGAGAATGGATAGGACTAATGGGTATCCCCTAGAAAGGGAGGGCTAGGCCTAGGTGTCAGAGACAGAGACTCCTCTCGAAAGGTTACTGCCGGCGCTGTGAAGCGTTGATCTAAGGTCATAATTGTTTGCACCGGGGTTGGAGACTTCGCTTAACACATGATCCGATCCCATTCGTACTAGTACGATGAACAGATTCTACCCCGGCACCGGGCTACTTTAGCTAGTTACATAGGCACGAAGTAGGACGACTTGCTTTTTTAAAGGGAGGCGACAGGGACAGAGAAAACAGTCGGGACTCGGCGAGGGGGGCGTGTGCATCTCTGCCACGAGGGCGTCGGGGACGGTGGCGACGTGGCGAGAAGAGATGTATCATAATGACAAGGGAGCCCGTCCCATTCAGGGGGAGACGCTTCCACATTTCATCCCTGAAAGGACTACCGAGGGGGGTGATGCTTAGTTTAACGTTGACCGAGTGTGTGGGGATACCAGGCCTAGGGCGACGTGGGGGCTAGGTTACTACGTAGGGGGTGGAGGCTTAGAGATTACATGTGAAGAGGAACTGGATTCCTCGGAAGGGCAAGACGGCTGTATACTTGAGAGTCAAACAGACGTGGCAATCTGGGGATAGCTGTTTGTTATTTGTTAACGGCTTTGTCGTTCGTTTACGCTCCCAATCATGCAATTGTCGCTAATGGCGATAACTATCTCAAGCAAATAATCTCACAGCACTAGTACACGTACGCAAAGTTGGGGTTCTCCTTGTCCGTCATGTCCGTAAAGGCCGTGGCGTTGAGCAGATCCGCGGGGTCAATGCCCGCAGCGCGCATGGCGGCACGCTGCTTCTCCTTGCGCCTGTTCTCCCACTTGAAGCTGTAGCGGAGGATGAAGAAGAGGGCAACCTCGATGCAGTTGGCCACGAGCAGCGAGCCGATGCCCAGGTGGTACGAGGGCGCCTGCTCGGAGCGGTAGAAGAAGGGGCTGGCGATGTTGCCGACGCACGCACCGAACCAGATCATCCCCGACACGATAAGCTTCTTGGACTGGCCGCCGGTGTTGGAGGTGATGAGGGAGAGGCAGATGACGAAGGAAGCCTGGTAGGAGCCGGTGAGGTAACTGCGACAAGTGGTCAGGGCGGTGGGCCGACTGGGTTTGGGGACCGAGGAGCACTCACAAGCAAATCAATCGGCCAACGTAGGCATCGGCGGGAGCAAGGAGGAAGCCCAGCGCGCCGGCAATGGTGGGCACCATGAAGATGGCGCTGACGAGGGTCCTGCTGTTGGGCGGCATGTACTGGTTAGCCAGCGCGCCGAGCCCGATCCAAACGACGACGAGAGCGCCCTGGGGAATGCCGAGCAGGGCCGTGTGCAGGGTATCGAAGCCGAGGCCCTTGATGACGAGCGTGGAGAAGTTGGAGATGCCGCCGTTGGGCACGTTGGACACGAAGCCCAGCAGCGTGAACAGCCACGTCTTGTAGTCCAGGTACGCCTCCTTGACATGGTCCCAGTTGATGCTGCGCTGCTCGATGCCCGTCTGGTTGCGCCGCATGCGCGCGATCATGATGAGCTTTTCGTCGCGCGTGAAGCCCCGGATGGTGCGCGGAGAGTTGGGCAGCAGGAGCACGAGGACGATGGCCCAGAAGGAGCAGAAGGCGCCCACGACGAGGAACTCGTATCGCCAGGATTGGAGGGCGCCGTTGATGCTTCCGATGCCGTAGCCTAAGTGGCGCGGCTGTTAGTACGGGATTTGTCGGGGAGATGGGAGGCACAAACCGATGAGACCGCCGCCCGCAACACCGATACCATTGAAGGCGTACCACGCAGCGATGCGCGTGGGCTGCTCGGCGCGGGTGAAGTACATGGAGGTGATGAGCATAAAGGCCGGATCGGCAATGGCCTCGAAAGCGCCGGAGAGGATCCTCAGGGCGAGCAGACCGGCAAAGCTCTTGGCGGTGGCCTGGGTCATCAACAGCGCTCCCCACATGAAGATGTTGAAGGCCAGGTAGTGGCCGGGCGGGCTGCGCTGCATGACCAGGTTGGACGGGATGGCCCAGATGAGCCAGCCGAAGTAGAAGCTGCTGGAGAGCCAGGAGTACTCGTCGCCCTGCAGGTCGAGGTCCTCCTTGAGGCCGAAGATGGCGGCATAAGAGCTGGTCCTGGGTCAATACTAAAGCCATCCGGAGATGACGGTGCCGAGCCTTACAGGGTCGTCTTGTCGACGTAGTAGAAAAAGTAGCAGATGCCCAGGAGCGGGATGATGCGGCGGTCGAGCTTCCGGCGAACCCTCCACTCGGCGGCGGCGTCGATGGCCTCGTCGTTGGGGTAGCGGGCGAGGGCCTCGGTGTACATCTCGTGCGGCTGGTTTTCGGCCGCGACGGCGGTAGGCTTGTCCACATCTTCGATTTCCTGTCTGACGTCGCTCTTGCGGGCGCTGTCCGTCGCCGGGAGCGCCCCCGCGGGGTCTCGACGATCAGCCATGTTGCCGGAGTCGCCAGCGTTTCTACTTCGGCGTGGTGCGGGGGGGAGACGAGCTGCTCAGGCCGCGATCTAGTGCTGATGGATGATTGACATGAGAGACCAAACCCGAGCGATGTTCGGTCTTTGTGGCTCAAGTCGGCCACGGCCACGGCCCCCATGCTCGTTGCCTCGGATGCATCTCCCGGATGGTGTCTGGAGGTTGCGGGGCAAGGCGGCAGGCATGCGCGAGCGGTGAAGTCCATTGGAGGTACGTGGGAGCAATTGGGGGTGTTGTGGCCTTTGGGGGTTTGGCACTAATGGCTCTTCGCTAGTCTCGTTACCCCAAACATGTGGAGAGTTGCTCCGTGAATTCGCGATTGAAACGACATACCCATGGCTATATATAGCTATTTATATAGTATCTCATTGACGAGTAAGACTGTGCTGGCCGGATCTTGCGGTCAGCTTGGTCGACCTTACCTTGAGGAAGTGAGGTTGCATCATCAGCACTTCGAGAGCTGAGAGTGCTATCCTTGCAGCATTGCCGGGTTGTTTTGCTGCTGGAATTCATCGGATAGCGCTAGACCTGCCGACGTTGACTTCACGGAGCCAGCATGTGTATCTGTTTCTCAGTAACAGGGTCACGGTCGAAGAGAAGCCGAGGGGCGGCGTGCGATCGGGTAGCGAAGGGGTTGCGAAGTAGCCAGCGGGGTTCTGGGTACGTTCATACTACCAAAGGACCTAAAAAAGAAAAGCCCAGCGTCTAAATCTGGGAAGCTTTGGAGGCGAGTGCCAAAGAACGCACTGGGATTTATTGTAAGGGAATACCAGAAGAGCTTAACAAGGCCCAGGTTTGCAGTTTGTGTCAAATATAATGGTGATACATAATGAAGTAATGTAAAGAGAGCACCATGGCTCCCACACAATACCTTCTAACCAGATCATTAGGTAGGACCTAACTATGACGCCTTGCCAATCTAAGACTCCGGCCCAAGGTAACTGTCTAAAGCATGCTCATTTGTTTAGCGAGGGCAAGTACGCACCACAGCCGCTGTTTCTGATTTGTCCTCAGTCGCGAGCAGCCTCAGGCACAACCAACCTTAGGTGTGGGGGGGACCTAACAACACACCGCCACCATCCTTCATCACCATTCATCGTCACCATCCTTCATCACCATCCGTCATCATCATCTGTCGCCATCACCGTCTGCCGCCGTCATCCTACATAGAGAGCCCGCCAGTCTATCGTGACAGACTTTCTGCATCCCGGCGGCGGAAAAGCCTTCTACCAACCTGAAAATGGACCATATTTGCATTCTGTGTGGGGTGCATCTTGAACCTCTCTCTGCTGGTACACCTCTTACTTAGGAACAGAGGTGGCTATGTCAGATTCGAGCAGGTAAAGCAGCCAAACAAGCTCCGAGAAACGCCACTTTGCATTGCTGCTCACACCTTTCAAGTCAAATCTCTAAAAGGACGAACCGCGCCTTCTCTCACGGGAATCGGCTTCCTCAGATCCGATACTCTCCACGCCAGCTGCAATGCAAAAACCTCGTATACAGGTTCAGAGAACAACCTAAGTCAACATCCGCTAAGGTACACGCCCTCCACTGGATCCTGGGTTTTTGCATTCCACGATGCCTGCTGGCAACTCCTGCTGGCACGAATTGAATCATTTACGAGCCAAACTCACGACCCTCAGTTGATCGCAACATACCTTTTTAACCTTCTCTACTGCCTTCCATGGGACAATTCCTACGCATCATATACCGCCCACAACTTTGGCGGCGCTTCCAAGTTCTGGACCCCACCTTTGGGTCTCTTCCCCTCCGAATGGCAGTTTCTGCTGATCGAACCCCACGTCCTGGCCTTCGATCTTTCTGCCCCGAAGCTGCCTCTTACCGAAGACGGTTTTCTCCCCCTCACCTCGGCTACCCCAGACAAATTCTCGCAGATGCCTTACGAATTAAGGTACTATTTGATTGCCTTCATGAGATCCTCGGACCTTTGCAACCTTAGGCTTTCGTCTAAATCGATCGCCCACCTCACTAAGCCCAGTCGTCTTCCCCAATCCTTCTGGGCTAGCCGTTTTGCAGCAGATAAGGAGATGAACTTCTTTCCGCCTCTGAATCACGGATCTCTGTCTCTGTCAAATTCGAAACCCGACTGGTGCAAACTGTATTTCACCATCAAGTATGCCCTACGCGAGCAGTCCTATCGCCAAATGTGCAATCGGCAACGAATCTGGCACAGTCTTGGCCATATAACTCAGTGCTTGATACCACTCCTCAATCAGGATGTTTGTGTGAGAGAGGATTGCACCGTCGACCCACAGTTGGCTGGTTGTGGGTGGGAAGCTGGCCAAGTAGCCCGAGGTCTTGCTCGACGTGACGGTTCAATCAGCTGCGGTGTGGGCATGCGCTTGTTTGGAACCCAGTGCCTCCTTTTTCACGCTGCAGGCTCAAAGAACAAGCCAACTGAGATATCAGTGTCATTTCTAAGATTTGACTGCCTTGTCTATGTTTGCGGTGTGAGAGTTTTCAATGGAGATGGAATCTCTCCTCCAACAGAGCTTTCTCGTGCTGGTCTTATTCTACCCTTATCCGAGACTCGCTTCCACTTCACGCCACAGGAACGATTGACGGGCATTCGGGTTGCCAGCTCTATCAGCGGCATTGTTGGTCTTGGGTTTCGGGTCGAGAATGACGCTGGCTGCGTGTCTTACAAAGCCGCTGGCATGACTGATAATCTCGTTAATGGCGTTGGAATTGCCACCTTGGAGCCACGACCTGGGTACCGACTTTCTGGGGCCATGATAGGTCTCGATGTAAGTTCCAAGCCCTCTATACACTGTACGTGTCTCTAATTCCGCCTAGGCATGCAAATTTGTCTCGGTCCAGCTTCTCGAACATCGCCGTGACTCGACAGCCAAAGATCCTCCAGAAAGTAGCTTAGCTAGGGCGGTTAATGTCTCTGCGTGTCTTTGGCATCCTGTCGAGCCTGACTTGTCTTCGGGCATATCGATTCCACTTGATACACTCGAACCACAACACACGGAGCGTGAGTCGACTTTTATTCTCAACATGGACTTTGGAGGTCCTTCTGGAACCCAACTATCTCTTCTCAATCGAGTCGTAGTTTTCCGTGATGGGTGCTATGGATTCATTCGAGGGTTTGCATTCTTCTATTCGAACGGTACGGAGCGATCATTTGGCATGAGGGGCCGAACACACATAATGGGCAGGATTTCGGCTTGCATGGAGAAGTCCCTTGCGCTAGACGGCGCTGGAGGAGAACGCATTGTTGATGTACAGTTTGGGGACGATGAGCCTACAGCAGACGATTCGCTTCAGATTGTCAAGGTACGTTGCACTATCTCCGCCACTAATGTCGGATCGACCCAATAGTCGGGAAGTTATAACATCTTGGTGACTAACATATCCTAGATTGTCACCAACTTTGGGAGAAACCTGGAATGTCGGCGTTTCAAAGCCAAAGCCTCTGCAAATGCCGCCCAGTCACATACTGCGTTAGACCTTGGACCGTCTACAAGACGAAACATCACGGCCATCATTGTGAGAGTTCAAGTACGAGCGCCCTTTACCCGCAAGCACAACATAAACATCCATGACTAACGAAATGATACACGTAGCTTTCCACGTGGTCTCTCACTAAATCGTTCAGCTTAATCCGCCAAACAGTTGCCCCGGACATGATGGCGAAATCCCCACTAAAGGTTCTGGCTCAACGTCCTAAGGACAAAGAACGCTCGCAGGGCTTCCCCGTGGACGATTTTCATTTGAGGCGGGCACCTTGGGACGTCAACGCACCTGGCGGCTGCTTTACAACTGTTATACTCTCCAACATCCGACGTATCAGAATATCAGTTGGCATTATTGCTGACGGGCCACGGTGCCCCTGCCATATTTCTGGACTCTGCATCGACTTTTGGGATTCAGATGTACCTGTATATGTAGGCCAATGGTTTCAAGGGGCTTCTGACCTAGAACTGAAGCGTGGAGAAAGGATTGCCAGCTTGATCATCTGGCGAACCCAAGAGGGGATCAACCCGCAGGAATACAGCGGAAAGATCACTGGGATTCGGATCGACACGGCGGGAACAGAAGAGAAGAGGGTTGACTTACGTTTCGGAGGCCGGCCTCGCACACAGACGTATTCATTCGTCGAGAATCGTTTTGAGGACTTGGTGAGGATATCCTTGCTTGGCTATCTGCCCTAGACCAACGTTGCTAACTGTATACTAGTGGGGCCTTGTATGGGGGTTTAGCCACCAATATGACTACGTCCATGTCGTCACTCGGCCGCCCAAGTCTTATCCCGGTACTTTAACCTTGCATGACCTGCCGGACGTCTGGCCAAACTGCTCCGCACCCGGCAAGCTGTTCTGGCAAGTCCAGGATAAACAAGGCGAATGGCTCCATGTTTCCAGGATCAAAGCCGTCTTTAGCAACTCCAGAAGCCACCTCGTGGGTTTTATCTTCGAGTATGGGGGCGGCCAATTCCGCAGACACGCCGGACAGGTCGAAGGGGAGACCTCTTCCGTATACCTAGATGACGGCGAACGCGTGGTTTCCATGGACATTATGGAGACAAAAGACGGAGTAACTGTAAGTCCTACTACGTCTTTCTCGTCTAATGTAAGGCCTTGATCATGAATGTGGAGCTAAACAAGCTGCAGTTTCACACAAGCACAAGCAGATGTTGTCACCTTTCAGCACCTTCTCACAACCGTATACCGCATAGCAATTACCGCTCAGTTCGTGTTAGTCAGGGCTGTCTCGATTCGGAACCTCCCGAGTCCGATCCTGACGTCAAGAGGTGTGTCGGTATTTGGGTGACGACGAATATAAATCCAAGGGCCATGAGCGTTGTAGAAGCGGTCGGTCCCATACTCGCCTAAAGATGGTAATGAGGTGCATTATTTTCACCCGATGACAGCCGATGGTTCATGGGTGCGGTAATCAGCTGCAGCAAGACAGAATTCGCAACAGGGCCGGGTCGGGTCGTCGAGTATTGTTACGTCCGAAGTCTGTTTTTCTATCTCTATATGCTTCTCTAGACTCTAGCTTATTTGAGAAGAGAGAATGAAGAACTAGTCCTCTTTCTTGCCAACAATGCCTCCCTTTCTAAGCCCGAACCACAGGACAGCTGTGACAATTGCACAACTTGCAAAGATGGACCAAAACGCAGCTCGGTAGCCTTTCATAAGCGCAAGCTCATGATCCTTGACTCCAGATTGTTCTGTAACCGACGCTGCGATAGCGGCAGTGACGGCTAGGCCAACCGAGTTCCCAAACTGTGCGACCTCGTTGAACACTCCGCCCGCCAAAGACTGCATCTCAAGGGGGTACGCATCTGAGATGACGAGGTTCGACACCGTAAAGAGCACTGCGCTGGTTAGTCACGGCATTTGAGTAAAGGGTCAACAACGGTCGCACTTACCATCCGGATTAACGGGAGAAAGGAACATGGCCCAAAACGGCGCAAGCCAGAAGTTTTCTCCCACGTCGACCGTCGCCATGAGAGGCGCGGCTACCATGGTGATGAGCGCTGACACGACGGCCAGGGTTCGGACTTTGACTCGCGAGATGATGAGCGCGGTGACGATGTTCACCGCGACGCCCATGATGACGTGGGGTAGGAATCGCAGAGAGCTCTGCAAGGCTGACAAGCCCTCGATCTTCTGGAAGCTGTTGGTCCAGTGTTAGCAGAATACCGCGCTTGTCGGCGGTGGGGAGGGACATACTAGAGTGTTGTAAAGTACTCGATGCCGTTGAGGGAGGCCCAGCAGAGGAAGACGGCGATGCACACGGATGTGAAGGAAGAGTTGCTCCAGAGACTGTTTGGTATCAGCGCCGGTCGTCCCAGCTTGACCTGACGGTCCATCCAGAACGGAAAGGCCGCCAGCAGCGCAAGGGAAACGCTCAAGAGGGCGATGTTTGCGGCGTCGTCGAGCCGCTTGTACGAGGAAGACACCATGGCCAGGACGTAGAGCAGCATCCCGAGGGCGGCACTCAAGGCGACGGCGCCAACCCAGTCGATCTCGTGCGCCAGACGCGCCGTCCACTTCCGCTCGCCGCTGACGGGCACAGACGGCAGGGACCAGACGGCAGGGACCAGACGGCGCACGTCGAGAGGCAGAGGTTGACGGCGGCGCTCATGTAGTAGGCCAACCGCCACCCGACGGTGTCGGTGAAGACGCCTCCCAGGACCAAGCCGAGCGCGTAGCCCAGGGGGCTGCCCATGCCGTTCAAGGCAAGCGCCGCGTTGCGCCACGCGCCCTTGGGGAACGTGTTGGCGATCAGGCCGACGGCCGTGGGCAGGCACATGGCGATGGACGCGCCGAGCAGCGTCCGCAGCAGGATCAGCTGGGCGGCCGTGCGGCCGTGCGCGCCAGCCCGACGCCCAGCGTGAAGGCCATGAACAGGAAGCTGCCGGCGAGCCACGTGGGCTTGGGCCCGACGACGTCGGCGGCGGCGCCAAAGATGAGCAGCAGGCACCCGGCGGCCAGGGCGTAGACGGCGGCCGGCCACAGGATCAGGCTCTCGGCGAGGCCGAGCTCGGCGGCGATGCGCGGGAGCGCGGCGATGAGGATGCCGGAGCCCATGGTGTTGAGGAGGCTGATGCCCGCGAGGGTGACGATGACGGCGACGCGCCGAGCCCTGGAGAAGCCCGCGGCCGGCGAGGGCGACACGGCTGGTTCCGAGGCGGCTCGTCCCGGCGCCGAGCCGTTGTCGACTGTCGGCGGAGGGGGCTGGCGATGGTGGGTGAAGATGCCGTTCTGGTCGTCTGGGACGGCTTCTCCTCTGCTGGTCTTGACGCTTGGGGCCAAGGACTGCAGGGGGAACATGGCCGATCGAACTGAGGTGGTGCTCCCGCCACCTGCCGCGTTGTGGTTGTAGCTGAAATCCATCACGGGATCATGGGATCGTGAGATGGCGCGTATGGGTCCTGAACTGCTCCATTGTGTTGTGAGGAGGGGGAGACAGGCAACGCTTTAAAGCTACTAGGTAGTGGGATGTCACGACAACCGAAGGGCGCGCCTTCTGGTGGTGAGAGACGACAGGATGGTCATCCTTCATCCTTCATCCTTCATCCTCCATTCTGCTTACACAGGAACTGATTATCTAAGCGAGAAGGACAGAATGAATTTATAATCGAACAGGGGCTAGGGACATTTGCTACGTGGCCTCAGTGTTTGTTGGGTGCTCAACTCTTCACAAACCGTAAGCTACTTACTATGTAATAGCCACTCGTCCTATATTGGAACGTCAATATCAGGAGGTTCGGCTCCATTGACGCCCTGCCGTAGCATCTCATCCCTTTACCCTGCGCTTGGTGAGATTTGCTGGCCGCTGGTGCAGGGTAGGAAAGTTGCCAGGCTTCCCCCCTTTGCCCGTCTGTACTGGATCCCCGCAGTGCAAAAACCCCTCACTCTTGCCTACGTTTGAGGCTTCCCTTGCGTCTAGATCGTGAAACTGGTGGGTGGAGTGGCTTGGCCAGAGGAACTGCCTCGAGACGCATACGCAGCTTGCTCGTCACGGCGGTTCTCGGCGTCGTCCTTGGAGGTGTGTGGGGAGCGCCGATTGGTGTCATTGAAACATTGCAAGAGTAGAAAATACTTCGTAATCATCCAAGATGGAAAATGGTGGACGATGATGGGCAAGGTGAAGGCTAGACCATTGCGACGCGACACTTGCTGTTGTTGTAGAGCAATGTCCATCGGGCATCAATCCAATCAGCGAGGACCACAGCAACGACGCGGGCATCATCATGACCTGGCCTATCGGGAGGTCCAGCTTGAGGGATTGGTCGAGCAAGGTCGAGCAAGGTCCTGGATCCATACATAGCTGCCCATTGAGGCCCAAGACCCTTGCGAGCCAAGGCACGCCTAGCACATGGCATCGACGAGCATGGCGCCCAGGGTTTCCAAGGGCCAAGCGAGTGTCGGGTGCGAAGCGAGGCGAGCCGCTGCCGCCTGTAGCGACTAATAAATCGCTGTCCAGGCCCCTGGCGGCCATCTTGTACCCACCGAGATCATATCGCTGTGGATCGTAGTCCACTGCCCCGGCTCTCTTAGCTTAGTGCTCAAACACAACGACGTGTGGACGCCCAGCCCAACCTAATGCCACCCTGTGACCGTCGATTGCCTGCCGCGAGACAGCACGAATATCGGGAACCTAAGGGACGCCACGCATGTACCCCAGAACACTCTTCCGATCCAGACTAGTGGGGCTGAGGCTCTGCCCTCCCTTGCGGGGGCCTCGAGGTTATCGTGACGTCTGAAGTCTGGACAAGCCTTCCAGCGCTAGACAGGGTCCACGGATCCAAGCGAAGTTGAAGAGTCGACATCGTGGAGTTGGCTGCGTACATCCCCGAGCCTCATGGCCGGACATACAGATGCGGAACCGAGAGAGAAGGCTAAGCCCGAGATCCAAGAATCGAGACGTAGATTGACTGCGGAAAGAGCCGGGGAGATGGATAGATGAATGGGTGACGTAGGAAAAGAGGCGCCGGCAGTTTGCACAAGACCGACAAGGGGAAAGCACTTTTACATGCAGATTGTAGTGTAGAGGGTAGTCGGTACTGGCGTAGCACCACGTATTCCTGGCACCGTCTTCCTTGCCTTGAGCCCCCCTTTTGATTCGCCTTGTTCTTGTCTGAGAGATAGACCCCACAGGGCTAGGCCAGCTGCTGAGCAGTGCCCTGGCGGTGTTTATCGTTGGAAGATCTAGAAAGGCGGGCCCACGGGTCCGGGGTACATTCGCGGAGAAGCGAGTGCAATGTACGGTAATCGAAGCACGAGGAAACCGTACATGGAGCTATAACTGGAGCCGGGCTCGATGTTGAGGTTGGTTGTGTTCTAGGCTTCGAGGTCAACCCGCTCCGGCGAGGTGACGGAACACACGCATGGGGAGGCCACCGACAGAGCGGTTTTGTTTTCCGACCTACCTTGTAGTTAGCCTGGTACTTGATTGAAATTCCTGGACCTTCGCCTTACCCAGAACTCTTCCTTATGATGAAGGTTCCCTGAAAGTCCTTGTGGCAGACTGCAGTCCTCCCCTTTTTGCCGCTCAAGGGGCAGTTTGTTCTCAAAGCTCGTCGAACTGGGCACCGATGTAGAGCAGGTCCACAAATTGGTCCTCCGGGAGACGATAGAAGGTACGTAGGGTCCTAAAGCAAATCTGACGGAGGTGGAAAGCGACGGAGAAGGTGTTTCGAAGCGGATCAGCTAGCGAGGCGTTGATGGGATCGTCCAAGCAGCACAGATAGCGGCGTAGAGGGATCGAAGGGCTGTCGGCTCTGGAGGGGACCGCGATGTCAGATTGCTGGTTTTCATCTCTGCATGCGTCCGGCAGTCAGCAACGGCCACAGTCTGGCTAAGAGCCGCAGGAGTGGAGGAGTATTTGGTGGTCCTGCCGGAGCGTATCGAGCGGAAACTGACCTGGATGAGAGACCATCGGGACGCGTAAAATCCATCGCAGAAGCCATGCCGAGTAGTTGCATCTTGGTGTGCTTGTGTCCCGATGATGCTCGGCTCTTGCGATGATAGAGCACGGGGCCGAGATGGAAGACAAAGGCAAGTCGATTTGTTGGGGCGGTCAAGGATTATGGGTGACCTGCTCGGGTAGGCGCCGTGGTCCCCAACGAGCATCAGATCCAGAGGGCCAAGAAGGGAACCATTGTTAGTGACTGGCGAAGGTCCAGGAGGCCAGTGGACGCATCGTAGGGATGGCATTGACCGAGCCTTGCGAGACGCCCCGGCGTCAGCGCGTCAGGAGGCTGCGGGTACGCTGCAGACATGGGCGCAGGAAGCGAGGCACAAGCTGGGGAGGGTTGATAGTAGGAAGCAGAGCTGCACCGCGGAGAGAAGGAAAGGAGACAGACAACAAGGAATCAAGGATGACGGGCCCCACAGATCCTCCCACTGCCCGTGCTGGTGTGCGAGCCGGCTTGAGGAGCTAAGATGGAGGATGCGGGAGACGGGAGCGAAAGTGAGGCGAGCTGCCCGGGGGTTAGGCTTTGACAGCAACGTGCTACCAGTAGGCAAGTACTTACTACTTGGCGAGGAGCGGGTCGAGAATACTTCCATGGGGCCGGGCCTTGAGGGCGAGGTTCGCCGGGGTGCTGGGGGCGAGGCTGCGAAGACCAGAGAGCCGATCAGATCCGGTCAAGGGCCCCCCGATCACGACCCAGTCGGAGGCTAGGGAACGAGTAGACTACAGCGTTTCAATGGGAAAGAGAAAACCAGAAGCCTGGTTCTGCATAGCAACAGCCACGGCATCATCCCGGATCTGGCCTGGACATTAAAGACGGGAGTCTCATCGCTCTAAGGGGGGGTTGGCTGGTCGGGCGAGCGAATACCCTTCTCCCAGTGCACCACGTCGGGCCAGAACCCAGACACGCATGGATCCATGCTTTCCAGTGGAGGTCTGGGGGAGGAGGGGGCCATGTCTTCTATAGCGCTGGCGTTGCGGGCCTCCATGCTCGGCCGACGACGGCGGGTGTGTGCGATGAGCTGGAGTGAGTAGCGGAACCCCGGCTCGCGCTAGTTTTATCAATAGGAATCGAGGGGGGGGGGGGGGGTTGGGAAAGATTCNNGGGGGGGGGGGGGGGGGGGGTTGCGTAAGATTCACCTGCAGGCTCGCCTCTTCAGCCTGTCCACAACCCCGTCCCCTCCCCTTTGCGTTTGCGCCTGCTTGCCCCAGCCTTACTTTTCAGTTCAGTTCGGGGCCGAGTGTTCCCCCGGGCGGCGTGTGGAGTCGGAGCCCAGGGCTGAAGAGAGCGATGGAGCCGGAGGGCTGGAGAGAGAAGATCGACGGCGACTCTTCCGTAGCCCGAGTTCGCCTCGCAGTGGTGGCTCGGTTTGGGCCGTGGGTTAGACTAGGTCCCAGAGTTAAGTTGAGACGAACGGAGACGACTGACACCCTCTCTATCGCCCAAGGCAAACGCCGATGCAAAAGAAAAACGCCCAGTTAGGCCTTCTGGTCTGGCTAGGGACAATGCTTGTTGCGAAAGGAGAGAACTGGGCTTCTGCCGCCAAGAGCCTTTGAGATCTCATCAGGGAACCCAGGGCGGTGCCTGAACAGAGAGGCGTGTCACACACACACGGCATGGCGTTTGCCTGTCTGCCTGTCTGCCTGCGCTCACAGTTTTCCCTTCCCTTCGCGCTCGTCAACCGCGACCGTGCACACATTGGGTCTTGAAAATTGGCCGCGCCTCGCCTTCGCTTCCATGGCCGGGCTCAGTTTTGGGGGTGGGCTGCGGCGTTTCGTGGTGGCCGAGTGAGAGCGGCCGGCCTACGACGGGCGCTCGACGTGCGTGTGTGCACGACTTCACGCAACCAACAAGTGCTCCCGCAGAGATGTCACCCAAAGCTCGGCGCCGTCCGTGCCGGCCTACACACGACGAGGACCTCCAGAATTGCATCGCGCTCTCCAGGGGCCAGCCAGTGCCCGGTGCAGGCTCACTGCCCGGCCCTCCTGGGATGTCCCGTGCGCGGGCAGCCTGGCCACCGGCTCCTTCACCTGTGGTCACAGCTTTCGACCATCAAGCGCCCGTCTGCATACTTGACATCTTCCCTCGAGGCGTCGGATTTCACGCCTAGATACATGACCCATGCACGTCCAAGGGGGCCCAGGGTCTTCTTCCCTTGAGAAGGAGCCCGCGCAAGATGACGGACCCGGCCATCAGCGCAGCCGGTGCGCTTCAGGTACTTGGTCTCATGTCTCGTTGGCGATGATGTGCGGCGACAGATCTGATTGATTGGAACTACGACCGCTTTGGTAAGGCCCTGGAACACCCCATGGCCACCCGAACGTTGCCCTGGTCGGGGCCGGGGTGTGGCTTCCACGTCAAATTCAAGCATGACGAGGATGGCTAGTGGGAAGAAAAAAGTAGAAGAACACGGTACGCAGCGGAAGGCTAGTGCCATCACGGCCCGACAGCTCCAATTGACTTCTGCATGTACTATGCGAGTCGCGAGAACGGTTGGGGGAGCAAAGGGACGGTAATGGTCTTCCCCTGTTCCCAAATTTTGGAAATTTGGGAACAGGGGTATGAGAAGTAGGGGCAGTACTGTGCACTTTCCTGCAAGCCAGAGTGCTACCGCCTTTATTTTCTTTAGCACTGTTGATTCATCTTCGAGCTCAGCGATCGAACTAAGTCTGCTGGCCAGGGTCTTAATTGATTATCCTACACCAAGCCCGGCAAGGTAGTAAGCTAGATGGTGAACTTTTTGCTGCTTGCACACCCGCTCTCGCTAAAAGTAATCCCTGAAACGCCAGCGCACCCATCTGATAGATGGGAGCGCTGGGCCGGCCGCTGTGTTCCTTTCCATCCATTGGCTTCCCCCCTGGACCGACCGCCTTCCCGGCCCCGCGGGGCGTGCCGCTCAACGCTACTACCCGCCTCTTCACTGCGTCTTCGGTTGGCCCAACCAGAAGCTTGGAGGCAGGTCCTTGCCATATAGGAAGCTTTTCACGACCTCGACACTATCCACCTCGCCTTCTGGCTTACAGATCTCCGGCTTTGGGGTCTTTAGGGCGGCTTGTCCATCGCAACAGCTTCAGTACAGCGTGTTAGAGACCGAGAAGGGATGAGTCCAAGGGTGAACGGGAAACTGCAGTGCACTTACCCGCACGTGTCGCTGCGATTGACGTCCATGGAAGAAGTAGTGTCGTCCTTGGTCATGCTGGGCTTTGCTTAGGTCCCCCTGTGGGAGGTGGAATGCGATGGTGTTTTAGAAACTTGGTCGGTCGAGAAGAAGGATACACCTGCGCTGCGGGAACTGATACTGCGCCGGGTATCAACAACAAAGGTGAAAGGGGATTATAGTATTTATACATGATTGATGCCAACTCGGTGAGCCATGACTGTATCTTTGATGCCGCATCCCAAAACGCGTCGTTGAGCAGACGTTGCGAAATCATCAACGGGCGATACCTCGACGCAAAGAAACCCCCCCCCCCCCCCAAAAAAGCAAAACTAGGAACGCTTCACGGAGCGTATGGGGGATCGCCGTCCAAGACTCCTCACCTTTCAGATGAGAGCTAGACCAAGTAGGCGTTGGCTACTAGCATGGGCTGGATAGAGCTCTGACCAGGATCGCCAAGATGGACAGCGGGCAACGGGCTGACTTACTAGCGCGACCGGTCAAGCCACCGCGCGCTGGTCCTCGATGAGTTGCTACGTAGGACCACGTAGTTCTAGTATAGAACTAAGCTCTGAACAAGTGTTCCAGCGGTCTCTTCATCTCATCCCGGATCACGTCTCGAGTTCGCGGCGATGAGAGTCCGCTAGCTGCTGACGGAGTGGAGGTCCATGAATTTTACCTGCAGCGCACGGGCGGACCAACGGAGCTCGGGCGGAGCTCGGGCGTACCTAACAGTCAGCCACTATTTCGTACTGTGGTCTATCCGGACTTCTATGAGATACCCCACCGTATTCGGGTGGCAACAGGTCCCTGCTCGAGACTGCTCAGATAGGCCGTGCCCAGATAGTCCATGTCGGTTGCGGCAAGACACTTGGGTCTATGGGCATTGGCCGAGTTGGAGGGCTGCAGGGCGCAGGCCTTTTTCTAAATCCAACGCGGTGTGGCGTGGCGTAGCTGTGTAAGTCGCACCGACTAGGCCGGGAGACCCCCGTCGAAGAAGTCGAACAACTGCGATTCTAGAAGAATCAGAGAGGCTGGGAGATCCTCGAATACTGGGACTGCCCTTGGGTGTCTGAACGACGGGTGCCGGCGGCGCCATGGTCGGAACATGTTGCCGGGGTTTCAACTAACATGCCCTCCCTGACCCAGACACTCTTGGCAAAAAAGTAGAAAAATAGAAGCAAAGAATACAACATGGCTTCGAAGCAATCTTCGTGCATGTCGGTTTCCTATCGGGCTTGATTTAATCCTATTCCTCGCGCGGAAGATGCCCTAAGTTTGATAGTTGAGGCACAGGAATCATTTAGGGGGGCGGGAAAAAGAAGGCAACCAGTGCTGCCTAGACCAGTGACTCGACACCCGCCCAGCTCATCACCCGGGAAGAAAAAAATCATCGACTGGGAAATTCATCAACCGTCCCGTCTTGCAAGAAGTGGCCGGCTCACGTAGCGCCGGCCGGCGGTGTCCTAGAAACAGGCACAGCTAGAGTGCAACGTCCACCCTGTTGGATATATATAGAGGCGAAGGATGAGAGGATAGTGGCGTGGCCAGCTGCATTACAGGGCCAGGCGTCTTCTCCGCGTACTGGCTCGACCACCGTGCCATGCGTCAACGCCGCCGAAGACGCCGCCGCGGGCGTCGCGGGAACTGACCCGGCGGGCACCCACCCAACAACGCGAGGTTCGCGGCAGGCAGAGAGCATGGGGTCACAACTCTCTAGGAATAGGAAAAGCAAGGGCAGTACCAGACGTCGGGATATGGTGATGGAAAACACCAAGGAATCATCGGGAAGTGGACAGGGCGCAAAGCATGCGCAGCGGTTGACGACCCCTATCGCCCGCATCGGAAGCCGATGGATGGAGAGCAAGCACGGGGGCTTGATTGAAATGAAGAGGCTGAAAAGTAGAGAAACTACAGGGCGTAATGGAGGGTGCAGTGGGGGGTCTGGACACGTTGGCCGCCCGTTGGTGACGGAAGCCTGGGGCATCTGTCGCAGTCTGCCTCGTCCCGTCTGGTTCCTCCTTTCTTGACTGGATCATCTCGAGTGACCCAACCGGTCTAGCTTAGAGTCGTCGAGAGTGTGAGCTCATCAGTAGAGCAGAGTCGCCTCCGTGCGAACGTGACAGACGCCAGAGCTTCCATAATCGTTTGGCTACCAAGCCCGTACCACGGCCTCGGTCGCGTCTGCACCGCACAAGCGAATGCCCCCCTCACGCACGCCGTTGATCCCCTAGGTCATGTACGAGCGTTGCTCGCACTGAACACGGGGCGTCGAGGACGGTCCAGTGCCGAACAGATGTGACCAAGATGAAGAGGCTGTATCACATTCCAAAGCCGAAGTCCCGCTTCCTCCACCGCCCCGCTGGTCGCCGGCTCTGTCCCGTCTCCCCGGTTCCTACGTGCTACGTCTTTGATTGCTGATAAATGTCTTGAATTTCGAGCCTGGGTCAAAAATATACACGAACAGGAATCCTATTCGTTCCTGAAGAGAGTACGCTACGTATCGTGTGACTCGTCAGCGCTGTCAGGGGAAGTGTCTCTCTGCATGTCTTTCACCTGCGGGAGAGTGGACTTGCTACTATTAGCATGTTCCTTTCAAGGGTCAACTTGGGCAACACCCATTGGATGCGGCGGTCACACCATGCCCATTGTCCAATCATCTCAACCGGTTTGTTACTTCATCTCTGTGGTGACGCCTTCTTAGTCCCCGCCGTACGATCCTGTGTTAACCTTAACGGTCATGTAACCCTCCCGTTACATGGCCATACCTGGACAAGTGAGGCGTAGGTTTGTAGATATGATGCAAGCCGGCAGTTTTCGGTAACCTATCTTTGGCCAAACTGCCACACCCCGCCCCCATAAGCCGCAGCCAATTACATGCGGAACCCCCCCCCTATTCTGTGGCCTTTGCGTCTCATCGAATTTAATTGCATGAGAAAAGGGGACGAACACGCTGGCCTTGCGGGGCGAGCAAGCTCGGGAGCGGGGAGGCCAGAGTAGCTGTTGGTCGTCTTCGCCGGTGCCGTGTCATCGGTAGCGGCAGCGGCAGCTCCGGGTGCAGGATGAGGGCCGCCCGGATGCTCATCCGGAATTCCATGGCTCATTTCCCCTGCAGACATAGTGGCGAGGTTACCCAGTGGCCCCCGTTTCTCCACGCTCTTCCACACTCCTCGTCACCGCCATGTCTGCAATTTAGATACTTGTAATTTAGCACGTGCCCGGTCACTCGAGGACCCACCGTGCATACACGCTTCTGGCCGTTTGCAGTTTTTCCAAGGGCTTCCTTGGGCGAGTAAGCGGTGGAAAAGGGGGGATTCTCTCCAGAGCCACTGCACGGCCTCCGTCGAAAGGAGTATTGAGAATCATCGGGCGTTGATCCCATTCTGCCCCCAGGTTTATCTGTCGGGCTATCCGAGCTGCGTGTTGCAATTCAAGCCAACGAGCTCCTCACTCACCCTGGCTGGCTTTGCAAAGTTACAAGGATACTCATCGTGAAACTAATTGTGGAAAACAAGATCCTCATCGCCCCGTTTTTGCTGTCAGCAACTAGGCCTAGATCTCGGAACGAGGCCGGGGTTGTGCTAATCTCTCGTAATATCGTAACTCTATTGTAAGACTACTTAAGACAGAGAGACGTCACTAGGTACTTTACTAAGAATTTAAAGGGGTTAAGGGAACATTAGCCGGCTTTTACTGCGTAGTTATAGCGGGGGCGGGGGGGGGGTGAATATACGTGGATCTATTCGGACTGCTAAATACCTAAATACCGTACTAGGTATCTCAATGGATACAATTTCGACCCTAACCACCGATTGTATCCTCTTATTTGACCTTGGCAACTTGGCTGCATGAGAATGCCCAATGAGAGAGATTACTGGTGGTGGGGTTTAAAACGTATCCATCGCGATAATACGGTAGGCACGTCCCTAATCTCGGTGTCAATACAGTGGCCCCTGTAGCTGAGGTCATCCAAGCAAGCCATCCCACGATATTGATGTTGATCTTACTCTCATCTGTCCAGTTACTGTTGCAAGGAACAATGCCTCGTTCGAACCCTAATTCATTGAGCAAAATCATGAACGTTCCAAGGTGTTCAAAGGCGCAGGCTGTGGGTATCTAGGCGCAGTGCGGTGGATATATTGGCTATCGGACCTATGTCTTGGAGCAGGCAGCTTCATCCTTGGCAGTATCAGAGGACGGGCTTTCGTCCTCTCCGTTACCTTGCCCAGTCATGGCAACCCGACAGAGGCGATACAAGATAGATAGGCCCGTGTCGCGAAGAAATCCCTGGACACGTTGGGCCCGGGCGGATGGGTCATGAAGGGCAAGGTGCTCGCAGCTCCTTAGAAGGTGTCAGAGTCAAAGGTGTGGACTTTGGTGGAGGATCTTGAGATGTCTCACCCGCAAACGTCGCTGAGATTTACCTCAATGGAAGCGGTATCCTCGCAATGATCCATGGCAACATTCCTTTCTTTGCAGGAGGAAGCCGAATGCTTGTAACGGAAGAAACAGAAGTAAAATCGAGTTGGGACGGTGAGACTGGGATCGGACTGATGATACAATGACAACAGTGGGAGTGGTGCTTATATAATGCACTTGTCGCTCAGAAAGAGCGATTTGCGTGCTCGGGACGGCCGTCGATGACATATTTCACAGGCTACGGTTAATGAGCATCGAGGAAACGCGAAAAGAAACACGCAGAAACTGCCTCGCAGGGCTGGGCGTGAGAGACATAGCTAGCGTGCAGCTATATGGAAAATGGAGAGGGGGTCGTGGAACGAGACGTGGGCTAAGTAGCAGGGCTGGAGTGAGAGAAGAGAGAAGAGAGTGGGAGACGACCGAGAAAACAGGAACAGGGGAGACCGAGATCATCGCGGACACAGCTCGGCAAAGACAGGGCATGATGGTATCGCGACCGCGGAGGGAAGGGACAAGAACCGCGCAGGCTCCCTAATCAGGCGGAGACGAGAGCACATGGTCTAGCAGGGATCGTCTATCAAAGACGAAGAGAGAGACCTGAGGGGTCGGCGGAGGTAGGTTTGGTGTGTAACGTGGAAATCTCTCCCGTCACCGGATCCATGTGACCAAGCGCGTGGGGAGTCGGAGAGAACGTGCGGCAACTTTTCTCGCAACGCAAAGCGATGTTGTCTCCTCGAGATGACGAGATGATGCAATGCCCGCTAGGTGCCTGCACGTGCTACGGCGGTTTGCAGCGTTCAACGCGGAGTAGCAAGTAGAACATGCAGTAGTATGTAGTATGCTATAGGCCTACCTATGCAGTATGCTCCTCCGTCAGCCAGTGTTTTCTCAAAGTCAGGCGCACCGTCTACGAGAGAAGTACCGGCACTCATCTTGCATCTCTCGAGCGATTGGCCGGACCCTGTTCGCCCAAGCATGTACAGCCTGTCGCTTGTTACCTCCGGGCCATTAGCCTTGTTTCCCCGGTCCCTTCTCGACTCGCCTGGGACGTCCCGAAGAGGAAAAGCCATGTAACACAAAGCGTCAAGCGTCAAGCGAGCCCGGAATCCAGTGCAGATGTTCCTCTCCAAGGGTCACCCATGATACGACGTTATTGTTATGACACGTCATGAAGCGGCGGCCCGTTCGCATCCCCCGCTGCCACCCGGGCATCCACGTGGTTGTGCTTGCTTCGACGTAGGTCGACTGAGCGCCAATTGTTGTCCCGTTGATCCCGAGACCAGTTGCAATTGTAGCGACAGACCCTGGGTGAACTCCCAAGACAGAGCAATCTCCAGCTCCCTTGAGAGTAGTGGCGCTCGCTCACCCCAGCACCAACACGCACGCACCGACCGACCGCAGTGGACAGAAAGTTACCAATCGCCTGCAGATCACAGGATCCTCGCACATGATGGTTTCCCTGCTCGTTTATCGACCCGGCTATCGACCCGTTTCCCCGACTCGTTTATCCCTTGGCTTCCTCGTCCCAGCCGCCTTTCGGGTTGTTCATCAGACAGCTAGCACTCCCTCGAGCAATCAGCACTACTCTGAGACAAGCACCACTTTCCCTAAACGGCTCACCACAAGGTAATTACCAACAGCTCCATCTGTGGCTTCTGGACAAGATCAAGCTGGCGACCTTGCAAAGGTCAGCATCACGCCTAGTAAAAACACCTTCAGCCGTAGTTATATATCCGTATTTAAATTGTATAGATCAAAAACCACTCAAATTAACTAACAACGATCCAATAAGCGGGTGCGTTGAACAGTCGGTACAAAGTCCAGCTTCATAACAGAGTAAAACAACAGCCTTGTTCCCACAATCCCGCTGACTGATTATAAAGACCCGAAAACCAGATAAACCACACACCAACGCGTTATTAATACATGGTAACCTCCTCTGGCGGAGAACTCGCGGTTAACACTCTCGAGGCACACGTCCGGCTCTAGCTAGAGGCTCCGCCGGCATCGCCCTGCCAGCCTCGTCGACTCTCAAGTCCGGTCTGTGCCCTGGATCTGTCCATTTTGTTGGGTCGAGGACGCGGCAATATGACTCAGTCGGTAGCTGACAGGCAGCTGGGGGTCTTGGAGAAATGTCTCGACCCCCCGGTGGTCTTCAACCCGTGCCGCCGCTGGAACGTTGCAGCAATTTGGAATCCTTCGGCCATTATTTAGCTATACTAGTAGGGAAGAACTGAGGGGAGAGACTCGCTGGCAATCTTGGCTCAAGTTCACGGTGGTGGAGGATGTATCGGCGGTTTCCGCCATCGTGGTCTTGGTCATTTCAATCTGCGTCAGACAAGCGAGTTTTAGTTGAGTGTGTTGGATGGGCAGGAACCGCAATGCTTCCGAAATCTACCAGCAGCGCAACGTGCAGGTCCCTTTATTTATAATTGTATCACAGGTACGTGGTCATGCTCTGTTGTGAATTATGTCACTCATCACCGCAGGCCGGCACTCGGGTCCCCGGTCCCTGCAAGGAACCAAATGCAACGATGCCGACACACGAAGCAAGTAAGACTAAACGGAACGCGTAGATGGTGTGGCTCAACATAAAGGAGAAGAAGTAAGGAAAATGTGATGTCTCATTTCTTCAGGAGGTGAGACGTTGACGGATGGCAGGGGGTGACAAGGTTGGGGTTTGGCGTTGGCATTGTAGACTTGGGTACGAGCTACGAATTACTATAATTAAGCCACAGACTTACAAGGAAGACATGAGCGTTCGTTCTCAAAAAGTTGTGTTTCAGGGACAACCATAGCCAAAAGCCCTATGGTTGTTGATTGGCCGTCCTGCGTTTAGACGCCGGCGACCTGATCTCGGTTGTTGCGTCTCGTTACATTGTTCCCACGCGGAGCCTCAAGGCTGTCACGAGACTCATCATGCGGCGAACAATTGGGCTACGAGCCACCTATTTTGAATACCGCCACTTTGTGGTGTTACGACAATCTACTGTGTCAGCAACGGTTCCCGATGATGCCGAGGATCCCATGCTCACTTGCCGAAGGGCATCTTTTCTTCCTCACAAGAGTAGCGTCGGGACCATGGTGAAACGAGATGAACAAGAATAGATAGGAGAGGAATCTGACCTCCTTGGCTGTCAGCCGGACTGTTGATGCCGATTGGAACGAGCATGTGCACGAACGCATCGAGCGTCAGCTTCCCATCAACTTCCTTCTGCTTCACTGACGGTGTGGTTTGCTTTTTTCTTCTCCGGATCCGTGTGCTTGACTCGTGTCCCACGCCCGTCGATCATTTGTGGCTATCGGTAACTAGCTTCACGCGGGGGGGGGGGGGGGGGGGGGGGGGTNNGGGGGGGGGGGGTGGGGGGGGGGGGGGGGGGCTGATATGCCTGCAGGATGATGTACTTGGGAGCCGCTGGCTACTTGCTTAGGCTGAGCTGGATGAAACATGCTAGGAGATGTTTCGAGCTCACACCTTTCTCGTATTCCGTACTTACGCTGCATGCCGGATGCCAACTACGATGCAAACAGGCAAAGATTTATCCATAGGACAGCCCGCCATCACGGTAACCGCTTGGAGTTGTACGCGTGTAGGTGGGATGGTTGATCTAGGGTTCATTTACATTAGCTCAGGGGATGTCGCAAATGCGCAAATGCCTGCAGATTCACGATTGGAAGAGGCTGGAAGACCGATGCGGCGCGAAGAGATCATCCCAACCAGGAAAGAGCACAGCCAGCCACGGAGACACAGCTTCTTGGCGTCGTGGGAAAGTTACATGGTACCTATGCTTGTACTTCGTAACATGCATAGCGCCCATTTGAGAATAAAGAGACATCGGGCTCCAAGCTTGTCTCACTGCAGCCTTGGCACTTGTAGGCATCCATCCGCCATGATACAAGATACAAGAATCTTCTTGAAGGCCCACCGTCTTGAATGATCATTCTCCTTTCGGTCTACCGTACATGTGCTCCGAGACGGCTTGTCCGAGACATCTTCTCCGTGAGGGTTGGCTGCAAACCTGCATTGCATGACTTCAGACTCTAGATGCATTGCAGGATCGGAAGAAGCGGTGAGCTTGGAACTTACAAGCGTTCGCCCAATGGAGTTCGGATATGCAAGCTGCAGCCCATCCCACCACTAAGCGCGGCGCAAGTTTCCACACCTCTAGACAACAATGGCCAGAACGCAATATCCAAAAGAGTCCTGCCTCGCACGGGAAACCTATTCCGGACCGTCTTGCCCCTGTCCGAGTTCCCACATGATATGACGATATCTCTGCTGTATGCGGCGTTCGCCCGTCGCAGACTAGCAGCCGCTTTAACCCCCGGATTTTCTCTCGGGACCATACCTGAACCCGAACCCGCCAAATCCCTATCTGGCGGTCTCCAACCTCGACGGGCGTGTCGTTTGCTGACTCTCCGAGTTGGTCGTTGCGCGACGGCCTCGCAATCTTGCTGCGGGCGTTTGCCATCTACAACTGGGCTCACGGCCCACGTCGTGGTAGCTACCATTTCCTCTCCAAGACACTTGCCTCGTGTTGGAGAAATTCTGACAGGCAGTAGGCTGCATCAAGGAACCGGGACGCTGCAAGTTTGACCCTGGTCTGACCTGAGTGCTTGCTTTGCTCACCGGTCCGTTTCATACAACTCAGGTGAGGCTTCGGTACTCCGTAGATGTCCACTGGGTAGCCGTGCCGCCGGACTATGCGAGATCCTTATTTGGTTAGGTCACAGTGTCATCTAGACGGAAATGGCGTGAGATGATGATTGCGTTTGCATCTCCAAGCCCCAATAGGGGAGAGTGACGAGGTTGCCCCTATTCGTAGACCGCCTGTTCCGGGTTGTGCAAGACCAGAGACTCTGGAGCAAGAATCTTACATACCAATATTAAGTAACGCCAATTTGGACCTCCTAGCCCTTAATTTCTTCCCTTGCCATCAGATAGCGGTCGAGATCTGCGCCTCAGTTATTAGCTAGAACTCTAATAATAGATCGCTATTTCCGGAACAGAGCCTACCTTGAATTTCTGAGAACAATAGTGTGACTGCAGAAGACATTCCCTTTAGGATGACTGGATAGAATGTCTAGGTGTCGGTGACTCAGCAGGAAGTTCACATTCAATGGGCCCAGAACATCCAAGCCTGCAAGCAGGTCAGAGTTCATCCAAATCCAACAGTAGAGAATAGCAAGGAATATCCTGTGTAGTTAATAGGAACATCAACTAGCTGCCATCATCGCGGATAAGAGAGTTGTCATTAGATAGGAGCTGGCATGCTAGGCTCGCATGAGCTACAGAATCTGTTGGACTCTATCTACTGAGCATCGAATGCCGTGTCGCCACATTCAAGCTGGCATTGCGTACACTGCGAGCTAAGGAATTCCCGCACTACCTGAAGGGCTTTACCTAGCAGTGAAGGATTTCTGATACTGAAATAACATAGCACGATGCAGAGATATCAACACGAAACCACTCTTCGCGACCACCTTGCAACGAGTTATAACGAGCTAACAAGAAGGGGGGCGAGCTTGCTATGAACACCAGATGGTCATCCCTCGAGTAAATTAGCTTGAATATTCAATAGAAACTGCAATTCAGTAGGCATCCCATTATGTTTATCGGGCAGGAGTTGTTTTCTTTCAAACGCATATTCGCCTGTGAGAGCGGCTAATACGAGAACAGTGACCGACTCCTTGAAGTGAACATGCCGTAATCAATGAGGATTTCTGCTGGGCTACCTTTCATCTAGATAACCGTGCTCGCCTTGGCGCGGCGTTGACCTGTATTATGATAGCTAAAAGTTAATACTATATTAAAGGCCACTGAGCTTTCGAGGAAACCCTTGATATATCACCACCAAGGACGCTTAAGACAGGTCTAGTTCACGGCTAATTTGAAAGAGTATGACTTAGTGATTGTTTAGTTCCCACAAGATAGCGTATAGCTCCGTCATACCAAGGTGCGGCCTTGGAACAGAAGCATCGCCTTCTTAGGACCAATGTTGACGCAAAGAAGTCTCATATAACCCAATACCTAGCATTCTCATGTAGAGCAGGTAACTGTGGCTCACGCCTCCTTCCAGGATATTTCAGTGATGATAGGGAGAGCCATAATGCAGCCCTCACTAGACAAGTGGGAGTATGATAACCTTCGCCATGACAGTCATCGACTCCCTTAAGGTCGGTCTCACAGCGATACCGAGTCTATCCTTCCCACTGAAAACCTGATTCGCCTTGCGACATCTTTAATTGCAAACGTTCGAAATAAACATAGAACAGTCTGGATCGAGTCAGATCCGTACATTTTCCAGAAGTTGGTCGACGTGGAGAGTTCAAAGCCTCCGCTCCCTTCCAGTACATTGCCCGTTTAGAACATGGGTAATCAGCGAGTCTCCTCGATCAAGACATTCATTAGACCTGTATTCGTGCGAGGCAGGATTTTCATACACACCCCGTTGAGAAGCATTTCAAAACGAGACGGTCCAGAGCTTTGGCTTTTCTCTGCATAAATAATAGAATTACTACATTATAGGAGGGCCTCTTGTTTCATAGCATGATCAATTTCGTCATCTGGTTATCAGATCTGAAGAAGATGGTGTTATGGTCTGGAACCTCATAATCTCAGCCACGACTCATATCTCCCGTATCTTCATCCCTTGGCTTTGGCCCTTGGCTTTGGCCCTTGGCTTCATCCCTCAAAACCTCTCCACGTATGGCCGAATATCAATCTCTTGTGTAAACGCCGAACGATGCTGGGTATGCAAGTGCCAATAAGTCTCCGCAATCTATAGAGCAGAGAATCATTAGTTCTGTCGCCCCATGGCTTCAATGCGAGCTTCAAACTCACCGCGTCTGGCCTAAGCTTGGCATCCTCCGCAGAGCTCGGCGGGTTCAAGTGCTTCGTCCGTGGGATATCAATGATTCCATCGACGATGATGTGGGCCACGTGAACGCCCCTCGGCCCGAACTCTCGCGCCAACGACTGGCCCAGCGCTCGCAGGGCAAACTTGCCCGCGGCGAACGACCCAAACTGCGCGGATCCCTTGACGGACGCGGTCGCGCCCGTGATGAGCAGGGAGGGGGGGTTGGGGGAGTCCGGGACGGCCTCGAGAAGCAGCGGCAGCGACTTCTGGGCGAACCTGGCGAAACCTCGTCTGCAGATGCGTTAGCCGATGCGGTTCTTCGTCGTGAGAGCAGCCGCAACCTACGCGGCAACGTCGAGGCCGTCGTCGAGCTCTTCGGGCGTCAACTCGAGGAAGGGCTTCTTGGCGAAGCCGCCGCTCACGTTGTAGACGGCCGCGGCGAGCTTGCTGCCGGGAAGTTCCTTCTTGATGGTCTCAAAGGCCGAGTTCACCGAGGCTGGGTCGACGAAGTCGGCGGAGATGCCTAGGGCGTGGCCCCCGGCCTTGTTGATCTCTCTGACGATATCGCCGTAGCTCTCGGGGCTTCTGGCCAGCACAACAATTTGATACGCCTTTGCGAACTTCAGAGCCACGGCTCGCCCTGTGATTGTGGGTGTCAGTCTCGGCTAAGAGCAACGCGGCACTGGACACTGGTTGTCTCACCTGTGCCAGGGCCAGCACCTGCAATGATGGCGAAGAACGACATTTCGGTAGAAGGTGGTCGGTTGGGAAGTACAACTGTAGAAGTAGATAGATGTCTTGGGATTTTCAACGTGCTTGGGATCCTCAAGGATGAAGCAGGTGAGGTTGGTAATTATATAGACACGCAGTTGGTATCTCGGATTAGATCATGGATTGGACCCATTGCGTTTTCCGGGAAAGCGGGGGTCGGCGTCATTATTAATTAATAATGGACAAGTTGCACATGCATGCATCGATTGCATCAACACCAAACTAAGTCGAGGCTTACAAATCTCCGTGTGCACCACTGTTGAGCACTGCAGTGATTGCACCATGGCGTGCTACTGTTGCGGTTGCAGCGTCCCTTTAGATGTCACAGGCTCGGCCTACCTCGAGGAGACCTCCCCTTGTTGCCTTGATCACTGCTGCAAGTTTCTTGCGATATTTCATTCCCTTTAATATCTCGTATTGATCATCATTTCAGTTGCTGGCCGATGTCACTACTAGTCCGTTTCGAACCCGTCTGCACCACTGCTCACTGCTAGACAGAACACTCAACTATAAATGCTTTATCAGATGAACACGCAGACTGTTCTAATAGGTTAGCGCAGTGAACACACTCACACATCTAAACGTCCATTGTTGCTACCTGTGTTCTTTGAATGTCCAACCAAAGTGGTATTTTCTGCGTAGTTGAAGAGAACGGTGTCTTGGTTCTGCTTTGGTTCCTCAAACAAAGATAGTCTTGTGTAACCACTTCCATATATTTAGAGACGGCAAATTGCAGCATCGTTCTACTATTCACTCATCCAACCAACCCTCAATCATACCAACCGCCATCTTCGTCATCACTACTCCCTCCAGCCACCTCCACAACCCCATCCACTTAGACTAAACAACCCTTTCAGCTTTCACCATGCCGGCCCTGAATGTTGCCGCTATGCAGCCCCGGAGTGTCTCCAACAGAGACCACCAGGCCTTGCTCATATGGGCCATCTTGGCAACGTCTTTCTTAGTGCTTCTTTTGGTGACGATGATCTACGTGGATAGGGCGTGGAATAGGAGTTGGAATAAACTCTTCAAGGATCTGGTGCAGTCCAACTCCCGCTTTCAGAGCTTAGAGCTTCGTCTTGCAGGCGCCCAGGATGATCGCGCCGACCGTACAACGGCACTGACCGCAAGAAGAGGCGCTCTCGGGATGGATTCTCACCAGAGTCGGGCGGCACTGCAGCCTCCACCTCAGCCCGAGGTCTCCTATGAGCAGCATGAGCAGCAGCATCCGGTCCGTTCCTGCGAGCGCAACATATGCACAAGGCCAACTGTCGGAACCACCGAGGTCGAGGCTTTCCAGAGGCCACGTAAGGCTGTACACTTCGCGCTACCTCGAGTCAACCGAGAGACCCACCACGAACCCAGACGCGCGGATCGAGGCCTGTCCCGGCCCAGCGTTGGGCGATCGCAGAGTGAGACGCTGGTAGCGCGGCCGGCCTCTGAACCTCAAGGCAACAGTGTTGCTTGGCCTTTTCTTTCACAGGACGATGACACGAACGATGACACGAACGACACTTGGGAGACCAGCTCTTCTGACACCATGGTCGTGGTGCGAAGCCCTCGGGAGTGATTTAACTTGAAAGAGTAGGCCTGTCCTTTGCTGGGGACAAATCAGTGAGGGCGCCGGAAGTTTGGAGGTAAGTGGCCATTTGGAGAGCAATATCGAGACTGATTATCTACATTTTGTATTAGTTGACTAGCATCCTTGCAATAAAACATAGCCACGAGCTGGGAGGTCCAGACCATGAAAAAGCCTATCGCTAAGCATCGTCCTCGTGAAATGAACGAAATAGATAGTTACTCCCCTCTGACAAAATCAAAGGACTTAAGGATAAGAGACGCTAGCATTAAGCTACAGTGGTTTTGTTAAGCCTCCACCACATCAAAGAAGCTTGCTTGATCGAGTAAATGCTCCTCAAAGAAAATCACTAAAAGAATTTACCCTTGAGTCCACCGAGCACCACGTTCCTTTTCTGCTTGCCGATATACTTGTTCACATCGTCCGCCCACCCGGCGCTTTGCTCCTGCAGGTTGTCCATGTTATCACCCATGATATTCAGCTTCTCTGTTCGCTCGTTCAGTTGCCTTGAAAGGTAGTCTCCCCACCCTTCCTGGCTGGATCCAGCTGGAGCCTGACCACCGCTCCTAGCAGCTCGTTGCTCCGCTGCGGCTGCCTCTAGCATCCGCTTGCTGGGTGGCCGGTCCGGCCCGCCGACCAGAAGATCCAAATCCGGAGGTGACATGTATTGGGTACCCGAAATCCACTGCATGTTCGAGATTGTTGGGCGAGGCGGGCACTCCAATTTGGGGTTGATGAGGATATCAGGCGATTGCTGGACCGACTTGCCAGTACCCCAAACATGGATGACAGCCAGTTCACTAGGACCGGACCAAGCAAAGATGTCACCGGTCTCCGTGACGATAGAGGCTGTACTGCGAGTAATATCGATCATTGGCAGGTCAGCCTTACCAATTTCCTTTAGGCCGGGGATGGAGAATGCCCTCGCAGTCCGGTCACCAAAGACCGCTACGATTGCAGAGCCGTGCAGTTCGAGCTCTGCAACACTAGCAGCGTCGCACAGGACGTTATCAAACTCCTTCGATGCTCCTTTTGCGTGTGCTGGCCGGAAGATGCGGATCTCAGTTTGCGTCACTGTCGCTGAATTAGCACTGCTTCATCATTAGGGTACAGCTGGAACAACTAACCTGCCACGAGGACTCCGTTGATCTGTTGGCCTTCTCTCAGACCCGCCACGATCTGGCCAGTGGCGGCTGCAGGTTTCCCAGTGTCTGCCTCGATGGGGTTAAGAGAAATGATCTTCGAATCGAATGCAACAAAGCCGGCCACCTGTGCAGAATAGCTTCCGTTATCGCCTGGCAGTAGCTTGAGCGTGATGACCTTGCCCAAGTTTGTCCCGACAAAACAGCAGATGCTAGAGTACTTGTCCTCGTCCAGAGTCATGACCCCGAACTCAATCACCACGGGCCATTCCTTCTGGGGCTCAGATTTTGATTGGTGTCCTCTGAGGAAGGATGCGCGCTTGTCCTGTTTGGCGAAATCCGTCATAGGAGCTTGGAAAATGATTGCCGGACCACGGAGGTCAATCAGGGTGAAGAAGCCTAGTTCGGATCCAACAGCGACGAATCCGACGTTGGATACCTGAATGGCGGTGATGGGGCCTTGCATCATCTCGTATAGAACGAGAGGTTGAAGTCCCTCCTTGAGAGTCGGCTCCGCCCTGGTGCTAATGTCTGTCAATCCCTTAGGGTTTGGGTCCAGTTGAAGGTCCTGTACCTTTCCAAAGAATCGGTTCGTGCCCCATCGGAATACGATGGCTTCGCCTGTGCGTGTTCCGACGGCAAATTCGCCCGTGCTGCTTGCCATGCTCATGGTGGTTATCTCGATGTCGTCGGACCGGTCTAGTGCTCGAGCAACGTCAACTTGTAGTTGGGTTCCATTCTCAATGTCGTCCGCATGTCCTGAATCCCAGATTCTGATGGTGCTATCCGCATGGGCGGCCTGGATGATTGTGCGCTCCTCAAATCTTTTGCGCGGCCTGGGTCCTTCAGCACCACCCTTCAAGACGGGCTCTCCCTGATTTCGTTTCTCCATCATGGAGAGCCACCGAGGCCGTTCTAAACTGGTGACGTTGACTTTCGTAATGAAGGGGTGGACAAAGAAGAGAGAAGGATGAAGCTGATTCGTGGGGCTGATGGGGTATCCAGAAGGGAAGCTCATGGTGATCAGTTCACCTGAGGAAAGCAAGGAAATGATGCCAATCGGGTCCTGGGCACCAGAAAAATGAGGCGAAAACCGGGGGATCAAGAGAAAGTCGACTGACTGAGCGCCAGAAGGAAGAGGTAAGGTGGTTTGGCGCTTTCCGCGGAAATAGTCACCTAGAACCTGCCATGACGACGTAGCGTAGATTGGGGTGATTCCGAGGTCGATAAAGGTCAATCCCTTGGGTGAAGCGTCGAGGCTCTGTCCACCGGATATCAACAATCCGCTGTCGTCGCAATTCTCTTTGCAGCACCAGGCAATCTTCGTCATGGGCTCCGCGATGGCCGCAGTGCCTGAGTCAGGGCCCGGCTCATTCACCTTCATTTCTGTCAGTGTCCTAGCCATGATGACCCTCTCTTCCTTGGGGTCCCAAAAGACCAAGCTGCCGTCCTCGTGAGCCGTGGCGATGAAGGTACCAGAAGGGTGCCACAGCGCATGCGTGAGCCGGGGCTTCCGAATCTTTTCGACGGCAACGCCATTCCCGCCTGGGGCGCCCGCCGGCAGGACATACTCATAGAACTGAACTGGGCGATTCTGCTTGACGGAGTAGACAACAGCTCCGTTGGTGTAGGCCACCAACAGCTTGCCAATGTCCCTGGGGTGAAGCGACATGCAGACAAGACTAGAAAGCTTTGCGCTTGGGTCCTTTTCCTTCCAGAAGTTGGGCAGCCGGAAAGCCCGGGCAAGGCTACCGCGGTCCAGGTCGTAAGCCACAACATCTCCGCTCTGCAGGCCGATGAAGGCCCAATCCAGCATGGGGTCGGCGACTAGGGAAACGACGTTGCCAGCCACGACCAGGGCATAGACGCGCTCTCCCGTATCGAGATCCCACACTCCAAGCTCATTCTTTGTATCGACGCTGATCAGCCGGTTCCCGCTGAACTGGACAAACTGGAACGAGGTGCGTCGGGCGGGCTCGAGGATCTTTTGGACACGACGTTGGCCGAAGACGGAGATCTTTCCGGGGCCAAACTTGCTCTCGCTGGTGCCTATCGCAAGGAGCGACTGGACGGGATCGTAGGCGAAGCAGCTGGAGGAAGCAGCGAGGTTAGCGACGGCGAGGCGGTAGGGGAGGAGTCCAAGGGCTCAAGGGCTCAGGACTCGAGGAGGGGCAAACCTAATCTGGGAGTTGATGCCATAGCGGGCTTGGTCATCGGGCATAAAGAGCTCGGGTCTGATGCTCGCGGACAGGTCATTTTGCATGCCCACCTGCTTGCTTCGTAGGAAGGCGGCCATCTTGACGATGATTGAAGAGGTCGAATGTTCCCAAGCCGGGAGATGGAGATGGGCACATTTTGGTGGGGTTGAGCCAAGGGAGCTTCAAGAGCCCTGGCTCCGGGAGCAACCAAGCAACGTCATCAGGGAGCCCCAGTCCGTGCGGATCGGCAGATGGGGCTCTATTTTGCACTGTCTAGTCCGGGGTGGTGCTTCGTACAAATACCAAATACCCGGGGCCTCCCGCCTGGACGTCTCTGTCACTGTCCACGTTTCTTCGGATACTCTCAGCGATTGCTAGTCGCCATCGCTAGATTACATTGCGTCCTTTCTCGGTAATTTGCTAATCTCATGTGAGTTGTGCTCATCTTTATCCTACAGTGCCCTCAGCAGTGAGAGGGTGCTCGAGCACAGCCGGGATAGCTTACGAATTGTGGCCCCCAACGAGAAGCTTACACAGCCCCAAACTAGGAGCCTGCGACGACCAGTAGCTTAATCTAATCTACCGCGGGCTTCGCTTCTGTATCGAGCCGCCAAGGCAACTTGCGGGAAATCGGCAATGGCTCAACTGCTTGGCGGCTAGGAAGTTGTTCTGCCCAGTCGAGTGAGTCTTGGTGGTCGAGCAGAACAGACCTGGCCCCTGAAAGTGCTTCCCTAAGTAAGGAATTAGGACACTAAGTTTCGATGAGAGCGAATAGCACTACCCGCTCAGCACTACTATCCCAGAGCATTTGTCAAGCCACATAGGCCTACATAGTCTAGATTCGGCAAGCTGCATTTGCTGATCATTCGGGGAGCGGGGCAACTAACCACTGTATTGGCTCAACTTGCATCGCTGTAACTAGAGATGGCATCAAGCTCGGATTTCTGCAGGGTCCTGTTCTCTCTGCTATTAACACATGGGCCTACGACTGTGCTGAGTGAAGCTCTTAGGACAGAATGTGCCTGTTTCTTCAGCCCCACAAATTCACTATTGGAAGAAACGCGGCGATGTTGTCGAATGGAAACCAACATGAAGACTGTGGTACGCGAGGATCGATTAGATTGTTCCCATCCCTTTTTTCCAGAGTCGGGTCAGGCTCGACTGCTCGCACGTTCCTCGCAGGCCCGACGCTGAGCCAAAGTACCGCCTGCGCGCTGAATGAAGCAGTCCGTGTAGGTAGTTGGTCAGTCCCGTCGTCTTTAGGTTCTCTTGCTGCCACGTACCGGCTACGTCAAACACGCCGGTAGACTCTATGTAGACTCCGCAGTGCACGTGGGTGATCGCTTTGGAGATCGGCAGATCTGCGACGGTAGGGAGGTTCTCGCCGGAGAGTTGACAAGAGATTGACAGCAAATGCGAAAAGAGAAAACGAGTCGAGTTTGTCGGTCGTCAATGCGACGAGGTGTACGAGCCATCAACCAACGTAGACCATTGGTAACCACCCCGTCGGGCACGACTTCGAGGGCCAGCTTACCAGCCGTGAAGCCCGACTTTGATCACATGTTATACTTGCTCGGCGGAACTCATCACGAGGTCGCTGCACAGCTGTAGTCGCCAGCCGTTCTGGCTTCGACAACCGAACAAGCTGGGCCGCGACACCATCTTTTCGTTGTAAGGCCTTTAGCGTTCGCGCCCGACTCGGCCTCTCTCTATGCTCTCAAAACCGAACGGGCGCCCTGCCGGCACTGGGCATCTCAGATTGGCCCGCCCGCGCACCCTCCCAGTCGGCGTCGGGACCTGCTGGATGGCTGGCGATGCCGCGCCTCGAGTTCCAGGTTGGGATTCTCATGCGTGGCTTCGGTGAAGGGGAAATGGCACCCACGCAAATGGCGTCGCAGAGGCGCCTGAGCCCCAGCCTGAACAATTGGACACCAATTCTTCGGGCTGGTTGGTTCTATTGGTTGTCGCCGTGTCAGAGCTTGGGTGCCCGTAAATCCGACACGTCGCTTGGGCATCAGGGCTTTCGGCACACTGGACGTCCTGGCGCTGAGCCTGAGCGAGGCAGGTTTACCACTCTTTCAGGCAGGCCCCTTCAGGCAAACCGGGCTGGGCCCCTTTACGGGCCGTAAGCCTCATCCTCGCGTCCCGCAGACGTGACGGCCTCTGGCGTCTCGGGATGCCATGTTGGATATGTCAACAGCAAGGTAGGCACGTAGGCAGGTTGACAGGTTGACGGGTTGACAGGTTGACAGGCTGCCTAGTAGTTAGCCCAATTGATGCCAGACTCGCGCACCGGCCAGAGCCTCCTCGTTTGCCTGCCGCCCTTCAGCCCGATACGTGGGACCGGATGGCCGATAATGTGATAATGTCATCAGGGACACTTGAGCTGCATGACATCGAACCACGGCCGGGCAGCCTCGCGTCGGCTTTCGGATTGGGTGCATCTATTTACTCCCACCAGTCCCCTCGGGCCCTTTGCCCTTTGGTTCTTCCTGAATACGGAAATGATCAATTGTCGCCGCATAAAACAAGCACGAGAAACCTCCTAGGCTCCTGAAACCATGACCATGTTCAACCATTCAATGGGCATTGATCAACACTCTACTACACAAGACGACGTCAATCAACCCTTTGCTTCCCGCCCTCACTCCCGCCCTCACTCCCACTCTCACTCCCACTCTCACTCCCACTCTCACTCTCACTCTCACTCTTACTCTCCCTCCCAGCCGTGGCCACGCCAAGCCGCTCCTCCAGATTTCGAGCCGACGCAGCCCGAGCCTCGTTTCCACAACCCTCACCACAAGCCCTTTGACCACCGGGCCAGCTCGACCCATCGCATCGGACACAGTCTCGGCGACGATAGAGACCTAGAAACGATGGAGGACCATCGACACTACTCATGGCCCCAGCAAGGGCACGGCGGAAGCGCCACCGTCGACGCCGTACCCGCATCGCCCGTCGGCACTTCGTCTTCCTCGTCAAGTCCCCGAGACGACTACTATGCCTGGGCGAACGCCGTAGAGAGCAGCGAGCGGAAAGTGTGCCACTGCGGAAAGGCGTTCCGTCGTCCCTCGGACCTGGCGTAAGATCCCCGGAGACCCTTTCCAAGCATCTAAAGAAGCTGACCCGTTGTTTTTCCCACGCAGCAAACACCAAAAGTACCACATCAAGTACTTCTCCTGCCTCTTCTCAGGCTGCGAAAAAGCCTTCGCCACGCAAAAGGACCTGTCACGGCACGTCCGTACACATCGAAAGGGAGAAGGGTGGCGGTGCCATGTGGAAGGCTGCCGGAAGGCGGCCGCAGGGCACGTCTACAGTCGGAAAGACAACTTCGACCGTCACATGCGAACAGCGCATGCCGATTCATGAATACCACGAGCACTTCGTCACGAAGTTTATGTGTCACGACGTATGTAACTTGGTGCTTTTCCAGGGGTTCCTTTTCTTTTGGGGCATTGGACGGAACTTGGAATCAATTCCAAGGTATAAATGGTTTCTTTAGAAGGACAGGGGTACGGTTTTCAGGTTGAATGAAGGGTGTTCTTGCATATGTATCAGAAGTTTCATGGTCTGTATTATGTATGAGCGGATGTTATAGCATCTAGCTTTCAGACAAATAAAAAAGAATGACATTTATGGCTGTGCCTACATAAATACTCAGAATTCCCAGGCACAAGTTGTGAAACCATACCAACCAGACAGCCCTTCTACAATTGGGGGTGCGCTACAGTTGCTGAATAGCCACACCTGTTGATATGTGAAGATTTACTGCTAAATTATACAATGAAGTATGTTATTTCTTATGAGGTTGTTGGGGTTTGTTAGCAGCCTACTTTATAGGCAGTGCTATCATGCTGGCGAGTGTAAGAGTCTGGCGATTTTCAAACTCGGGCCGAAAAGAAACGATACTTGTAGCGATGGCATTTTCTTTTGCATATGTTAGTTTTAGAGGATTATTACAGAGACCTGTCTAGTCTAAAGTGATGTTCAATACATTGACCACAGCTTAAGAGGTACCCATGTGCTGCAATTCTTCCAAATCAGGATTACACCAGTACTTTGATACACCTAAAGCCTTTATTCTAGGTTATTACTTAACATCCTCATGTATGGTCTCGTTTATAAAATCACCATGATAATCCGTCGCTACCATCTCCGTTCCTAGGTTCAGGAACCCATAGCCTGGTATCATATCTGAGAATCCGACTATCCATTAGATCATATTTCCCTCTGTCACGCCAATTTAGTAGCCGGTATACATGCGAGAACGGGGTTCACCTGGGAAGTATCTTGTTGGTGGTTAGCTCACTTCAGTGTGAACACACTAGCCCAGACACTAACACCTACCCGGGAGGCTAGATAATGGGTTGAGAATAGAGACTGCCGGCTTCCAGGGAGGGATATCGCAAGAAGGAAAATATCAATAAAATAGTTAAAAAAATTGCGCTTCGAATAGTAAATAAATCAAGATATCAAGAAAAGCAGCTAAACAAGCGTATCAATTCAATAGAAGGGAAAAGCATGCCTTTCCAGATATCTAGGCTGTTAAGACGGCCTGCCGCCTTAAGTAGGCACCCTGGATATCACTCGGTCGTACTGTCATTCTGCCCATTACCACCAACACAGTATGGAGGGGTCGCACCCGGGGTAGAACCCAACATCATGTCTACAGACTATAAAGATCCTGACTCGCCCCCTGAATCACCGAGAGCACACCGCAGAGCCGAGACAGCTTTACGAGCTTCTGTTGAGCCTAGGCTTAGTTTGGTCCAGCTGGCCTTAGATGCTCTCAGCAGATGTCTGATATTCTCTATTGAAGCCCCTTCAGCGCCTATTGAGCTGCCAGAACTTTCGTCCTGAGCCTCCGCGTGGACTTGTAGCTAGAAACATAGGACGCTTGTAGCAAGGAGGAACTCGTGGGTCAGCGCAGTAGATACCCTCCAACGGACTTGAAGCAAGCACCCATCTATCTGAGTCTCATCAATGATTCTCTGGAACTTTAGAATCTTTATAGAGGCAGTCAAGCATGCGGACCTTCAGTAAGCATATTGCCCCTGAATACGAGACGGCACGACAAATATCTTATGCAGGACGAGCTTTAGCCGCTGGACGCAAATTTCCAGCCAAATCCTCTGTATAATTACCAATGGCAGTACAGCAAAAGACGTCCCAAGACTCTCCCACTTCATGCTGGAAGGGGGGGAGTTTTGGGCGTTGCTGGTCTCCTCGTCTAGCTCCAATACTTTGTCGTATTAGTACGGCCAAGGCTCAGTGGCCATATCGGCAACTTTAACCCCGACGGAAAGTATTCTCAGCTTCAACAGGATGTACAGAGTAGGCGCTACCTCGGTTTCTGGTTGAGAAAGGGGCAACTCGGACGTATGCTCGTCGAAGTCTGAATCGGCCAAGTTCCGCGGCTCTGCTGTGGTCTGGTTTTCTTTGATCATCCTAGGCAGACCGGGCTGCGTTGAGATGCTGAAATCAAGTTGGACTATCATCTCCCAGATACGCCTTCTCATCTCGCCTTCGAATGGAGATATGTTGGGGAAGTGTGCGGCATCTCGGTGATAACCTATGTGAATAGCGATTGGACTATGCTGCCTACCAATATCTAGATTCTAGTCTCGACTGCTTTGAGTGGGAAAATCTCGACGAGGAAATAAAGGATTATGGTCTCTAATACAAAGGGATCGCCTTTGGTGTAGTGGCCGAGGTTAAGACACTGAATAATATTTGCTCGAAACATGTCCACTGACGATTGATTCTCGGGAGCTTTCGACAATTGGGGCCCAGAATCCATCAGTAGACACGATGTTTTCCAGAGTAAGAAAATACTCCTGAAACTGGGTCGATAGGCACACCATACTGAACAACAGACCAACTCACATCACGGGTGCAGTTTGCGGGGACTTCCAAAATTCCTCATACTTGCCTCGTGTTAGCAGGAGTCGAAAGAAAAGGGCAGCTCAAGAACAAGAAAGTGAGAAGGGAAGAGAGAGTGAATAATTCTTAGCGTTTAGTCAGTCAAGAAGCAAAGACGGCTTATGCAAGGCTTGGCCTCCTATCTGTACTCATATCCAAGTCGTTGAAGTAACTTGCAACCAATCTGTCCGCGACAGAACGACGTGGCATGCACTCGAGGATGAACCCAGGGTTACACGTGTCGAGAGTTATAGGAGCAGCTGGGGACTAGGATGACCAGGATGAGCTGAACGGGGTCAAGGTCAAGCGCATCCGGCTCGTCATCCTGCCTGAACTAATCCCCCAAATCTGCAACTATTTCTAGTACTGCTTCCCAGTGTACACTACTGACGTAGCTAACGCCTGAGTCCCGAAATGCTGGAGAAGCATTGGCGTGTCATGTTTCGCTCCGACCATCCGCGGACGGTCGCAGTGTATCTCGGGAACTCCTTTCGGTCTGAGGCGGGGCCTTCTGCTCTGGCTGTGAGCACTGTCTTGCGCAACACAGCCAGGGCATGTTTGCTTGTCGCGGGTAGCCTATTGTCCGCACGTTCAAAACCAGCCACAGAAACAAATTAATTAACGTGTACGAAGTACGGGGAACGCTTAAGAAAACGGGTGGTACAGGACTGGGTAAAATCCCAGCCGGGGCAGGTAACTACTTGGTGCGATAGCGGTACCTAACAGTGTGATGCGGCGATTTTTGGGTGGCTCGGACGACTTCTTGATGTTAAATTAATCGACCCTTACTGTAGCGGGCAACGTCCGTCATGTTGTGTGTTTGCCATGCTCGGTAGAATGCATTATACATACATGCGGAACAACTTGCCGAGTAAATACTATTTCGTAGGCGGGCATCTTGGTACAATTCAAGCCTTGTATTAATGGCAAGCTTTGGAGATTCGGATTCATGTCATGATGACCACTTCCTGGGTCCTGTCGTTCCTCACTCGTATTCCGTGAGGTAGCTAATTATCAGGCTTTTGATGATAACTAGCACTTCAGGCGGCCACTAGGGGCGTCGGTCGCGGCTTGCACTTGATGGAAGTTTTGACGCACGCAAAACAGCCTTTCAAGCCCGTCTCCTTGTTCAAAATTGCCCGGACAGGAAAACCGTACGAATATCTTTTTATGCCTGTCACCCGACCTACCTACTCTACTTTAGAAACTCAGCACATGTTGATAAAGGGGGGGGTGGAGCTCCCGTGGAAGCCCTCATCCTCGCCTATTAGCATCCCAATCTGGAAGTATCCTAAGAGGATAGGGTTAGGACCCGCTATTCCGCGCAGACTTGTATCCTGCGCAGCAGACCGCGTTTTTAATCAGACTTTAAGGCTGTATTTCTTAACAAATATAATAGAAAATAACTAGTTAAGACTAAAATATATTTATTATACTATCTATAGTTAAACTGCTTACTTTTTTAGAGATTTCTTTTACTAGAGCAAGTAAAATATACTTTTTTTCTCTTTTTTTTTTTATAGTTTTACTTTTAGCTTTTATAATCTTTATATATATTAGAAAAGTAATAATTAAGTTAAATTTAACTATTTTTCTTTTTATAACTTTTTATAATCTTATTTAGTCTTTTAAATATATAACTTTATATCTTAATTTAATAATTTTTATAGTCTAATAATTAAGTATATTACTAGCTTTTTCTCTTATCTTTTAGATAATATAATAAAAACTATTAAGGTTTTTTTATAGTAAATTAAGCTAGCTTATATAATCTTTTATAAATATTTAATAGTTACTCTTACTATACCTTAGTTATACTCTTAAAATCTATTTTAACCTAACTAACTTTCTTTATAGACCTTTTTTACCTTCTTTCTACTCTTATATTATCACTATATTATGTATAATAAGCAGGCTAGGCAAAATAGAGGATATTAAGGTTATAAACTATCTCTCTCCTCCTCTTAAGAAAAAATTTTTACTATAAAACCTGCTTTTACTACAGGCTAAGCCTAATATAAAAACAACCTGTGATTAATTTAAAGATCTTATTATTAAGACTAAATATAAACTTAAAGTAATTATCTTAAGAGCTATTTTTCTCTTAGTTTAGAAAATAATAGTAACCTTAGCTAATACTATTATAAGCTATACCTAATATATAAGTAGTAAGATTCTAATCTTACTATCTCTTATAAAAATAATTATAACTACTATTAAAAAAGTAGTATTAGCTACCTTTTAGAAAACACCTATTAAGGCTCTAATCTAGGCCTAAGTTACTTATAATAAGAGGATACTTTTATTCTTAATAGTACTACTATTAAAAGTAATCCCCTCTTACCTTAGTAAGAAGATTATTATTAGGTCACCTAGTATAGCTTCTAATATTATATCTTATATACTATTAGATATTATAATAATTATTAATTATACCCTCCTAAGAGATTACCTCTTACTTATAGTAGTCTTATACTATCTTCTTAGTAAGAATATTATAGTCCTCTTTTACAAACTAATTATAAATCTCTTAAAGAATAATACTTAGATTCTTACTATTTTTAGTATAAGTATATATTAAGTCTTAAGATAGTTTATAGTAGTTACTAAGAGAGTCTTAACTAGCTGTATAAGAGGCTCACTTAAGAACCTTATAATAAATATCTAATAAGTAAATAGTATTAAGATATATACTATAAAACTATTATAAAGCTATTATATAGCTAGACCTTACTAGTTACTAGTTATATTATTAACTAAACTAATAGATATAAATAAACTTTATAACTAAGATATAATTATAGCTATAAAGGTTTATTAGACTAAGTCCTATTTAGAGGAGATTTAACTTAGGTAGTATTTTAAGTGCTTTTATTTTAAATATATTATATAATACTATTAGAAACAGGCTAGGTATAGCTACTATAAGAGGGCTTACTATATAAGAGATATAATATATCTTACCTCTACTAGTAAGATCCCTTTAGTATATTATAACTATAATAGTATACACTTAGTATAATCTTATATATACTATATAGTATAAAAAGAGTAGAAATAAGTAAGAAATACCTATATAAAGAGACTTATATAGTTTAATATTCTAAGTAAGTAGTATAAACATATAATATACCTACTATAAGATATAATAGTATTAATACTAATACTAACTATAGTACTAAACTACCCTGCCTAAAAGAGGCTTAGGCAGCTTTTAAAGCAGCTTTAAGCTAAACTAGACTTAAGTTTAAGTCTAACCTCTATAGTGTTTAGACTAATTAACTAAATAAGAGAGTAAATACTATTAAAAGTTAAAAAAGATATACTAATACTAGTTAGTAATAAGAATAATACCTAAGAGGATAAGAATAAGTAGTATAAGTAACTTAAACCTAACTTAGAATTAATTAAATTCTAGTATATAATTTAGGCTAAGCCTTATAAGANNGTAGTAAAAGGTTTTTTATCTTATAGCTTACTATTAGGGTTTTTCCCTCCTATTATAAATTAGTCTAAGTTACTTAAAAGAAGAACTAGATAGCTATAAGCTAAATTAGGTATAAATAAATAAATAAATAAATAAGCTAGCTTATAAGCTTACTCTTATTTATTAGTATATAAAAAATACTATCTTATATAATCTTTTAATACTTTAAGATATAAAATATTATTTTTACTTATAGTACTTAATTAGTAATTATAATATATACTAATAGCTTTTTTATATTAATTAGTTATATTTTTACTCTAAAAAAACCACTTTAGAGGTTTCTCTTAGTTATATCTTTTTTAAAGCTATTTTATAATACTTTAGAAAGTATTACTTTAAAATAAGAGTTATTAATATAAAAGATAAATACTAGTATATATAATATTTAAAAGTATACTTAATAAGACTAAATATACTTATATAAAGTAGCTATATAATATATAAGCTATAAGAAGATAAATAAATAATTTAAATTTAATAAAATAATACTTAAAATTAGAATTAATAAGAGATATAACTTATAAAGCTATTAAGAACTAAGATTTACTATTAAGTTAAGTTTTTTAGTTTTATTTTCTTAATAAAAACCTTTTTTAACTACTTTTTATATACTAAAATAGTTATAAAGCTTAGCTTTATATTATTATATTTTTAAAAGAGAAAATTATTATTAAATTATTACTTTTAAAAGTTAATTCTTAAAAAGATTATATAAAAGGTTAAGTATTACTCTAAGGTGCTTTTTATCTTAATAACTAAAACCTAAGTATAGTAATTACCTTTTATAATAACTACTTAATAAGTAAGACTTAAGCTAATAACTTTTCTAGCTTTAGTTATACTCTTAGTAAAGTTATATTTATTAATATTATAAATATAACTAAATCTAATAGACTTCTTATATATTTACTATACTAGTATAATATACTATAATTAGATTACTTTAAGAGTAATACTTTTTAAATAAGTAGCTTTAAGAAATATAAATATCTTAATTTTAACTTTTTAGTTATATTAAAAAAAGTATAAGACCTAGTAATACTTAATAAGACTATTAATATATTTAAAGTTACTAATTTCTTATATAATATTATATAAATTATATCTTAAAAAAGCTTATTTAGTAATTTCTTCTTTTAAAATCTAATTAACTAATAGCTTCTCTTAAATTAGTAATAGTTTTTAAGTCTTTTTATACTTTTTATTTCTGTTTTTTATACTCTTTTTTTAACCTTAAAGTATAAACTTAAAAATATTATACTACTTACTAAAAGTGTAAATTACCTAGCTTTTTATAGTTTTAATAAGAATTTTAAATATAATCTTATTATAGTTAAGCTTTAAAAAAGCTATAGCTAAATTCTAGTTAAAATTAGGTTATAATTAATAATATTATAATTAAGTGTTATTAAGAGTATTATATTTATATATTATAATTTAGTATATAAGATATAAGTTTATATAAAATAGTAAGTTTTAACCTTACTTACTTAAGTATTAAGATATTATAAGACACTTATCTATAAGTAAGTATTTAATTACTATATAGATTTTATCTTAAGGCTAAACTATATATAAAATAGTATTTAAGCTTTTAATAGTAGTATATACACTTATTAAGACACTATTATAAAATAAGCTAAATAAAAAGTTATTACTAACTAATAACAGCTTAAGCTATAACTTTAAAAAGAGCTACTAAGAAGTAGCTATAATAAGAGGAGAAATCTCCTACTAATTAGGCTGGGAATTATCTTAGGAAATCCTAAAATAGTCTTAAAGAAATTCTAAGACCTATCTAAAGATTTTCTAAAAAGTAACTAAAAAGTGTTTTAAGACTTTCTTTTATATAAGAGAAAGACCTTTTTTAAAATAAATAGAGAAATTATTAATTTATTATATTACTATCTTACTTACTAGCTTAAAATATCTTAATTATATAAGTAAAAATTCTCCCTTCTAGTAGTATTTACTTTGTAAATTCCTAATTTAGTTAATTTTATATTAGATACTACTTATTATAAAAAGCTATAAAGCTTAGTATTTTATATTAATTTTTTTTAAAAATTCACACTAGAGTTATCTTATTATATTATATAAACTTTATTTAATTATATATAATATTTTATTATAATAATATATATAGTCTTTTTATACTAATTATATTATAACTTTAATTATATTATAGCTATAGTATAATTAATACTATAGTATAATTAAAGTTATAATATAATTAAAGCTGTAATATAATTAAAGCTATAATATAATTAAAGCTATAATATAATTAAAGCTATAACACAATTAAAGCTATAATATAATTAAAACTATAACATAATTAAAGCTATAGTATAATTAAAGCTGTAATATAATTAAAGCTATAGTATAATTAAAGCTATAATATAATTAAAGCTGTAGCACAATTAAAGCTGTAGTATAATTAAAGCTATAGCGCGATTAAAGCTACAGCATAATTAAAGCTGTAGCACAATTAAAGCTGCGGCATAATTAAAGCTGCGGCGTGATTAAAGCTGTAGTGCGATTAAAGCTGTGGCATAATTAAAGCTATAATGTGATTAAAGCTGCGATTAAAGCTGCAGCGTGATTAAAGCTGCAGCACGATTAAAGCTGCAGCACGATTAAAGCTGCGGCATGATTAAAGCTGCAGCGCGATTAAAGCTGTAGTGCGATTAAAGCTGCGGCATGATTAAAGCTATAATGTGATTAAAGCTGCGATTAAAGCTGCAGCGTGATTAAAGCTGCAGCACGATTGAAGCTGCAGCACGATTGAAGCTGCAGCACGATTGAAGCTGCGGCACGATTAAAGCTGCGGCGCGATTGAAGCTGCAGCACGATTGAAGCTGCAGCACGATTGAAGCTGCGGCATGATTAAAGCTGCAGCGCGATTAAAGCTGCAGCGCGATTAAAGCTGCAGCACGATTGAAGCTGCGGCATGATTGAAGCTGCGGCGCGATTGAAGCTGCAGCGCGATTGAAGCTGCAGCACAATTGAAGCTGCAGCACAATTGAAGCTGCGGCATGATTAAAGCTGCGGCGCGATTAAAGCTGTGATGTGATTAAAGCTGTAGCGCGATTAATGCCCTGATCGGCTTGATGTTTTTAAAGAAAGTGGATTAACAAAAGTGACTTTAAATATGTATAGTAAGCTAGCTTATACCTTAGGTACCTCTTATCTGTTAGTTATATATTTCTAGGTTCTGTTAGATTAACTAACCTGCTTCTAGCTGCCTGTATATACTACCTGTCTAATATTAGGGATATAAGAAAGTTTAACTTTAAGTATGTTATTTCCCTATAGATAGATAATTACTATATCTCTTATATAACTATATCTTTTTAAGACTTATAATTATAATAAGCTTCTTACCTTTAACTATCTTACCTAATAAGCTATATATAAGAAGGTAAAGCTATATACTACTACTACTAATATTACTACTAATATAGTTACTACTTACTTAGAGTCTTAGTAAGATTATTATAACTAAAGTTAACTTAACTTTTACTTTCTCTCTTATTATAGCTAGACTTTTAAGACCTCCTCTAAAAGCTAAGAAAATACTAAAAAAGAAGAGATTAAAAGATAAAAATTAGATATAAAAAAAGCTATAATAGTAGCTAAAGTAGATCTATCTTATTTTAGAGCTAGTTATAAAAGCCTAAGCTATTAAGAACTTAACCTTTAAGAAGAGACCTAATTAGTAGGTAATATAGATAAATATTATAGTATAGTTTTAAAAAAAGTAGCTAAATATTATTTTTAACTAACTAAGAGTATCTTAAAAGCTTTTAGCCCTCTTAAAGACCTAAAAGATATTCTTAGTGATTATTAATAAGATAAAGACTTCCTATAAGAAGAATATAAGTATTATATACTATAGTGATAAATAGTAAGAGTTTATACTATAAAAGTTTAGTAATATAACTACTTTACTAAGAAAGCTTAGCCTTTCTTATTATAACTTTTATAAGTAAGCTTTTATAAAAACTAAAAAGGTTAGTCTAACTGTTATAAAGGCTAAAAATACTAAGAGGCTTAATAAGATTAAGTATATCTTAATAAATAGCTCTAGTAAAAAGAAAGAGAGGCCTAGTAAAGCAGAATATTAGTATAGCTTTTAGGTAGCTACTTAAGTGTAAAAAGAGTTATTATTATAAACCTTAACACTTAAGCTAGTTATTAAGAAGTAAGCAGCTTTCTTAGTGTTAATAAGAAGCTTTATCTTATTATCTCTTAAGTAATCTTACTAGGTAATAAGCTTATAAGAAAATCTAAGCTTAGATAAGATTCTAACTATTCTTACTACTTTTAGGTAGAGTAGCTAGGTTCTTAAGGTATCTAATCTTAAGTTTACTATTATTAACATATAAGTATAGTTTATAAAAGCTGCCTTAGAGGATAAGATTAATAGGTTTATTAACTAGATTAAGAGAAATTCTACTTTTATAATTTAGTATAATAACTTAGTGCTTATATTTAAAAAGAGGATATTTTAGAAGGTTATAAGAAGGCTAAAAGGGTTAGCTAAAGATTCTAAGAGTATAAAAAGAGAAATAAACTAAGTAAATAACTCTTTTAGTAATAAAAATATATAAATAAGTCTCTAAAGTTATAAAAATATTAATTTAGTATTAAATAAAGTGAAATTAAGAGTAAAAGTATAATATAAAAAGAGTAAAATTCTATAAGGTTATAATTATAAATTAGCAGCTTTTTTAACCTTATAATAAGATACTATAAGGTTATATTTTATAGCTATTATAATATAATAAAAAAAGTAATTTATACTAACTTAATATAACTCTAATATTTTAATTTATAGTATAATTTATAATATAACTTAGCTATTATAATTCTTAATAAATAAATTATATATAGTGTTAATTTTAGATATATTTTATATCTAAAAGTTATTAAAATTTTTAAGTAGTTTAGTAGTAGCTTAAACTGCTTATAGTTTTTAATTTATAATAAAACATCTAGTAGTATAACTATTATAAGAGTTTTTTATAAGATATAACTTACTATAAGTTATAAGGTATTTTAAGAGGGTTATATATTATATTATTAGTATACTAGTATATTACTATAGTTATATACTATAGTTATATAAGTATAGTAACTTTAGATTAAGATTAAATAGTAAAAATATTATATATAAATTACTTTTAGAACAGAAAATAAAACTTTAGCCCTTAAAGATTATTTAAGTATTTCTTATATACTTTTAGTATATTTATTTATATTTTATATCTTACTTTAAAGTAGTAGTTTTACTTTATACTAAGTGCTTAACCTTTTAGATTACTTCTCTTATACTAACCTAAGTTACTAGTTATAAAGTATAACTATTATAATTATAAGATATTAGCTTTTAATTTTATATAACTTATCTTATAACTTACTATAATAGTTACCTACCCTAATATCTTAGTAAGTATATTATTTTTAATATAATAACCTTTCTTTTTTCTAACTTTAAGATACTATTATTATGCTAAATATAAGTATTATATGCTATTTCTTAGGTTCTTAATATATCTTATCTTTTAGAGTATTATTAAGTTTCTCTAGCTAACTTTATATAATCTTTAGGTTATCTTAATAGTCTTAATACTATTTTTACTACTATATTATAATAGACTCTCTTAGCTTTATAGCTCTTAAAGTATTAATATTTATATTTACCTACTCTCTTATAACTTAAAAGTATATCTTATCTTCTCTTTTAATCTCTAAGCTTTCTTCTAATATATCTTATACCTTAAGAAAGTTTTAAATAGTAGTATAAATATATATAATAAGCACCTAGTATTTAATATAATACTTTAGTATTAATACTTTTAGAATTCTAAACTTTCTTTTTAGCTAACTAAAAGCTAGCTTTATAATAATCTAAAGCTATAAGTGCTATAAGTTATATAGCTCTTTCTTATTTACTAAGCTATTAACCCTCTTATCTCACTCTTTAAGATAGTATCTTATACTAAGATATAATATTAATAGGCCTACTTAGGCACTAAAGCTAGCATCTCTTAGGTAAAATTAATACTTAGTAATATAAAAGTTCTTTAAAAAAGTATATTATATTAAGGTTATATTATTAACTAACCCTTTTATACTTACTAGTATATATAAAAAGGTTTTATTTAGCTATACTATATAAAGTATATTTTAAGTAATTATAAACTTTTTATTATACTACTTCTACTAACTCTACTTTAAGATATAAGTATTAATATAAGTATTATTTACTATCTTAATATATATATAAAATACTTATAAGCTAGAGTGAGAGATAGTCTTAAAGCAGGTAAAGCTATTATCTAGTAAGATAATAAAAGTAAGATATAATAAGTAAAAGGCTTTAAGGCTAACTTTTATAACAGCTAATACTATACTCTAAGTAATACTAAAAAAATACACTACTAACTGCTATAAGCAGCTCTAACTAATAATATAAAGAAATATTATCACTTTCTACTTTATACTTTAGTAATATATACTTATTATCTTTATATACACTCTTAACTACTATACTAACACTTTAAATATAGTTTTTAGTAGCTAAAATAGCTTTTTAAATAACTAATTATTACTTTTAAGATAAGACTATACCTTATAAAGTGTGGCTACTAGCCTGCTTAAGTTAATAACACCTTAAGGCCTTAAAGCTGTCTCTTTTTTTACTATATTCTAGGTGTATTCTTAGACTAGATATAGGATTATTATATTTTTTATATTATCTAGTAGGTTATTTATATTACAGGCTTTATTTTCACTACTTATTATACTAGCTAGAGGCTATTATAGTATTATATGCTTTAAAACCTATTAGAAAGACTGTTTTATTAACTTTATTTTTTTCTTAATTAAGTATATATATAATTTCTATATATACTTAATCTAACAGGCTTAAAATCAGTTAAAAAGAGCGAAATTTCTTAGTAACTAGTCTATATTTAATTAAGCAGTAAAAGGTATATTAGGCGACTATATATAACTTTTAGATACACCTTTAGATAAGGTTTACCTTATCACACAGCTAATTTACTAGCCTAAAAGGGAAAGAAACATCTTTTTAGTGTTTAATCTCTATTCTTAAGAGTGGCTTTATAACTTTTTATCTTTTAGAAATATTAAGCTGATTAGGGTATAAAGCTGTAATATAATTAAAGCTATAATACAATTAAAGCTATAATATAATTAAAGCTATAATATAATTAAAGCTGTAATATAATAGATATTATATAGCTATTATAATAATAATTAGCTAAGATATTAGAAAATTATATTTATTATATAATCTTAATTAATATATGTAAAATAGAGTTATATAAGAGTATATAGTATAAGATAACTCTAGTAAAATTTAAAAAAAAAGTTAATATAAGATACTAAGTCTTATAGCTTTTTATACCTATTTTTAATATGCTAGTAAGTAAGCCTTAAGTATATAATTACTAGTACTCTTTACTTAAAGTGTATAAATAACTTAAGAACCTCTTTTTAGTTTAACCTAAAAGGTATAAAAACTAAAAAAACTAAGCTAAGTATTTTAATAAAGCTTACTTAAGTATTTTAGTAAAGCTTTTTTAAGTATTTTTATATTATATAATACTATTATAACTATATAATACCTATTATACTATAAGACTAAAATAGTAGTAACTAAATTAGTAAGAAATCTACTTATTATATTTTAATATATATACACTTTTAGCTACTAAAATTAAACCACCTTTTTACCTTTTTTCTAATTACTAATTTATAAACCTTTTATAGTAATTATATTATAGCTTTAATTATACTATAGCTTACAGCTGTTTTTTCTACTGCTTTTACTACTGTTAAAGCTATAGTTATAATCACTTAAAGACAGAATAGAAATATATTTTATTAGGTGTTAAGTAAAAGGTAACCTCTTTTTATAGTGGCTGTAATAGCTATAACACAAATGTGATATTATGCGAATAGTAAGACTTTATGTAATATAGAGGTGCTTAGGTAAGCTCTGCTGAGGTACTCAGCTTAGCCCCTCTAGTCTTTATACCCCTCAGGTTAGACCAGGGGGAGGTCCTCAGGTTATCTGTACACTCCGAGTGAAGGGACCGCGCCACGTTAGTGGTCGTCGGCCGTCGGCCGTCCATGGATGCAACCCTTGCTATTTACGCTGTAAGTGAAGTTTTCGGTGTGAGCAAGAGATGTTTAAAAGGCGGCCAAAGCCTCTCCATGGAGCTCTCTCTTGACTGTTTCAGTGCCCCATCAACAGAGAATTTCAAGATTGCCCCAAAGTGAGCTTGTTCTGTGTTTCTTCGTTGCCTCACCTTCGACGACTCGACTTTGTCCATCGCACTGTGCTACTATACAAAGTACAATGGCCTCTTCCGCCAGAGCTACGCAGGGATCTGCTCCCAGTACTAGGTAAGAGATTCCAAGCTTCAATGCGAATCTGTCAAATGTCCCTATGCTACAACTCGTGGGAAACGGCACTGATTCTCATACTGGAGAAGGGGTGACCAAACCGACGGTTTTCGTCTGGTCACTACCGACGACGCAAGCACCCCACTCAGTCGCTTTGCCCAGGGTTGCCAGGACCCTGTCAACGTCCGATTGGCGATCCCGCAGGCCGCGGCCTATCGATTTCCTGAAGTTTCAGGGATCCTGAAAAACGTCACTGCTCTGGGCCTTGGGTCAGCCCGGCCAGGTGCGAGGTTAGGCGGTGACCGCACTGTCCTGCTTGCTGGGGTTGGGGTTCATTTGGAAAACGTCGAGAAACCCGTTACCCACAGCGACCTGCCAGCGACCGCCAACAAAGAGACCTAGTCTGCGGAGCCAGGCCGTCTCCAGGCCGCATTCAGCACGCTTCGGATTTCATGTGTACATAGGTAGCCCCTCAGCCGTTTGTAACATGGAGCGTGTTCTGGTACCCTAATATGGATGAGAATAAAGCCAACAGAGAGTGAAAGTGTCGTAGATGCATCTGCTCCATTAGCATCGACCTGCAGACCTAGACCCATGCTGGAGCCAGGTCCCATAGACCGCTCTTCGCTTCAGGTGCAGGAACTGCATAGTCGGGTTTCGGCATGGCTCAATCTAGAGGGCGCAAGCGAATGTGGCATCAACAGACACGGACAGAAAATGCAGCCCTGTTTTGGGAGCCATATCGATATAGCGGGAATCCCATCATGGTACACTCGCCCACTTCCAGCGCTCTCAACGCGCGTGGAACTACTCCGCTATTCCTACTAATTAGACAGAAGACAGCTACGACCAGATCCCGCTTGAGAGGCAACGTTACCCCTAAACTTCTTTGCAGCTCCTTTTGGGTACGCCTATCCCTGAGCGGTATGCTGATAGCTATCGCGTACAGGCATCGGCTCACACCGACTCGATACTCACCAGCAAATCGTCATGTCTACAACATCTTGAATGGACGGGGTCCGAGGCTCATCCCCAAGGCGAGCTATTTTCTTCATCCTCGCCTGTCCACTCCCTTCTATTGTGCAGCACAACGTGTCCCGTTCAAGCCCTTCCCTACCCATGTACCTATAACCATCCCCCTCCACAAACACAAGCCAGCTCCGCTTCCAAACCCCGCCGGCGCCGCCCCGCCACGCTAGAACGCGGGAGACGGGCCCTATCAATGCACAGATGCAGGATCCATCTTACGTTGCTAGGACGCCGTTTAGGTCCGCGACGCCGGTGTCATCCAGTCTTACGTCGCGTCGACACCACCTCCGTCGCCATGGCCTTCACAAGGCTCTGGAGCAGTTGATGATGTTAGTTTTGTTGGCACTGGGGCGCGATTTTCTTCGACGGCCTTTTCACACTTGCACATTTTTCTTGTAATTTTACCTGAAATTCTGCTGTGTCCTTGTGCTTCATTTGATGGCGCCCATTTGCATAATGCCACCTTGGATTGTGCTGGCTGAGGCACTCTGAGTGAAGCCATCGATTTGCGGCTCCGCCAAATGCCGAAAGCACCGTCCTCGTCTCCCAATTGGGACACCACATTTGCAGAAGCAAACTCCCCGTGTCATTGGAGAGGAGGAAGTGTGACGACTCCGGGCTGCGTGATCGGCAGGTCGATGTCGCGTATAGTGGACAAATTAGCCAACATGCATATGCGATCATGTATCGCGCCGTAGTGGATTAGGCAATGTGCATCGAGGACGCGAAGCAAGCTCACCCGTCCAGGAGCGGCCGGCGGGATTGCACAGGAAGAGGTCCACATATTCCAGATGAGGCAGGGTGCGAGGCCCAGAGCCATTAGCATGGATACTAGTCGGGTCGGGGCCTAAACGTCGGGTACTTTTGCGGGCCCTGTTCTAGGTCCTGGATTTTTACCAGGTTCAGATTCTGGAGATCCCATGCTGCGGGACATGGAACAGCCCTACCGAAAAAACTTACACTGCTGGGTCGTCACATGCGACCATGTTCCCCAGTCTTGTCGCGACTACCATGAGTGCCCACTCATGGTAGGTACACACCATTACGTGTTTCTGCCGGAGAGAACCAAGGAGTACACGTGCAATGCCGACGGAATGTTCTATCGCCGACTTCCCGACAGCTCGGCTTTGCTCCACGCTCACACGATGAGGGGCCGTGTATCGCTCTACAACCACCCCACCGAATGGACCCCTACTTGACTAATTACCCCGCGGACATGGCTCAAGCGAGGCGAGACCGATCGGTCAAAATCCATGTTTATGGTGACGACATGTTCACAATGGTGTCGAGACCAATCCATTGTGGAGACGCTTAAAGCTCGTTTCAGTTGGTATCTTGCTGCTAATTAGGTTGGTTGGCTCCCCGTTTCCCGGCCCGGTCCAGTCAGGACAGTTCCGTCGGGTACGCTAATACCCCACGTAGTATGGTTCGCATCTTTGGCGGAACAGAAAGGCAACGACACTTACACGACTGAGGAGTAGGTGGCAACCAACCATGCCTAATTGGCGCGGTCCCCAGTCTCTTGACATCGATGATATTGACGTCGGCCGTCTCACCATAGTTGAGGCTCCGTGTTGCAGTCATTCCCCCTCCCGGCGGCTTCGGACGTGGTTCTATGCTGTTGCACTCCAGTGCCTTCCACCCATTGGTTCCCCGCAGGTCCCCAAACAGATTCGCGTCCTGCTCGGGTAGCGACTCTGCGGGATCTCATGAGGCGATGCACTGTACCGCGGATTGGCTACCGTATGCAACCGCCCTGTCCTGAGGCAAATGCAAAGGCGCGTCATGAGCTTTCCGGCCCGAGTCAGTACAGAACAATGCGCCAACTCAGCCAGAACTTTGAAGGGGCGGCCTCTATTCGGCAACGTAATAAATAGGACAACGCACCATCTCAGCGTGTTGGAGGCCCGGCCACTACTCGGCAGCAAAGGGGCACCGTCGAGGCTGCTGGCGAACGGATTGAAGATTGCCCCGTCCACACTACCAGGGACCTGGTTGGGTCGAGGCGTCGCACCTGGGAAACCTGGGAAAGCCACAAGGAAACAGTCAAGACCTACGCAAGGTCCCGAATGAGCCTGAGGCGTAAGACGGTGTCGCCCGCCCGGAGGAACCAACGTGCCGACAACGGTGACGGTGAGTAGTACTATGTAGGCTCGTGGGGTGGAGACGTCGAGTGCACGAATAGCAATCGCCTGACTAGCGCATCCTTGTACGAATGGCATTCGAATTCATACTACTAATTATGTACCTACGTACGAGACCGCGCGCGCGGACTGGGTTGGCAGGGTGTGTGTGGACCCTCCACAATGAACCCGCACCGCAGCGGCATAGTACGGACCAGGCATCGGGAAATCCATGTATCTGCATCTCCTTCTCCCGTTTGCTTAACTCAATAAGACAACCGACGCACCCAGAACACTCAGATTCCGACGTTATAGAACGTCGTCAACCTTCTCCAGCCCCAGAATCTCCGCCTTGCACAATCTAGGCCTCACCTATCCGGCGTTCACTTCCCCTCCTCCCCACCCCGCATCGCTCTCTTTCGCCCTCTACGCCTCGCTTCCCCCTCGTTTTTGTAGCATTTCCTCCTCGTCGCATGCCTCGCGGGCTTTCGTCGTGTCCCCCAACCGTCACTGCGACTGACTTCGGTCCTGTTGCCAGCATATGCGTCAAGCAGATCCTGTCCGCAATCCAGGCCTTCCCGCAACCCAGCCAGCAAAGTACTATCTCTTCACAGCCTCATCCTTCCCTTATTTGTGTTTCGGTTTTCGTCCGTCTTCGCATCGTCTTCCTCGTTGTGAGAAATCTGGCCATCCGAGTTACACCTCCCCAGCCTGCTCGCCTCCGTCGCTCACCTCTGCCACTCGAGAACCCCTTCGCTACATTCGGTTGTTAGACACTTCGAGTTCCCCAAACACCGTTCGCCATCGTGTCGACAATATGGCTTCGAATCGTTCGCAGCAGGGTTCCGCAGCAGGGTACGTCTTCGGCTGATTTCACGATCGATCGATGGCCCGAATTTATCGTCTCGTCATCTCGTCGTCGTTTGCTAACGGGAATAATGCTAGTGGCCACAACGGCGAGGCAACCCACCCTGGTGAGCCTCGGGCCGTTTCCCGTGCGCGTGCGGAGTACTATAGTCATGATAATATCATCGCCCGCATCTCCGCAACAGAGGTCCAAAGCCTCGCACACCAGGGCATCGATGCGCGGGTGGGTGATGTGCTGCTCCAGGAGCTCGAGGTGGTTATGGCCGGTGACGCCGCGCCCCTCGCAATCGCCGCCCCACAGGGTAATCCAGGCCAATCCGCCTCACCAGTTCTTGTCGGTGTCGGCTCTCACCTCGAAGGGAAAAAATAAACCTCATCGGTATGTATCATGCCTTCGTCAACGGCGAGACGAAAGTGTTTGCATCGACTGATGACAGAACTAGGTCGAGAATGCCGACAGCCACATGGTGGGATCCAACCCCAATTGATGCCGATGTCGTGGAGTGGTGCTGCGAGTGTCAAGGCTGCGAGGTAGCTTGAGCTGCTCTCATGTTGATGAGCATCAGTCCGTCTGTTTCATTAACCAAACTCGGTCATGAGCGACGTTTTCCTTTGTGCGAAAAGGCTCAGCATTCTTCCTCGTTCGTGTCATGATTTTGAGTGCTCCCTGCTGTTGAGTGCTCCCTTTTTTTCGCCATGAATATCTTCATGGTGCAATCTGTTTCCTAAGAGGAAAGGTAAGGCTCATTCTGATGAGGGGTGAGATTGACGGGATGGGATGAGATATCCTAGGGCCGAAGTGCTGTTCGACTTCCAACAAGTATCAGAAAAGGTCGGTTCTTCTGGTTTCTTACTTCCAAGCTCTTGATGGGCAGTTGTGAGAAGAGTGATGGGTTGGTGGATACCATGTACTCCTCGCGTTGAAGGTGGCCCCAGGCGTCACTTTGAAGTCCAAGATGTGATGAGGGTGTCGGCAAAATCTTGTTGGGCTTGGCTACTGGCCCCAAATGAGAGTGTCAAGTGCAGCAGGGTTCCAAGGCCACGATGCTCTGAGATCAGCCTCTCTGCCACAAGGAAGGCAGAACGCGGAGACGAAGCGGGCGACTCAGAAAAAGGACGGAAGAGATGGGAAGGTTGGCATCGCGATGCAGAGTGATCGCAGCAGATGAGGGAGATAAAGGACACATGCAAGTTCAAGAAAAGATGAGGGGCTGAAGGGATGGATGTTATGCGAGGCGGGAAGTCAGCCGCGACGACGACGACCAATCAACACTTCTCGGCTGGCCCATCCCGAAGCTCCATCTGGCATCAACCAGCGAAAGCCTAGCCCGTTTTTTTGCCTCCTTGCTCATCGATTCTGCCTGGCTCTGTCCTGGGTGCCATATCCAGCTCCGACTGTAAGGACGCACGGCGACTTTCAGCCTTTATGGACGAAGGACACGACAAGCTTCGCCACGCCCCACGCGATTCGAGCGGATTCACGCATCGCATGCTCTATCGTCACTTCACTCTAGCATTGCATTCTCTTCTTGGATGCTGCAAGAGTTTGCTTATCTGGGGTTTGGACGGGTTCTGGGGGCGGTTGGTCATGGACATCTCGGTGATTCGTCATTGCTGTACTTCGTATAGAAAGGGGGATAGATATCATTTCCTGCACATCTTATCTTGGTACAATTTGCCTTTCTCTTAGCTCCTCGGTACCTAGTTTGGGCTGTGTCTTTTATTGTCATCACTACGTAGACTACGGAGTAGCAGGTGGTTTATTGTCTTGCTGGGGCGCAACAATTCCCGTCATGTCTGTCCGTTGCGGACCAAGTGTGGTGAAGAACCTAAAATGGAAACATGCGATTGAGGCCAGCGCGTCATTTCATTACACATGTGTCAATTACAATAAATACCAGATGCCATGTCTCCATCCCGACTCACATCGCTGAATATCCCCTACCTCTAACCCGATCCTAGAAGTCCGTGTCTTATTTACAATCGTCTCATTCCCATGCCACACCGTGCATGCCACCTCCCAGCTCAGCCGTCCTCCATGCCTTGAGCCCCGAATTGGGCCGGTCGCGCAGTATACTCTTGGGTCGCTGTGCGCGCGGCTGGGAATCTGGCTTGATCCCGACAGCAACGCCATCGCGTGTCATGACGCCCGGTCCGCGATCCGAACATCCAGCCAGGGAATATGCAACACCAACTCCGTCATCAGAATATGGGGGAAGACCAGTAAATACAAACAAAATTCCAGTCAACGAGGAGAACAGTACCACCAAAGGAAAATAAAAGCCAAAACATCGGGCATCAGATTTAGCGTCGTCAACTCCTAGGCCCATCTATGCTTGCTGACGAAGCATTCGCGGGTGCGTTGAGCCACGTCACATCGGGCGAGCCATGCAGGAAGTTAAAATCAAGCGACTCAAAGTGCCATAGCGTAGCCAAGTCTCCGAGGTCCTCTTCCGAGAAGCTGGTAAAGATGGCTTCCTGGGAGGGCTGCTCCCGATCCACAGGGGCTTCCAGTAGATCTGACACGAATAGCGTAGGCTGGACTTGGTAATCGGCAGGCGGCGGAGCAGCCAGATTGTAAGCCTCGGGAGGGAAGGGCTCAACAGAGATGGTTGAAGCAGCCGAGATATGCGACACTGCCGTAGGGGCGATATCTGGAGTCTGGGAGGTGGGTGCGGAGATGTTGCTAGGCAAAGTGGGAGTGATGCTGCCGGATAGAGAGCCGTTGCTGGAGAGAGAGACACTCGCGGCCGAAACTGTCGCGGGTGGAGATGCAATCGCTTGCGCGATGGGATTCGAGGAGATGGACTCCGGCGTGCTGAACGCTTCGGTGACGCGCACACGCTTGGTAGCAGGGTTTCCGTCCACCTTTGGCTTTCCAACGGTACCGCGAGGCAAGCGGTGCAAGATTCGGGACAGGATACTATACGAAGTCCTAGCCGACTTGGTCACCATTCGAAGACGCTCCAGCATGTTATGTGCTTCGTCAATGGCCTCGTAGACAGCGTCCCTGCGAGGCAACGTGTTGTTTTTGTCGTGGACGATAGCTGAGCACAGCACCGTCGAGGTGTCGAAGATGCAGAACAAAACAAAGTGGAACTTGGAGTCGCGAGGGTAGACCCAGTCGAAGAACCCACGCAGTGACACCATGAGCTCCAAGCAGTAATCGACACCATCGCTACGGATCTGAAGTTCCTCGGTTGTAGCATCAGGCGTGAATTCCCGGGCCAGGAACGCCCGAATGGGATCGAGTAGCATCGAGAAGGCCATTGTGCGAATGTAGTGCCGATGCAGCACGATCCACGGGCAGGTCGCATCCAAGGCCGTGTCCGGGTTGTGCACGTCAAACGGAGGAGGGAAGCTTTCGATCCATTTCTTAACGATCCCTTGATACTCTTGGACGTGTTTGGGGTCGGTGACATTTCTCGTGAGACCAAATCGGCCAAAGAGCGTCCGGATGAGGCTTGACTGCAGCTTCATGTGCGTCAACGGCGACTGTTGCGTCCCTTCTAAAGAGAGATTAGGCAGTCCGACCTCGCAGTTGGCTCGGTCGATAACCATGGGTCGTCCAAGAAGGGTGGAAATCTGCCTTTGGGGGAATTAGCGTCCACACTCAACGTCACCGTTGTAAATCTACAACTTACCAGTCCCAGGTATCCAGAACGCACCAAATCCTCCGTCTGATTTCAAGCTCAAACTCGGGTACTAGGTCGGCTTTTGACTCCTGGTGAATTGCTGCAGACGCAGTTAGCCATCGGTTTATCGCCAAGGCTATCGTTTGTGAACAAGAAAGGGCAGTACGCACAAAGCTCTTGGGCTTCTCGAATAGCAGAGCTTAACACATGCCAGCACTCCACAAAACGGGCCTCTGATTTAAACCAGTAGCACGAGTGCAGTAGTTGCTGAACATTGTAGAGGTGGCTGGTGCCGATAGGTATGGTGCTGCCCAGGCCGCGAGCAGCCTCATGATACCCCTCGGTAATCCGCTGGATGGTATCGCCCAGGTCAACCTCAAGCTTCCTCTGCAGCTCGGCGTCGGTATACTGCGAAGCACACGCGCAGACCATGAGGAGAAGGCAGGTCCACTGTACGCCCAAGGGTCGGTTCTCGGCGCGGGCTGTCCACCATTGCTGATATTGCTGCAGGAAGGAGGGAGGATAGATGATGTAGTAGTGGTAGTTGACTTTGGTCAGGAAGTTCTGCACTAGAGTATCTACAAGGTTCTAGTTAGATAAAGGGCAGGCCAATGGTTGCTACGATGGGAGACTTGCCGGCGTAAGGTCTTGGTGGGATGACCTGCAGAGCACGCTCTAACTGGGGAAAGGTCTGGGGGTCCTTCATGTACTCGTGGGACGACGCCCTGACGACCTAGAAGAGAGGCGAGTCAGATTGTGATTCCAGGGGCTACGACTGTGGTGAATCAACGTACTTCATCGTGTGCAGTAAGGCCGAAAAGGACGTGCGATGGCATGTAGCCCAAGGCGTCGATGCCATCGCTGTCGCCAGAGTCGACGTCGGACTCTAGAGATTCGGTGCTAGCGTCATGGTTGAGACGGCGCTTCCTTAGAGTGTCCTTGGCGGCCTTTTCTGCAGCGGGCTGGTTGGCGTCTTTGAATCGACACTTGTCGGCGACCTTGCGCTTTTGGCAGTGGTTGCAAGGCCACTGGCGGTTGCACTAGAACACCAAGGTTAGACTTGCAGATAGCTTCGGGGTTGGCGCCCGATTAATATCGGATCAGTGTCGGATGCCACGGAGATGGATGGCTAGGCGTGAGAATACGGAGGCGAGGGCAGCAGGCTGGAGGTGATACGGGAGGAGGAGGACGAAGCATGTATTTGGCCGTTACCTTTTGCTTCCGACGTGAGCATTCGGTGCAAGCGGCGCGAGTGTGTCCGCTGCCGACGGAGGAGTCGTCCATGGTCATGATGACGGGTTTGTTGCTGGCTAAGATGCTCATTGGCCAGGCCGTAGCACATCGAAAAGGCAGTACAAGACGAGGTAAGGTCGAGACGAAGCGATCTTGAGCTTTGAGGAAGTCGTAGTCTAATGGGCAACTGTAAAGAGGGGGGAGGGGGGATAAAAGGGACGAGGGTTAACTGGCTGGCTGGCTTGAGAGAATCGCTGGCTGGCTGACTGGTCGCCGAAAGCGACAGGGCGACAGGACGGCAGGACGACGAAATGGCACAAATCAGAGCGCTGGTCGGCCGTTGTTAATAAGACGCACCACGCACCCACCTGGCTGCAGGTCCATTCAGGCGGGTGGCACACGGGAATGCACTTGTATCGTTAGTGGATGCTCGGATGGATGAGAGGACCGACGACGAGGTAGAGCGGTGGAGACGGAGAGAAGGCGAGGCGAGAAAGGCTATTAGGAGTGTTGGGTTGTAGATTTAAGAAATCTTCTTGCTCTCTCCGTGTCGTCCTTCCGTTTCCCTCGCAGTCTTCCTCGCTTCCTCCTGTTGTGCCACTCCCCGGCCCTTCACCCGTCAACTCGAGACCGTCTTTTTGTTCGTGTATGTGTGGCTCCGGCCAAGGATGTAGCCAATTCCATTATTGTTATTTGCTCGAGTCTCGAGTCTCGATTTGACGTGATTCTCCTAGTCTGGACTGTCTGGACTTCCTGGGTCGTCCGGGTTTATCTAGTCTAGGCAGTCTAGTCTGGTCCAGTCTAGTCGCCCAGCTCGGCAATTAGTCTACCACAAGCTCCGTGGACCCTGCATGCCCATCCACCAGTCTGGTGAGAAGCGTGCGGGTGACGGCATGTACCGTGGATGCTGATGCTGATGCTGGCTGTCAGTGCCTCGAAGTGTCCATGGCATTGTCCGCGGCGTCCACTACCGGTGCTGCCGGGTGTTCCCTGGCCTTGATATCCTCCTGCCGGGTCGCGAGTTGATCTGCCCTCTCAACATCTTGTCGCGCTGTGGCGCCGAGTCCATCCTCGATCTACCAAATCGTCGTCGTCGGTGTCACCAATCCCAGTCGCCGACTCCCCGGTTTTCCAAACCCCTCTCTTCAGGTCTTGGTCCGCCTCAACTGGGCCTGTGCGCGCCAATCATGGTGCCACTGGTCGTAGTTTTTGCTTGTTTTTGGGGTTCCCTTGGAACAGACGAGGTACACGTCCTTCGATCCATCTTGTCGCTTCTCGTATCGGGGATCGGGGGCGTTGACCGTTGGAGGTCAGGCTCCTCTCTTTTGTTCTACTCTCTCCCGCCACTTGCAGCTTTGGCAGGCCGGGGATGTCACCCACACGGGTGAGCCAACGGCTCGGCTGTCACTCCCCAGGTAGGCTGGCGGCATCGTGAAGTCGATGAAAAGGGTCTGGCGTTAGGGTTGGTGGGATGAGCCCCAGGACCCTGTGCCCGACTCTGTGCCCTAACGTCCAGCTGCCGTCGCACCTTATTTCGTCTCCAACATCGGTATCCGTCCATCAATGTGGCACGGCCGTTGCAGCTAGGGCAAAGCCGTCTCGCTTGGCACGTGGCCGCGTGACCACAGGTGTCCTCACCGATGTGATGTCGCTGAACGCTCGCGCCTAGGATAGTCGTTGTTCGGGACGATGTGATACATGGCCTCGGTCGGGTGCAACGAGAGGTAAACTGCGGCAACCTCGCACGACATAGCGTAGTCTGGAAGCCAATGCCAGCCGTGTACTCAGTACGATGTAAGCGCTTGTCGTCGGTCGGTGTTAGTAGTGTTGGTGGTGGTGGTAGTGGTGGTGACAAGGAGAGAAGAAACGAGTTTCTGATACAGTGTCTAGACTATTGGTCTGATCTGTCAGCTGGCGAGGGGGCGGAAACTCCTTCTGCAGGGTGCGACAGCGCATCTCCGCGGTTCCTGCCCGATCCCGAGCTCCTGTTCCCTTTTTTTTTCGAATCTTTCTTATTAAGAGTGAGGCTGCTCGCAACTCCAGGTGTGATCCCATCCATGTTTCTTCCCCCTTGCGTGGTTCATGGTTATCGTGGACTCGGAGGCGCTGTGTTTACGAGTTTGCACTTTGCAAGGCGCCACCACTGCGGCCTGTGCAAGAGGCAATTCTTCCATGTCGATTGGCCGAATGGATGGCACACGCGGAACTCGAGAAGGTTCGGGTCATCAACAAAGAGGAGAACACACCTAAGGCACTCACATTGCACAATAAATGCCTTAGTCACGCGCCACGCATCCAACGATCGCACACTGTTGTGGGCAGTACGAGTAGCTATACCCAGCCACGGAGTTTGAACCCTGGTGGAGGTGAGGCATGGATGATTGGGGGTCGGTTGAAGAAAGTCGGAAAGTTGGAGATACGTAGGTGAACCCACAGGCAACAAGAATAAAGAGAGAAGGGCCGGTACTAAAGAGAACCCAGAAAGAACAAGCTGGCAAATCGATCAAGGAGGGAAAATGAAGGAAAGCGCCATCCTTTTAGTCAAGGGCAGCCCCCTCTCTGGAGCAGCAGAAAGATTTCCCATTTTCGATCGATCTCATCGCACCAACACCAACACCCAAAATTTGAAGCCCTCTGTCTGTTCTAGGCCACCCCGATAGCCCCGAGATTCTTCGGGCCCAGCCACAAGCGGGGCCGATGCACCAGCTGGAGCCCTCCCGTCAGCCCGGGCAGGCATCCGTTGTACGAAGTACAAATACATGGCGCTGCAGCACATGCAGTCTGGGGATATAACGACCTGGCACCTGGTAACGTTTAGCTTACTAGTACCTACACTCACTACTGTGATAACGCACATGCATACGCTCACATATTAGATATGTAGTCGTGTGCAAGGTCCCGACTAGCTAATTATCTAATTACTACTTAAGGTACTTATGTTGTTATGCTCCGGCCCGGAATGTCTACTTGTTGAGACTAGACTCGCAGCACGGATCTTAGCTACTATAGGAACTATCCCTCGGGGATGCAAGTGAGATATTACCACCGACCGTATCAGAGCAGAACAGGGCCCAAAGCCGCTGTGTATGGATGCACAGGTGACCACCACAAAGACCTCATTCAGCGCGCTGTCGTTCAAGCGCTGTCAACATCCTCGTGCCGTTGCCGTTGAATCAGGCCATTTGTGCATTTATCGGGACCTTTCACGTAGTACAGAACCCCTTGTGTTCTCTTCGGCTACGTAAGTACGTAGCTGGTTGCCGTCGGGGTTCTCCTTCACTCGAGTTCATGTCGGGCTTCAGTTGATAGTGGGTCATGCAATCCGTTTCCCTTGACTTTTATCTTGCTAGAACAGAAGCCTCGAGGGCCGATTCCACGATTCATATCAACTTCAGCTTCACCTTTCCGGAACAGCCACATGGTAGATTAAGTCCCACGTTTCTAAGACAAAGCGGGACGGGACGTACATTAACCAACACACCTCGTCATCCACGATTCATCCGTGGCTCCCTAGTCCCCAGCATTGCGCCCCAAGTCTCTCCGTACTCTCCATACCCTCGATCCTACTGGTCGCTTTTCGTTGCCCTTCAAGACCTCCACCCAGGGGATTGCCGTGAGGTCGCTGACCTTTTCCACATCTTCTGGCTCCGCGTTCGAATCATCGTCGTCCGTGTCTTCGTCAGTGACATCTAGCCCTTCATCGTTCCCCTCATCATTCCCGGCTTGCTCGTAAAGGTCTTCAGTGTATGCCCAGCTTGGGGTATCAAACCTGCCATGGACAAGGACGATATCTCGCCCTCTGGCTTTTATTTCCTTGATCACGTTGGGAGATATAGGTGTCAGGACTTGCAGAGTCCCAGTCTTTGCGTCTATCCCGCGTAAGAGAACCAATCCGATGGTACGGGAATACCTAGGATCTAGGGCGATGTCGTTGTAGTTGGGAATGAAAGGGAGGCCTTCGGGAGTCGTGGACAGTTCCGGGCGCAATCCTATCTTGGCGTTTGCATCGACTTCCGGAGTCCCCATTGCTTGTGCAGGTGACTGGTCTCTCTCCAGCTCCCCAAACGCCTTCGGGTCTTCGATTTCCACCGCAGCAAGGACCGCTCCGTTTATTGCGTTTGCTAATAGTTCAGGCGGTACCTGGTCGTCGTATGACAAGAAACCTAGAATACCAGGCCGAGACGAAGAATATCTAACGAGAAACGGCGGCCTCGCGGTAAGAGGGGCATGATTCCACCTCAGCCTCTGGGCAGCCTCTGGTGAATCCGACGACTGGGTGCTTTTTTCGTCTAGATGGAAATATGACATTGTTTGCATCGCTCTCAGATGCGCGGCGGTCCGCGAGGTGAACTCGGACTGCTGGGATGGTAACTCGACAAATGTTGATTTCGTCACGTCTCGCAGCGCCTCGACAGTCTCAGACGGGCCCTCCTCTGACATGTAAAGCACCTCGTCAGGCTCTACCTGCCCCATCACCTCAGATATCAAGTCGAGGCCTGTCCCTAGGATCCATCCTGGAGTATTAACGATGATTGGAATGTCTTGGAGGGTCTTGCGGTATGTCTCGTAGAGATCTGCGGCGCACGCGAGATAAAGATCTGGATCCGTGGCCGGGGTCACGGATGCCAACGCATGGCATCTAATGATCTTGTTGGAAGAGTCGTTGGCGCCAGGGTGCATAAATGGGCTGGACAAGTTTGGCTGGCTGACATGAGTGAGGGACAATGTTCCTGCTGGTGCGTACTCGGGCTGCCCTGGGTCTAGATCCAGAACAGCAATGCCTTCAGAAGTCTTGCTCAAACTTCCGTCTGTGAGGAGTCGATTTGTGAGAATACGAGAGAACGTGGATTTCCCCGCAGATTTTGGCCCGCAGACCAGAGTCGACAGACATGGTTTCTTGCGAGCAGCTAAGACCAAAGTAGAGATCTTCTTGTTCCACTCAGGGGGGGAGACCAGTTCCTGGATGATGCATCGCTTAGGGGCATCTTCAGACGTATATAGCTACAGCTATGTTAGCAGGCATGCGCTTCTTGAAGAGTTAGGAAGCTCACGATCTGGAATGTTGCTTCTTTGGCACTTCGCTTGCCCGAGGTGACACCTCCTAATTCATTCCACATCTTTCTAAACAGAGGCGATAACCGACCCAGCTGACGTAGCCCCCGCGCAGTAGGGTCAGGGTGAAGCTCCAGGCCTGTGTTCTCTGCACTTCGCAGCACTGGAACTGCATGGCAGTGAGGAGCGTGAACCCACTGGATGGTCTCCGATGCCCGCAACGAGGCACCGGCAATCGTCACCTCACCGCGTAGAACCCGAATGCCAAAGCTGCCGAGAACTGTGAATCGCTACTGGAGTCAGTATGGTTTCTCAAGTGTGAAAAGTCAATCGCACCTCGCTCTGTTCTAACCGCAGCTCGACCACGCCTCCGGTTTTGATGCGGTGGTTTTTCTTGGTTGGTCGGAAGGATGAGTACTGAACAACCTTCTGAGAGTCCAGAGTAGATTCTAAGGCTACTTTTCGCGGGCTGTTATTGAACATTCGTGAGCAGTTTGAAAGGAAAGCATATGAGGACATCTATCTACCTCGTGAAATCGACGCTCTTAAGTCGAGTTGGGGGTGCTTCAGAACCTCGCTTTTGTATGTGCGGTCTTGGCGTGATCTTGCTAGGAGAAGCACTGGGGCCGCCCTTGATTCCAGACTTCTGCAGGGGGGTGTAAAAGTTTGCGGTGCTTACTACGGGTTGATCTTCACTCTCAGGAGAAGCATCGGTTGTTGGTGTAGAAGCGGCACTCGCGGCTTCCCGCCGGCGAGCTGCCAGGGCACTGATGGCACTCATAGCTACAGGGGATGCTATTAGTCTACAAACTCGAGTAAAACCTGATGCTAGAGGGAACAAAGCGCCAGTATTAATTGCAGCAGCTTACGCTTGGGAGTTTCGAGGCCCTCTAGCCTCCGCTTCTTGTTGGATGACATTGCAAACCGGGGTTGGGTTTGTCTTCTCTAGACATATGCGAATGTTCGGGTGCTCACAGGCGAAACAAAAGAACCACGCATATTGCCTTGGAAGTGTACGATGAACGGGCGAGCCAAGTCAACGCTCCAAGGCATCAGCGATGAGCTCGTTTGCACAGTTCATTCTCGACTCCGCCGGTGAGTGACGCCAAACAGTGAAGCTTATCGATAAGGCGCCAACCACATTTTTTCCCCTGCGCAAAAAAAGTTGCCCCGGCGCGTCTCGGTGGGGGTGCTCCACTAGCGCGATTCGACTTTCTGTTACCACGGCGGCCAAAATTTTATCGCCAAACTGCGAGCACCTCACCTCACTGCTCTTCTTCCCCTCCCCAATTGAGTCCTCGCCAGCACCCACCCCGACTCGAGAATCGCCCAAGATGGCGCCCAAAGAACCCTTCCAGGTCCACTCGCTTAGAAAGCACATCGACGACACGCAGAAGGGTCTTTCCGCCGAGGCCCAGTACAATCGCCGCTCTAGCAAGCGCGCGCCCGCCATCAAGAAGGACCCCGAATCCTTCGATCCCAACAACCTCTTCAAGAACCACGGCGACGACGATTACGAGGCCGAGTCTAGCGATAGCGAAAGCAGCAGTGGCGGCGAGGGCGGTTCCGACTTTTTGCGCAAGCTTGTCGCGGCTAGTGGGAAGTCTCCCGTCACGCCCTCGCGTGGTCGTAACAAGGACGTCGAGATCGCCGATAGCGATGTCGAACGAAACGCGTCTACCAAGGACGCCGAGGCTAAAGATGAAGCTGTCAAGCCCAAGCTAGAGCCAGAGTCCTCGGATGATACCAGCAGCGAAAGCGACAGTGACAGCGACAGTGACAGCGACAGCGATGATGACACGAAGCCCACCACCGCCAAGCAGGCCAGCTCTGATTCTAGCAGCGACGAATCCAGCGACGAATCCAGCGACTCTGAGAGTGAGGCTGAAACTGAGGCCAAGGCCAAGCCCGTGGTGAATGGAAAGGCTACCTCCAAAACGACGTCGAGCAGCTCCAGCGACGATAGTGAAAGCGAGAGCGAGAGCGAGGAAACCAAAGCCAAGCCCGTCAAGCCTACCAAGAAGCCGGTTGAGGCCGAGTCAGACAGCTCGTCTAGTGAGGACGAGGACGAGGAGATGGCCGATGAGTCCATGCACATCGACAACCGCCAGGACAATAGACAACTCGCCGTCCCCAACTTCATTGCCCCCGACTTCGTCCTCCGCAAGGGCGACGACGGTGCCAGTGGCAGAGACGTCGCCGACATTTGCAACCAGGCCAACCTTGAGGGCAAGCAGTTCTGGTACTTTACCGTCCCCTCAAATGTGCCCATCTCGGTAGTCCAAAACTTGGAGATCCCAATGGACAACTCTCAACGCAGCAACAACCCACTCTTCTCCCACGATGGCGAGGACTATGGTGTTTCTTTCGAGAGCATTATCCCCAAGGGCAACATCCAGATCCTTATTCCTTCTGCTGACGGGTCACAATACCGATCAGGTAAGTTTTCAACGAACAAAAGTACTCCCAAGCAATTACTAACCTGGCATAATCAGCTTCTCGACAAGTCAGCCAAGTCATGCAAATCAAGCAAATCACACAACTCACAAACCTCCCTAGCTCAACCATTGCACCAGCTGAGAAGCGAACCCCTCGTGCCCAGCCCAAGGGTCTCAAGTCCCGGTACCAGCCTATCGGCGTCAACGACGCCGCTGGCAGCGGAGTGGCCAAGGCGGGAGCGGATACTGAGATGACGGAAGCTCCGACTCTCACCGCAGCTTCCAAGACTCCCAAAAAGAAGGCCAAGGAGAAGGACACGAAGCAAAAGAAGCGCAGCGAAAGCGTCACTGAGCCTCCAAACTCCCTGACACTCGCCGTTTCTACCCCTAATGCCTCTCGCAACGGCAAGCGGAAGCATACTCCCTCAGAGGAAGATGCCGCCGCCGCCGCCACCACGCAACTCCTGGAGGAGAGCAAGTCTGTTGCGGGCAAGTCGAAGAAGCAGAAGACGGCTCGTTCTGGCAGCCCTGATCTTGGCTCCGAGCCTCCCTCCGCTTCCACAAAGAAGCAGACTCCCGTGCTGCCCCCGACTTTCCCCCAGCTTACGTCTGCGTCTACTCCGGCCTCGAGGTCCGCTTCTGTCCCGGCAGCGAGCACTTCCAAGAAGACCAAGAAGACCAAAGAGCCCAAGGAGTCCAAGCTTGAGCTGCCTCCCCTGTCCGCCATCTCGAAGCAGACGCCCATCCCCCTGCCCCCAATTCCTCACTCCTCTCAGTCCGTTTCCGTCGCTTCGCCTAGTCTTACTAAGGAGCAAAGGCGCACCAAGAAGCCCATGGAGAAGGAGAGCGCGAAGTCATCCAGCGGTCGCAAGGTGACGCCCGTGCCACCCCCCAACGTTTACTCGAGCTAGAAGCCAGGGTATACCCCAACCTACCCGGCCTTCCTCTACAAGGGCAGAAAATGATGGCTCTATCGTCACAAACTTCTAGGACATGATACGTCCCGCGTGTACAGTTTGGCTCAACAAAAGGTCATCGGAACAGGTTCTCCCAACGGCACCGATGGTAATTGCTTCGGAGGACGAACGCGATTTGCATATTCTCTTTTTCTTGCTTGACTTGCTGCGATTCTGGTGCTTCGATACCACGATGAGAGGCACGGGGTCTGTCAGATACGACAGCATGGCGTTGGTGGTGATTTTCAGGAGGACGAGACAGCCCAGCACCTCCCTTGCTTGGTCTCTCTGTCACAGGGCTGGTTCATACGAGACTGACGTCGTGGACGTGGAGGCCGCGATGAGGAAGTAGATACTGTTATAGTCAATGTCTGAGTACACAAACAATATTCACGGAACTGTAGCTGGCAGCTCATCTTTGGTGACACGACGTAACTCACTGTTTGTCTCATGCAAACCAAGTCGGCTTTTAAGCGTACGATGTAGTCATCGACAGTCCAAGGACGCGTCTTCACACTCCAGCAAAATCCTCCAAACTCCTAGGTTCTAGCGAAGAAACAGCTTGAGTCGTGTCACAGTTTAAGCACGTCCCTACAGGAGGCGGTGTCTATCATTTGATCGGGAAGGTATGTACTGTATTGATTCAACCCTGTTCGCAACAGAGCCGAAACTAAGACAAAACGCACCACGTCATAGCAACCCTCTACCAAATCAGCTCCAAGTTCCGAGTCCCCCAGTAAAGACGTGGCTCAGCTCCCGAGCTCTACAGCTTTATTCAGACCTTATTTACACTTCAGTTCTTTCTGTGTGGTCTTGGCCTCCACCGCCATCACTATAGCGTGCCCGCAGGCCCGAGGCTCGCGGTCTAGGACTCCGTGGCCCTCGTGGCGTGTTCCGAGCACCTGTTTGGAGTCTCGGGAACGGAGTCGAGCCTCCTACGCAGGGTTGTGGGGCTGGGACGTCAAGCTTCAAGACGTGTAGTTGAATTAGCTAGCAATAGTATCGAAGGACTATCCGATCCTGCTTTGTTGCAACATGGCGTTCGCTCTGTGACTAGGTTAGCAGTGAGACCCCGGGTTACATGGAGTGCTGTCGACGACGGGAAGCAAAGACATCTAGCGCTCTGTACTACATCCATGGAACAAGTGATTCATCTTTGTCATACTCATGTATCACTCTTGTAGTTATTGTCCTCTCACCACTCAAGCGCTGAAATAGAGGTCAACTTGAGCAGGGACTATGAGCCCGGCGGCAAAGCTTCACTCGACGCCAAACACGTCGTCATCGCCCACCAGTCGTGGTTCAAGTCAGAACAGCTCGTCTGGTAGATATATTACCGTGTTTGTATGTATAAGCTACTTCGTTGACACAGCAAATAACCCAGCCGGGCATAAACCCGTAGACTAAGCCTCAGCCACTCGCCATCAGTGGCTGTTCACGTCGATCCCATCCTCATGAGCAGCGATGAGCCGCTCAAAACTGCGGGGCGTAGGGCGGCGACAACCCCATCACTTTCACATGTGCTTGTTAAACAGAGGCCAGTTTTGTGGCCATTCTGTAGACTACGTAGTGCTCTACCTAGTCAGAGGGGTCAGAGGCGAGGCTTGCATGGTTCGCTACATGGACACAGCGCGAAATGGTTAGATAACGCGTGGTTGATGGCCAATGGTTCATGCAGGGCTATTAGAAATGAGCTCTGGATCAAGCATAAAATCCTCCAGCATGAGGCAGCAAATTACGATTCGCACGTTCATGAAGCGAGAGCTGAGTACGACGTGTGTCGCAGGCAAAGCCAAGCCAGCCAAGACTTGGCGACTCGGCAACTCGGGGCTAAAAACATGTCCAACGCACAAAGCGTACAAGGAACAAAGGAGAGAACCAAGAGCACGCTCCGTTCAACGTATCCGCAGCAATTAAAGAACCGAATGTTCCGCGGTTATTAATGCCGAGTAACCTCACATCACACAGACAACAACCCCTGGGCCACAGTTTGTGACTAACAAGCGGTTTTTTCTTCTCGCTCTTGTTCTTTTCTTTGGGCTACAGAAGCCCACTCATGCCCGAGGTCTGCAGCAACACTTCGCTTGGACATCCCATGTCACCGGAGATTCGAGACTGTTACCTTCCGGACCAGCCGGCGAGAAAGACACACGGAGAAGTCAGAAAGGCATCAGACGACCGACCGAGCCAGGACAAGTCGATCTTCATTGCATCGTCCCACCGGCCGGCCTTAACGACATCCACACCGACAAGTCCCGGCCGAAAACTACCGACCACGGACCAACGGCCAAGAGTGAGCCAAGACGAAAAGAAAAAGAAAAAGAGGGTTTTTTTTTCTTTAGACGTCCATATTGATGGGTCTCTAAACTCCACTGATAACCGGGGAAATGGCGTTAAACTGGGACTAATCGAAGTCGGCCGCAAAGAAGAAGAAAACATGACCGGCGAGTGGATACAATGTTTTTGCGGGTTCCACGGTGATTAATAAGATTGCTTGTTAAAGCCCAAAGGTTTGACTGTTCGTGACGGAAGCAACCGACAAGCGTGGTATCAGCTTGCAATAAGTTAACTTAGTTAGGTCTTTCGCTTCACAGAGTTCGTCGGCCCTGTTAGGGATCAGCCACTAAGGTGCAGTTGACATTGACGAGAGCCCAGCAAGGCGGCAGGCTCGGCTGTGGCTAAAACTTTTTGGAAAGATTGAGTGATAATAAGGGTCCTGCGGTATTATGATATGGAGCGACGGGGGGGGAGGGCAGGATGCTCCAGCTCCAATGCCACGCAACAGCGCCAGTGTGGCTCACGAGGGCACGAGACCACAGCGTGGATGTCGCCAGAGCTGGAAGACGGAGTGAGGCTATTGGGTCCCATCGGTGGATGCGTACATATGTAGCAGTCTAGCTTGCTGCGTGCATGCCTCGACTAGCCTACTGCAAGGGAGGCATGTTGACGGGTTTGTATAGGTGCCGAGGGACCATGGCGAAGGGTCGTCCTGACTTCAGTGGTTGCGGTCTGGGCTCTGGGACACAGAATCCCTACTGCCACTGATGAATGACGGTGTGAGCCTGGCAGAGCACGGCATAATGCATGGCGATGCTTGCAGCCACCTCTGCTAGCCACCGTGTGCTACTTCGCGGTCGGTGTACAAAGTACAACGACGTCAGTGCCCCAATCAGTCTGGCATCTTCACGCCAAATATTCTCACGGCGCCAGGTCGGAGGAGGCAATTGACGAGCTGACCGCAGTCGCATTGAAGCACGGCCAATGGGGGTGGATAGGACCAGGCCACAAGCGCCGCAGAGATAGTGATCATTATCAAGTGCCGAGGTGATTGCGACGGCACGTCGACGTGATGTTGACTGTCGTGTGCTCAAGAGTCAAGACATCTTAGCTCGCTCGATCGCCGATCACCTGGTTGTTTCCCGTTGATTGTCGTTACTGACGGACCAAGAAGATCGGAGACGGGTTCAATCAACATCTGGCTCCGAGATTTCACGGTCGGGCCCGGAGCCTAATCACGCGGAGCCAGATACATACCTTCATCTCATCGGATCGCCGTGTCGCAAAAAGCGAAATTGGGCCAAGAGTCTAGCGCCGTACTATTCGTAAGGTCTCGCGCGCGCGTCTGTCAACGGATGCTGACAGAAGGATGGCAGAGGGTTGGTTAGAGAGCGCCAGGGATGCTCCTCGTAAGTATGCCTCCGTGAATCTCCAAGAGGGATGCCAACTTGGTCGAACAACAAATGATATCAGCCAAGGGACAACAAGAGCATGGCAGGTCTCGTCGACAAACAACAGTGCAGACTCGACAGGCTTGATCAGCTCGAGAGGTTTCGCATCCCTGATGTGAAAGCAACCCTCCCAAATATCATCAACCCCTGCTTGCTTCTCATTCTCACGTCGCTCTGTAGTCCGTACGTGCATAGTGGCGCCTGCTGTTGAACCCTCAAAGCCGTTACCCAGACCCTGGGTCCACATCTCACCGCGCTGCGCACCTATCGCATCGCGATGGAGGACAAAGAACTCCTCCGTTTTAGCAGCCTTGCTCTAAAACTCTGACAACCCGCGCGCCATCGGCCTCGGCACTAACACCGCTCCGAGGCGCCGCGGTGGAGCGAAAAACAACGACGTCACCGACCGATAACAAGGCGTGAGCTGGATGGGGGCTCGACCCAGGGATCAAGCTAGTCAGTTAGCTTACGATTCAATCACAATGGACTGAGCTGTGGTGCTGCCATCGTTCTGACAAGCAGACGAGGTCGCAGCGAACATCGACCATTTGAGGCGAGCACCGCAACGAACAGCAAGGGGCCCGCCGCCGCATCCGGATAGGCCGGGATAGCCAGCACAACGTTTCGTGGGCCGTCGCGATCCTTGTCGCTTGTTGCGTCCGTTCTCCAGAGACGGGTTGGGGCATACGCAGCTGAACCACGCACGCTGGAGCACCGCGTGTGAGATGGAATAGATTGGATAGGACTAACGGCAGGAATTCCGGGGACGCTGGAGACCGGGGAAACGGTGATGGGATAAGAGATATCTATGGATGTGGGATGCGCCTCGCCCGTTGCGCAAATCGTCAGTCACGCTGTCTCAAAGAACGGTAATTCGTCAAGAGCCGGATATCTCGATGGGATGCCGAGTATCTAGAGAGCTGTTAGGCGAGCAGTCGTCCTCGTGAGCACACGATTATTGTTCTTTGGTGGTGATGGTTGTTGGCCCAGGCTCCCAGAGCTTGTGAAGACTGCTCGGCCGACTGCCGGTTGCTCGTTGCTACCCGCGGTGTACACAGTAGGTGAATGCCCCGTGCACGTAGCTAGCTAGTTGCTAGGTTGCGAGCTGGGTTACATAGTATTAAGTTGTGGTATGGGGCGGGATGAAGCTGACCCTGGTCAGCGAAGGTATCTCGTAACGGGAGATTTGCACTAGAAGTACTTCGTACATTTCAAGATATGATTTGATGCTTCCAGGAGCGCCCCATGCCACCCCATGTAGCGCCATCTCGTGCGTTCAAGGATTTAGGTGTGGAGATTGCTATGGTGGAGTGGAGGGCCAGAGGACTAGAGGGGTCTTGGAGGATGCGAGATAGTCGGGCGCGTGAGCGAAGGCGAGAAAACTAAAGCATTCCACTTCCCGTTGTCGCGAAAAGGTACCTCAGGCCGAAGTACTGCCTTCCCACCAGCACTGCAGCCAGCGGCCAGTAGTGAGTGTGTGACACTTTACCAGTGGGGTCATTGACTCTTTTTCTTCCTTTTTTTTCTTCCTCGGATTATTCCTCGGCTCTAGGCCCTAGACGGCATTGTCATATCATCGTCATTATCGGGCACGCCTACTCCGTATTCCCCGGAGAGTTACTTCCATGCTTTGCTTGCGGTGCCAGTCCGTCAGGTACTGGGGATATCCGCGAGAACCCGTCAGCCCGAACGGCCGTGCCGTACGATTCATTCAGGTACCGAACGTCAGAACCACTAAGTAGCTTCTCTAACAGTTCGGGACGGTTGTCCTTTGAGGTTATTTGAACGCCTCGGTATTGGTTTCGCTTTGTTGCGTGCCGACCCCATTCACACTAGTACGGCCACGAACATTGTCTGTTTTTGCACTCTGTACTACCTATGTAGTCCCAGATATCTTCCATGGACACGGTGCGGCATAGGCCTAGCCGATTTCTGAAGCTATCTCAGGCAGTTCTGATGTACATTGCCTCATATGGTGCCTCGCCATGTTACTAATCTTTCCGCGTGCTCTGTGCGTCTACTATGTTGCTTCTAATATATACGTAGCAAGCGCCAACGGCTGTTGTTGTGGCCTGCCTCGATCATTTGTCTGATGTTTAAACCCCCTGGGTGATCATCCCCAATTTCCGTGTGCGGAGTCAAAGACAGCGAACCTGGTTGACAGTTGTTAGGCTGCCCCAGGTCTCGTCCAGTGGCTTGCTCCTGAATACATGGCAGGTACGCGCACTCCTTGAGCTGCCCGTCAGCCATGTCGCAAGTCGTCGTCAACACGGCTGTGTGTGCCTCAGATCGATCTGTCCCTGCTGTGCCACAGTGATGGACGCTGCTAACGGGGCTCCTAGCTAGACCAAGGCGTTTCTGTCCGTGAAACGGCGGCTGTGCAAACCGGGGAACCGTTCTGTTGGTGACGCTGGCAGAGACGAGCCACAATCACAAAGGATGCCTCGACTCCTTCCCATCCCACTCATCTCGTGGTAGTTTGGGATTGGGTGCTGAGGTGAGAGCTGGGGCCCCGCTCGCGGAGACGGATGAGGGGACTGTCCACGTCGGAAGCCCCCCTCTAATCTTACACTGCAATCTACCAGTTAGCTCTCTGTCGCCGCGCCCACAGGTACCAATGGAAACAAGTAGTTCGAGCTCCAGCACGTCAGCCTGCACCGCGCCTTGGGGGCATCTTACGCCGACCTTCAACAGCATCATCATCATCTTGACGTGTTGGCATGCCCACTTAGCTGTCGGTCTGCTTGTCTGCCCTGCTTGCCCTGCTTGCTCTGCTTGAGCGGGTCAAGCTGCCAACGGAACAGCCAAGAGGAATCACTCGCTTAGGTGAGGTCCTACGTTGGTCAAAGGCAGGGATCGATGGGCTGCCTCCCTCTCACGCCTCGTCGGGAATTATGATGCAGCTCGTCGTGCCATTCATTTCTACAAGACGTGACAAGAAATGAATTGATTTCGAATCTTTGGCTTAGTGCTAGGACCGTATTTCGTTTAGGGATAGATACGTGTTGTGTATGTCCGTCCGTCCGGGCCGATGCGGACTTCCGCGGCCTTGTGCAAGCTGGTGTACGAAGTACTATGTATTCCAGCAGAGTGTCGTTCTGTCCGTCAGGCGACAATGGGCCAATGGCGCTCATATATCCCGCGGTGGGGCGCCGCAGGAAATTACCGTAATACATCGGCGTCGGGCTCCCATAAACCCCGTACCGCCGCCAGCACCGGAGGGCGACCTTCTCCCACTGCAGGTGGTGAAAATCGGTACGCTTGGAGAGCCTGCACGCGAGCGGACACACGCGACTCATCGGAGTCCGCACTCCTGAGTGGCTCCCAGCGTCCCGTCAGTGGCATCCGCCGCCGTCAGAAACCCAGGCTAGACCCGTGACGGTGCTCCCAATCGGGCTTAGTCAGGCTGTCGCCCCCCCTCAGTGCAATTTCGCAGGTGGTCCTGGGGCTTGTGGGTGGGATACTTGGGTCCCTTGTACTCGTTGCCCTTCCCGCAGCATCCGGGGCCGTCCCATCAGCATCAGCCACCAGCCCTGACGAGTGGACTGTGAAGAGCTCCCTGGAAACCATGCCCTGCAATACCCCCGAAGCCCTGTTAAAATCTCAGCGGGTTAGGTTGGGGGTAGTTTAGCTTAGCGCTCGTTACCCCCCGGCCGCTGTAAGGTCGGGTGCTGCAGCGCTGTAGCAGTCCCGGTGGTAGGTACCTGTCGCCCAGTCAAGGCGCTGAGAGCGAGTGCGAGGGCGTCCATGTAAGAGCCTGCGCCGCAACCAACAAAAGCAGCACCCACTGCGCCCAAAGCCAAGCCAAGCCGCCCCTTCTGCACTACATCTGCACTTCGTCATCATCCTCCCACTCCTCTTCTCTTACCCTTTTACTACTACTACTTCTCTCCTCTTCCTCTCCTCTTCCTCTCGATTTCCTCTCCCCCTCTCTACCTTGGCCGCTCAAGCATCCCTCTCTCTCTCTATCTCCCTTTCTCAGCTTCGAGCCCATTAGCTTGACGTCGACTCTGGCTTCCTGTCGCGTGCTGCTTTGCCTCCCTCATCCCGGCCAATCTGCTCCGACGGCGACTGCTTCCAGACGACCAATTCGATCCTCGGATCATCCGACTTCTCGACGCCAATAGATTAACTGCTAGTCACCAGGTTACTTGGATTATGCGGTAGCTTTTGGACATCAATATTGGGTCAACGAAAATATCTACCAGCCGACTTCCTACACCATCCCTTTCGTCATCTCCCGTCCTCGAACTCCGACGGCGACAATGAACGACTTCACTGCGTCCATCTCGGGCAAGCCCAAGCTACACCTGCTTTGGCCCGAGCACCTCAACTTGCCCTTTCTCAACACCATTCCTCACCGATACCGAATTGGCCGTCGCCGCAGCAAGTCAAAGTCAAGGGCGCATCCTGGTGTCGACGACATCACCACCTTGAAGGTTTCTTTCAATGCCTGGGACGGCATCCGCGACCTACAAAAACACAAGTGGTGCACGTCGGATCTCCAATATGCCTTCCTGACGTTGCTTGCCCTCTTTTCCCTCTGGATCGCTCCTCCGGCTCCCGGCCTGAAGACCCTCGCTGTTATGGCCAGCATTTGGGCCGTTCTCATGCCTGCTACTCGACAGTTTTTCCTACCTTCAGCCGTGATTTGGATTTGGTTGCTCTATTTCTTTTGTAGCCGGTAAGCCTTACCCCATCAGTTGCATATTTTCGTGTTTCGCCCCCTAACCCTTCCAGATTTATTCCGTCCGAGTACCGACCTCACATTTGGGTCCGCGTGCTTCCGGCTCTCGAGAACGTCCTCTACGGCGCCAACCTATCCAAGATCCTGTCCGCCCACCAGCATCCCATTCTCGACATCCTTGCCTGGCTTCCCTATGGCATCATGCATTTCGGTGCCCCTGCCGTCTGCTCTTTGATCATCTTCATATTCGCCGCCCCAGGCTCGACCCCCGTTTTCGCGCGAACCTTTGGCTGGATGAGCATCCTTGGCGTTACCATTCAGATCGTCTTCCCCTGCACTCCGCCATGGTACGAGAATGAGCACGGTCTGATCCCTGCTGCCTACGGCATGCCTGGATCCCCCGCCGGTCTTGCCCGTATCGACGCGATTTTCGGCGTCGACTTCTACACCACCAACTTCACCGCTGCGCCGCTGCCGTTCGGTGCATTCCCCTCGCTCCACGCCGCCAACGCCGTCCTCGAGGCTCTCTTCATGTCCCACTGCTTCCCTCAGTTCCGAACCTTTTTCATTCTGTACGCTGGTTGGGTCTGGTGGGCTACTATGTACCTCAGCCACCACTACGCGATTGACTTGGTTTGCGGAGGCCTCATCGCGGCCGCCTTCTTCTACACGGCCAAGGCCCGATGGCTGCCTCAGCGACAGGAGAGCAATATGACACGATGGGACTACGAATACGTTGAGTATGGCGATCAGCACAAGGTCTTGGACGAGGAGTACGGCGAGTACTTCGGTCTTGGATTGTTGGATCGCCGCAGAGCCGACTCTAGCGACGGATGGACCGTGGGCAGCAGCTCCAGTTGCAGCTCAAGCAGCGGAACCATGAGCCCAACACTTGGTGACGAGGCTATCCCGGGAATGTTGGTGATGGACATGGCGAATGACGGTCAGCTCTGGGACGGTCACGCTCAACCTCCCCGAGACGTCGAACTGAGCGAAGTGGTTGTGGTACGGTAACCGACACGAAGCGATTGCGCTCACATGGTCCAACATGGTTAGCGCCCTTCCTCGGCACGCCGTGTGTCGAGACTTACGACTCCTACTACAACCGAACCCCTAATTAATCTTCGGCGTCACTATATTTTTTTAACATCTTTGGCATTCATCCGCACAGCGACTAGGCGCAACTCGGGGTTTCACAGAAACTGGATTCTGACGCCGGGTCGTCAGAGGGGCGGAAACTGTAATAACGGGAACTGGGGATCCAAGGATATCCCCATAATGCATATAATCCGGAGAGACGACGGAATCTGATAGAGTAATGTATACACAGCAACACAGCAGAGGATGATAATTCGTGCATGGGAAAGAGGAGGGAAAACCTGCACTGAGACGATCGCTACTGAACCTCGTCTCGCGGACAAACATGGGACCAGGGTCCTCTTGATGGGGACGCACTCGGGAATGGCTCGCTGCATCCTGGGTTGGAATTGGAGATGCACTTGCTCGGCGCACGGAGGCGGAATGCAAGGGAGTAGGGAAACGGGGATACCAAAGATACCACTCGCTAGACATTAGGAGTTAGAGGAGATGATGAACAGACATTATGAGCTGTTAAATACTCGACTCGTTTGTGATACTGAACCATCTAGTGTTCGGCATGGAGCTTCCCCAATGTTCACTCCGGTTCTATAAAGGCATTTCAAAGACGTTCGGGCCCTCCCCTGTTCATGTACAGAATGACCTTATTCCAAGCTATCCTAATCATAACTACCTTGTCATCACTATGCTAACTGCCAAGTACTAAGCCCAACGTCATCACCAGGTGAATTAAAATTCGAGGGCACGAAAGACAGTTTCATACTTATGTGAGTGTGCACCTGAATCACGACGCCATGTTAGACCAGCTGAGAATATCGTGTCGTCCAAGTCAGGACGGGGTACGGAGAGGGCAATCATGAGCAGTCAGGTGAGCAATAAGAGACTCCGTATCTGGAACGCCCCTGTCTTTGCCTCGCTGTATTTGACGGGCGTTGCTGGCATCTAGCTACTCCAAACAGAATTTCGGAACGTAAGTAAGACGATGAAAACTGACAGATAAATAAGGGAGGGTGAAGTAAGTAGCATAACCCGAAAATGGAAAGCCAAAACGACAAACAGAACTGATAGAATTGTTCTTAGAAACGACAACCTTCGCCCGGATGCCCTGCCGGGCATGGAACGGCGATCCTGCCGTCCGTTCAACCCAATAATCGGGTTGTCGACCAGATCCGTGCCTCGGCGGTGTGTGGAAGAGGCGCATGAAATGACAAGTAAAAAAAGAGAGGAAAAAAATGCTCAAATATCCTGCTAGCCTCCCATAGATTGGTTGATGCTTGGTTGCATACCCGATTTTGCCTCGCTGTGTTCGAATATCCTCGAATGCCGCTCGTTTTCCAACCCCGAAGCACGAGCCTCAACCTCCTCTATCGCGAGACCGTTTCCGCAGCACCAATAAATGAATCATCGCGGCGTTGCCCCCTCCCCTATCTCCTCAGCGCCGGTCCGGTCCATAGTCCCTTACTCGTCTCAATGACGCGGTTGCCATTGTTGCCCGGCTGCAGCGCCGCAGGAACGTCGGAAAGCCCCGTGTTCCCCATCACGACATCGACCTCGCTCTGTGTCCCATAGCCGCTGTCTTTGCTCTGGCTGTTATCCATGGAGATGGCGCTATCGTCCTTGCGGGCTGCGGACTGGTCTTGCTGCGGGCCGCGGGCAGCAGCGGCGGTTCCCCTGGAAGGCTCTTTGGAGCGAGCGCCGTTCATCATGCCACTCTGGGCCTCGCGCAGCTTGTTAATGGCGCGGACGGTGTCGATGGCGGCATGCAGCGTCCGGCGAGCGTTGAAGTTCTTCTTGATGTTGGGCAGCAGGTTCTGGCTCTCGCCATCGGGGCTGAGGAAGCCGGCAACGAAGGGATGTTGTAGGGCCTCGTGGGCGGTAATGCGCTTGGTGGCATCAATAGTCAAGCATCTCCGAATAAAGTCCTTGGCATGGTTGGAAACGCCCCGCCAATACTCAATCGGGGTAAAGCTGTAGTCGGCATTGAGGATGGCCTGCATCTCTTCAAAGTCGGAGTCGCGGTCGAAGGGTGTGTAACCGCAAAGGAGGAAGTAGGTGATGACGCCGAGGGCCCAAAGGTCGACGGGCTTGCCGTGGCCCGTCTTCTTGAAGATCTCGGGGGCCATGTATCCGGGGGTGCCACATGTGGTGGTAAGGACGTGGAACTGCTCCTCGTCCATGATGCGCGAAAGGCCAAAGTCGGCGATTAGCAAGTCGGCATTGTCCTCGGGAGTGCGGAAGAGGAGGTTTTCGGGCTTCAGGTCGCGGTGGACGATTCCGTGGTCGTGGAGGTAGGCGACGGCGGAGAGGGTGGCGCGGATGAGATCAGCGGCATCTGATTCGTAGTAGGAGCCCTTGCGGCAAATGCGGTCGAAGAGCTCGCCGCCGAGGGCTAGGTCGGTGACGAGGTAGAGGTTGTTCATGGTTTCAAAGTAGTCGACGAGGGTGAGGATGTTCTGGTGGCCCATGGAGACCTTTTTGAGGACGGCAATTTCATTCCGGACCTGTTTTGCGCCGCGTCTTTTTTAGCCCGAGGAGAGCGGCGACGGAGGCACGACGGAGGAGGGGCTGATGGGTAGGAAACAAGCAAGAGCAAGAGCGAGGGGGGCAGAGATGAGGCGTACCATGTGTTCGCGGCCTGCCATCAGCCGCTTGTTGATGACCTTGGCGGCATAGTAGCGGCCGGTGTCGATGTGGACGCACTCCTTGACGACAGAGTAGGAGCCAGCTCCCAGGGTCTTGCCGACCTTGTATCTACAAGGCTGGACCTGAGGTTGCGACGCCATAGCTGAATTCCGTATCCGTATCGGTTCGGCGAGGGAGAGACGAGAGGTAGCGAGGACGGAGGTGGAGGGTGACGCGAGACGCCCCGCAAGCGTGGGCTAGATGTGGGCGGTGGGGGAGAACGAGCGAGGAGTAATGACGAGCAACAGGGAGAGCGACGAGTACTGCAGTAGGAGTCGAGGCGGATATAAATCGGGTTTGCTTCGGTGGCGACGCTGTTGGGGGAGGAAGAGATCTGGGATTTGCGGCTGGGAGTCGTGATTGTCAGCAATCAAGGTGATAGAAGAGGGAGGGGGCTGATCAGGACTTGTATCTTCCAGCCAGCCAGCGAGGTGGGGTGGGGGGACGAACAGAGTAATAGGAGGAGAGTCGGGCCAGGCCAATCTAGTTGAGAGTCTAGAGTGAAGAGTGAGCAGTGAGAAGGCAAATGGTCTTGCCGCCACGGGCTTTGTTGGCCTTTGGTCTTTTGGCCCGGAGATTGGTCGAGCTTTGCGTGGGTTGAAAATGTACGCCTGTGAAAATTACGGAGTCGCAGCAAATACAATTCCAATCATTCGGACGGGCCACCGTCGTCCCATCTCATCCCACCACCGTGCGTCATGGCATCCGACAGGGGGCGCTTGTTTGGGTATTAGGTAGATATTCACCATGTGTCGCAAAGATATGTACAGATTCCTCTTTGAAAGGAATGAAGGTATCCGTATGCCCAACAAGCATAGTTAACCAATATCCATACTCGTACAAAGCCTACTCCGTAGATAATGTCGCAGATCCCCGTTTCCAATCTTTTTCTTCGGCTCGGTCCGCCTGTCTGTCTGACCTTGCCACGTTACACAAAGTCTGCCCTTTTCCACCGGCAGGCCCTTGGTCTTTGCAGCCAGCAGTATTTCGGTTGTCCTGAAACTGGTCTTCAGGGGTTTCGTCCAGTCTCATTCAGACGAACTGCCATGGCCGCCATGACCACCAAGCGACGTAAGCACCATGGGCATAGCTCCCATCTCTTCGCATCGCTCGCCCTTGCAGCCCAGTCATGAGCATAGGTGAATGCCGTTGGGACCGAGCTATTGGGCTCAGATTGTCGCAGGCGTCCGAGGCCTCAGGCCCATCCCTTGATGCCTTCGCGGTTACTCCCAAGGACCCGTTGCACTTAGTCCAAAGGTCCCCTGCGCGCCTGTTTCTTAGCGCTAATAAGCTTTTTCTGCTTCACTCGGGTTTCATGGAACCTGTCCCGTCTAAAGTAGTAAGAGTTAGCGACTCGCCGTTGCCTACAGCTAATCAAGCAAGTGGTTTGGAGGGAGACCAACATGTCTTCGTGCTTCTTTTTCTTCTCTTCGCTCGTTTCAGCAGGGGTGGCTTCATGGTAGATACGCGTCACCTCATCGATGAGCTTCTTCCGGTTGTCCTCCGCATTGGCATCTCTAGACCGAGAAGTCTGTGCCTGAAAGGTCAAGGAGTCGCTGTTTGCCGTGTAGTACTTGGACTGTCGGATGCTGGAGTGCAAGGTTTTGGGGAGAATGGAAAGCAGGTCCTTCACAGGGTACACGGTGATGGCCTTGGTCTCGGTCCTTGAAATGTGAGCAGCCGATGTTCCATACGGGGGCCCGACTGGAGCTTACTTGTTAACGTGCTGCCCGCCTGGCCCGCTGGATCGCGCATATGTGATGTTTCCTCTTGGGAGTTGTGCCGGATTGAAGGACTGGAACCAGGAGCGGGCTTCGGCGAGGGCGTCTCGGTCCAACTCGGCCTCAAACGCTTGGTATCGCTTGGATCTCACGGGAGAGAGCGTATTAAATAACGGGCCAAGAGAAGACTTCCAGGGCCTCAATCCCCTAGCAGTGTGTCTTTGAAGCATCGTATTCCCAGGCCCCAGGCTGTGGTTTTCCCTATCTCAAAGCGAACGAAGACTGCCAGCAGTGGTCGCAACGGCTCTTGTAGGTGGCTTAGTTTGGGGCTTGCCTTTCCACGCCTGGCCATTGGGAGGTGTTGCTGCACCGCATTTCCTTACCGTCTTACCGTAAACCGCCTAGCGCCTGTCTGATTGGGTCGGTACGGTACCTTAGGTTTTTGCGCGGGCACCCGTCAGCCTCATCCAAACCCAAGGCACCTTTGGAACCCAGTCTTCTCAGACTCTCACTTCTTCAACATCGCCATTGCCATTGCCACCGCCACCGCCATCGACACCACATCTCCGTCGCCCAACGAAGCCCTTGGCGACGGACCGCTTCTTATTCTCACTCTCGCCTCTCGCCTCTCTCCTGCACTCCTCCTCTCCATCTCTCTCTCTTGTGCTCTTCCGCCAGTCCCACCCACCAGCCCACTCACTATCTACTCCTCCCGCGTGTGACACGCCCACACTCACTCGCCTGCTTGCTTCTTGCTCGCTTGCGAACATCCCTCCCGCCCTCGTTTTTACCATCTACAAGCCTACAAGCCCGCATTCTCCCCAAGAAAATATCCCCGTCTTTTATTGCCCCAAGTTGATCGACGAATCCGCCTCCATCCTCCACTGACAAGACGAGCTCGCATTCTCCGTCTCCATTAGACTGCAACCCTTGACTCGTATCGCCTGTGCGATTGCGGCTCCCTAGGACCTACCTCTCCACGTCCTATGAGCCCACATCCCACATCCCACTTCCCGCCTTCTGCGTCCTGCTGCCAATCAACCCTCCACCCAAAAATCCCCAACTTCATATGAAGCCAGAGCCCGAGGCAGAGCTGCAGGCCACTGCCAGCCTCTCCCCAATCAGCCCCTCGCCTGTCCACTCGGCTGCACCCCAGGTGGTTCCCGCGCTGCAAGACAGGGTCGATACTATCGACGCCATGGTTGCTGTTGCTGCCGCCGCCGCTGTGGCTGCCAACGATTCCGCCTCCGTTAGCTACGACCCCGACCTCGATCCAGTCGTGGACGCCGGTGATGACGATGTAGTAGATGACGACAGCCTCAACGACCCTTACGGGGAGGTTGAGCAAGACTGGTCCGCCCAGACCCAGCAGCCCGCCCCTCAGCAGGAGGAAATGCCCGACAGCAATGATGATTACGCAAAGACGTTTGATTCCCCCATTGGCATGGAGGAGGTTGAAAACGGAGACATTCAGCCAGAAGATGTATCATCAATGCCCCGAGAATCCAGCCACCTTTCTCCCTCATCCGAACACTTGACAAGCCGCTCATCAGAGACCTCACATGTCGTTCCTACATCGCCATCCACCTCAGCCCACCAAGCTCAGTCCGGTGCTCAGACCGGTGCATCGGCCCTGACCAGCGCCGTCTCTGAGGCGCACCCCGACGACTCGACGATGTCCGCCGAGCGCCCCCCCAGCCCGAACCCAGCAGGCTTCCAGTCGGTGACCTCTCCCTCCACGACCAGTGCAGACTCCAATTCCGCCGGGTCTCCCAACCCGTCGGCTGATATCCAGAGACTCGTGGCAGACCTCACTGCCCCCGCTGAACCCACCTCCAGCGATGACCCATCTGCCTTGCCCGCAAAGGCTGAATTGCCCGCCGCCGCGTCCTCTGTTCTCCCATCGTCTGCTTCCCTCCCCCCGAGGCCCCCGTTGCCGCAAGCAGCAGCCCAGTCGTATACCTCGCAGCACCACCCGTCCGCCTCCAGTTCAAGTATCCCAGCCAGTGTCGCCGCCCCGCCAACCCCTGGGCAGCCCTCTACATATGTCGCCGCGGGTGCACCAGGGATATCTCCAGACGCATTGGGCAACCTACCGCCTGTCGCCGCTACTGGTCTCAATGCATCTACTGCCATCACATCTATGACTGCCCCTCCATACCCGCCCCAATCCCCCGCGTATGCTACTGATAGACCTCAAGATGCCGATTACCAGCGACAATGGGACCAATTCATGGCCGATGAGCGACAATACATGTCCGAAGCCAAATGGGACCGGTTTCCCGAGGGTTCTCGTCTCTTTATTGGTACACGATCCGCGTCTGGCGCGTCCAAAAACGGCGCTCACATATTCTCTGCAGGCAATCTTTCGAGCGACAAGGTATCGAAGCGTGATGTATTTGACTTATTTCATCGGTTTGGAAGGCTCGCCCAAATTTCTCTCAAATCGGCCTACGGGTTTGTGCAATTTCACACTGTCGATGAAGGGCACGGTGCCTTGGAGAATCTCCAAGGAATGGAGATCAAGGGTCGCAGAATCCGTGAGTTGCCCGATCCACCTTTGAATTATATGCACTCAAATTCCTAATCGTTGATAGATCTTGAGGTATCTCGTGTCCAGGACAAATCCAAAAAAGATAGAAACCGAACTCCGGATCGAGGACGCGGTCGTGATGGCAGCGGACGCGACAATGGTGTCCGTGAAGGCATGGGTCGTGACGGCGGTGGACGCGAAAGTAGTGGACGCGATGGCGGTGGGCGCCGAAATGACCGATATAATCACCCAAACCGGGATGACTACCGGCCTAGGCGCAACAATTCGCCTCGTCAGAGTGATTATCAGAGGGAAGAAGGTTACGGCCGTGACAGAGGATTCCACGACGGTGGACGCGGAAGGGGACGGTCGCGATCTCCCGGCGGCTATGCGCGCAACGACAAGGACTCTTACAGAAGGAGAAGCCCTAGTCCTTATGGGCGATCTCGACATGAGGCCGAGATTGACCTTCCTCGTCGATACGGTGCCGATGTTCCCGACGTGCAGATCATCCTTCAACCGGATGTCAACCGAGATTTCGTCAATTGGGTCGAGCATACATTTAAGACCAAGGGCTTGAAGTCGGAGGTTATGTTCCTTCACCCAAGAATCCCCAAGGACTCGGTCATCCAACGTCAGGCCGCCGAGGGCGTCCATGCAGTAGTAGATCTCGATCTCCGGGCTCAGAACCTCGGGAGAATTCCCGTGCAGGCATTCGACCGCTCCGCTGGTATGAGCAACGTTCGATATGACCAATACGTCGACCTGGACCCTCCTACAGCAGCAGAAGTGATCCTGCGGGCCAAGGCGTCAGGCGCTACGGCAACATATGGCCAGCCATACGGTGCTGCTCCTTACGCAAACCCATATGCCGCCCAGCCTCAACAGCTAGCTACCTTCCCTAGTGGCGGCCAACCACCCAACCAGTATGCCCAGCACATTCAAGCCAACGCCACGGATGTTGCTGGTCTCATGGGTCAGGTTGACAACGCTACACTCCAGCGACTGCTAGCATCGATCCAAACCAGCGGACAGGGACATGCTGCGCAGCATATGTCAACCGCCGCTGTAGCGGGCACTTCGCAAATTGATATCCAAGCGATTCTAGGTAGCCTCAGCGGCAATGCTGCAGCTCAACAACAGGCAGTTGCTCAAGGAGTATACGGGGCGGCATACGGAGCCCAGCCAGCACCAAATGGCGGAGGCGTCGCCAATGGCGATGCTGCGGTACAAGTCCAGAACATCATGGCACAGCTAGCGCGCTATCGACAGTAGCTGTTGTTCATGGTGCAAGACGGTCGGAGGAGTGTTTTGGCGTCGTTGTTTTTATTCGCGTTAACGCCGATTATGATAACGGAAACCTCGCTTTCCACATGAATTTTTGATGGTTCTTTTTTCCTAGTCGATGGCATTAAAGCAAGCCTCCCGGACCCGACTAAGGCTCTTCCACGGAAGAGATCAGAGGTGTTTAGCATTTACTCGGTTAATGTGACAATACTGAACGGACAAAGCAGGCGGGTACAGAGGCGTTGTTTTTAGGGGGGGTTAGAGGGCGAGACAGGGCCTCGAGCATGAAATGAGGCATTATATATCCAAGCAATACCATGTTCTTTGTATGTCCTTGCTGCGGGCTTGATACTGAATGACTATGTATTGTTCACTCGGAGGATGAACCAAGCGCGTTGTTGGCCGGGGGCTAAAGTCACGAAGCGGCGGTTGTAGGGCATTTGCGATTCGGGTCCAAGAGAGAGCTTGATACCTTGTAAATAGATGAGAAAGAGCGGCGTTGCGGCCTATCACGAGGGTGTGTGGTTGGCCTTTCACAATTATGCGAGTGCCAATGCTCAGATCTAATCAAGCCGTAAAGTGCTGTTGGATATAGGGAGCATATATATAGATAGCCATGTATGTTCGCATACCTATTTAGAACCATTTTCACAAACGCCAGCTTAGTATCACTCACCATCCGAAGCTCTCATTATGCCACCACACGTCCCGGCCCTTCATGACCCAGGGCGTGAGGCACCGTCGCAGCTCCCTCGCCATCTGGTCCGGCCCGCAGACCAACACGGCGACTGTCTCGCTGGGCGCAGTCTTGAAGGTGTCGTCGACGATTTTCTGAAAATCAGGTCGGTTCGGGTTCGACCCGTCCCGCTGCAGCGAGCCCATCTGGACGTCGGCGCTACTCGCCGGGTTGGAAGCGCCCATGTCGCCTGTCAAGAAGAGCTGGACTTGGTCGTCGCTGATGAGGCTCTTGCCCGTGGCGTCCGAGGGGGCCCATGTCGCGTCGCCGGGGGTGCGGATGGCCCAGACGAACTGGACGCGGGCGGCTGGGTTGTCGGCGAGGATGGCGTGGTAGACGGGCACGGCAAATGTCGCGCCGACGCCGCCGGCTACGAGGAGGACGCGACCGATGTTGGGGCCGAGCAGGTCGGAGAAGGTCTTGCCCACCGCGCCGTAGGGGCCTTCGATGCAGAGGGGCACTCTGCCCTCGGGGGTTGAGGGAACACCGGCGGCGGCGAACTCAGCGAGGCGCGTCGTCATGGGTCCGCTCTTGGTGCGGGCGACAAATGTCAAGTCTCCGGATTCCTGGTTGACCGAGACAACGGTGAACGGGTTGTAGAGGAACTCGAAGAGGAGGCTGCCCGTGGATAAGGGGTCGGGGCTGGGGCGGGACGAGGGCGGCAGGTTGAGGTACAGGTGTGCTCCGGGGTGGGACTTGAACTTGAGGATATTCTTTGGCGGCATAGAGGCCGAGATCTTGACGAGGTCGGTGCCAGGGACAGCCTCGATGACGGCCGGCGCAGTGACGGTGGTCATCTTGCGCGCGGCGAGGTCCAGCACGAGGCAGCCAACGGCCAAGACGACGTATCCCCTCGCCGACTCGGCGTGGAAGAAGATGAGCGGGGGCACGAGGAAGGCGGCCGCGAGGTGGACGATGAAGAAGACGCGGTACGACGCCCGGCGCATCCAGGCCATGGACGTGGCGCTGAGGGTGTGCAGCAGCGTGAAGGCGACGACGCCGGCGAAGACGACGGGGGCGGCGAAGCGCTTCCGCCAGATGCCGGACTCGACGAAGAAGACGTTGTAGAAGACGGCGTGCAGCACCAGCAGCAGGTAGACGATGCGCCCGAGGATGCGGTGGTACCGGTTGAGCTGCTCGTGCGAGGAGCGGAAGAAGTAGCCGAAGGGGCTGAGATACTTGAGCGACAGGAGGTACTGCACGGGCAACTGCGAGGTTGCGACGGCGCCGAAGCGTTTGGTGACATGGAGATAGTCTATAAGAGAGGGGGAGGGTGGTGTTTAGCAGGTAACCAAGTCATGGAGAGGGGGGACATCGTCGCGACCGTCGACCGACCTTTGCCCGTGCCCCTAACACACAGCACCAATAGCCAAGCCGTCCACGCGACGCCCAGAACCCACTCGTCGCGATGGCCCCAATGCGCACCGGCGAAGAAGACGTCCTCGCCCAGCCACCACGCCGCCCTGCGCCGGCGCCGCGCGAGGCTGGCCCCCCACGTCGGCCGCCGGGCCTTGAGCGCCGGCGAGCTGGGCACCTCTTGGTACGGGGCCCGGCGGACGCGGCGGACGCGGGCGGCGGCGCGGACCAGCAGGAGCACGGCGGCCGGGGCGAAGGCGGACCAGAAGGCCACGGAGGCGTGGTGGTCGATTGCCGCGCGCCGGAGGTCCTTTTCCTCGTCGCTGAGGGTGACGAAGTGGTATGGCCAGTCCATGGTGGTGGTGATTGTTGAGCCGGTTGTGAGGGTGGTTGATGGGGGTTCCTAGAGTCTCACCGAGAGGATCGTCTCCTTCTTTTCTCTGCAGCTCATTGACAGCAACAGTAGCAGGTTGAAGTGATTACCGCAGTCGTGAGCACTCTCACTCGTTCACTCGGCGTCGGCCTTCGTGTCGCGAGAGAACACGAAGACGAATTGCTATGGAAATTACCCGTGTCCTATTGGCCGCAGCTATAGCATCCGGTAATCGGGTCTCGAGATCCGATCTAATCAGGGGATGACGTTAGATCTGGCATCTAGGTTACCCTGGACCTGTATCCGGTACGTTAATTTCAACCTCGGTCTCGGTGAACCATTCTCTTATTAAATCTGGACTATGTTCTGTTGATTCCAATTTCAGCTGCTTAAAGGTAATTATAGCTTCTAGTGCCGAGGAGACCCCCCTTCTCACTTGCCACAAACCGTGATGGGCTTATGGAGCAAGCCTCACCCGATGACAATAACAAGTCACCCAACTGTAATAAACATTGTACCAAACCACCCACAGGCAGTGATAAAGCACGTCCGTCCAGTCTACGGCCCGAGTCACGAACCAAGACTGAAACCTGTAGACATCCAGTTGCAAGAACAATTGCTTTGATTATATCAGTTGCTAGTTGCCTGTAGGCTCACTGAAGCGGAGGGGAGATTGCAGGTTTAGGCTCCACAACACGTTTACGCCTCCATGATCGCTAACCTTTGGCATAATTCTAAAAGCCACGATGCTTACCGGTACATTATACATCCTGCCACCGTAGCTCGCACATGCCCTACAGGCCTATGAAGAATGGCCGGTCACATTTCTGCTGCAGTGGTTGTGAGTGGCAGATAGACGCGGCTGAGCTGGAGCGAGAACAAGAGATGCCTGAAGTTGAGAAGCTCAGCCATCTGGGACGAATGATCAACGCATCAACACCTATGTAGCAAGGAACATCATTTTTCTTACTCAACTACCCATCAACCACCGATACACCACGTAAGAGAATCCGCTGTCCGCGCTTCACAGCCTGGATTTCGAATCGTCCAGCATCATCCAATAAGAGTCCCGCCCGGTTAGCTCAATCGGTAGAGCGTGAGACTCTTATGAGTGCACAATCTCAAGGTTGCGGGTTCGACCCCCGCATCGGGCTATTCCTATACATGATTTCGATTGCGAGCAACGCGAGACTTTTCCTTTTTGCCCCTCGCTGCTTTGGTTCTGCTGGATGTGTTGGGGGGTAGCGGCCAGCAAGAGTTCGGTACGTTTGGGAAATACTTGTAGAATTGCCCATGTTGGTATCTAGTGACCCTACAACTAAAAGACTGCAAAGGTCCCGACCCAGGTCGCACGACAGCAACGCAAAAGGGGAAATATAGACCCACGACACCACGGAAACACCCGCTGATCTGATTTAGATCACGAGTCGCTTGTCTATCAAAATCATCACTCGCGTAGGAACGCTGAGAAACGCTGCCCTTCTTTTTCTCTCCGTTTCGCCAACTGGCCGGCTCCCTTGCCGACCCTAATCCCCCGAGGGTATCAGTAAATTCGCACACCAGACACGCCGACATCATATCATTCATGTTACATGCTATGCGATGCACTGGCTCAGCTCTTTCCTGAATCGTCGTGTTCGGGCTCGAACTTGGTCTCGCCCAGCATAGGGCTAGGTTGCGACGTCATGGCCGTCTGCGTTGCAGGCTGGGGTTGAGTCTGCACAGTCGGTCCGGTCGGCTGGCTGGGGGGTTGCGAAGATCGTGACGAATGGCCGCCTGTCGCCGCATGAAGTCGCTGATCTAGAGCTCTCAAGGCAATTGCTCTCCTCCTCTCAGCCTCTGCTCTGGCACCCCCCGGTGCGCCTCGGTGAAGCATATTGTCGTTGCGGGACATGTCGGCTGCTTGGGGGAACGGGGTGCAAACTCGCATGGCCACCAGCACGCCGAAGACCTGGTCGGAAAGAGCCGCGACGATGGGCTTGACGGGATTGGGGAAGAATTCGGCAAAGGCAAACGTCTCGCTGGAATCGCCACGGAGGGAGGCAGGTTGAGACGACTCAAGGTCGGGAAAGACTGTCTTGTAGAATCGGAGGTACGTCCAGCTAGTGAGTAAACCGAAAAGGGCGAGCCAGAAGGAAGCTCGGGGCAGTAGAGGCGTAAGCGATAAGAGCAGGACGACGCCGATGTAGACCAGCGGGAACCGTGGTACTCTCAGAGACAAGAGGCCGCGGAAGAGGGTCACGGTATGGGCCGGGACGAGCTGGCTGAAGGCCACAAGGAAGGATATCTGAACGGGGATTGTTCCGGCGATGACGGTTAGACTGGTTTGCAGAGTCACTGGTTAGTAGGAACTCGCATGCTGGCATGAGACAAGGGGAAGCACATACGTCCAGCTCTCGTTGCGAGTCAGGGTAAAGAAGAGGACCATGACACAGAGCGTCAGGAAGTTGGGGACGACCGCGACGAGGGCGATAAACTTGGCCAGCTCGGCCGACGACCAAGCTCTCTCAAGATAGCGACCGCCATGGTACAGCGTCGCGAGGCCAATGGCAAGGGTGAAGACGTTGCCCTCGACGAGGGTAGTGGTGAGGAAGGTCCATGGATAGATGATGGACAGCTGCGGCACCAGTGTCAGGTAGGGAATGACGATCTTGGCGTTCTCGGTCCATTGGCGATAGCGGATCGCGGTGCTGAGGAGGGACTGGGCGATCAGCCCGATGAGGAGGATCCGCGTGACGGGCGGGATGTTTATCCGTGGTGGCATGATGGGCGAAGGGCTCTGGGGGGGTGAGGTTGGCCAAGAGGCGGGTTTTGGTGAAGTCGGCGACGGCCAAGGGTAGCAACGCTGACGGTGGACGTGCAATGGCCTGTGACGCGGAGGGTGGTGACGTCGGATATTTCGAGGTCGACTCGTTGACGATGTGCCTTATTAAACCACTCGGATGGGCCTCGCTCGTGGGAATAACCGTGGGTGTTGGTGTTGGCGTTGGTGTTGGCGTTGGCGGTGGCGTCGGCGCGGGCTCTTCACTTCTTCCCCTTGATTCTCCAGGACGGGCGTTGTCTGTCCTCTCCAGCCTCACGGGGCCGGCTTAGGCTGCTACAGCAGCGTGCGACCCTATTGGCCTCAGGCAGAAACGCCCGGTTCTACACCCCCGGCGTGGAGGATCGGTGTTAGTCGGATACAGTGGGACTGGCACCTCTTAGACCGAGAATTGTGCTGGATGAAAAGTCTCTCGAAAGTTCTACTCTAATATCGAAGCTCCTCGGAAACAGGGACCCTTTCCACGTTTTGTGACCACCCCTGCTTGCGATTCACGATGTTGATTATCCTAGGGTGACTCTAGTGACGACGGGGGCTTTTTTTGTATGACCACCATTGTTCGTGATAGCTGATGCGACTCACAGCGAGCGCGCTGGTGTGTGACGTCCCTGCCGCCCCAAAACAATTGACATCCTGGATGACGACGGGTACAACGAATTTGATGCATCGTGGTATCTATGGTTACTTGAAGATTGTTGGCTCACATAGATTAGCTACGACGCAAGGGGGTGTCTAAGCGGGGAGGAAGGAATGTCAATGTCTCGCCCAGGCATCAGATCCACGACCTTCAACAATGTACTTGCAGCCAGGAAATGCAAGACATGCTATGCCTCCTTGATTTGGACTACGTGTAGAGATACTTCGGCAACTGGGTGGCGGAGCACTAGCATGAGAGCTGCTTGGCTTTGTGGGATACGTACACCCATCCGTTGCCAATGCGTTGGACCTGGGGCTTCTTCAACGTTGACCTGAACGCCTTCCGGCAGCCGGCTACAAGATCTCCAAAGTGCCGAGCAGGATCTGCTGCGTGAGCAAGCCCATGCCGAGAGGCATCGTAGGACAGCCGCGTGCGTTTGGAGAGCGATGGCGTTTCAGTTTGACGACTGATAGCTCGGACATGCTGGGCCCTTGGGGGATCTGCGGGACTCGCGAGGTGGTGATGAAAAGCGAGAAGACGGGCGCAGTGGCAGTCGAGTGGGCTGTTGGACACATTGAATGGCGAGACGTGGATGGTGACGATCGGCGAATATTCGGCCTCGGAAGGACAGCAACTGTGCCATGAATCAGGTAAGGTATCCAGGTACGTATTTCAATTTCGAGACCTCGAAATCCAAGTGGTTTGGTGATTCGAGACGACACTTGATTGGCTGAGAAGGCTGCTTGTCACCCAGCACCACCGCCTGAGGAGCAAGTGGGGCAGCGGAGGTAATGTCGTGCAGGGCGAGGTACGGCAAGCAAGCCACTTGCAGCTCTCATGACCTTTGACCCTACAATTCGTGTGACTTGAGCGAAGAGAACAGTGAAGCGGCTGGAAAGGTCCGGTACCGACCAGAGTGAGGGCGATGGATTGGCCTGAGGCTCAACGGCCATAGGGGCAAAACCCAAAGCCCCTTTGGCTTGAGAATTCTCAGGACCAAGATGCATGACCAACTTGGGTCGTTGCGAGGTCCAAGTTCCCCGTACCGAAATGTTCAAATCAGCCTGTCACATTCAGGACAACCTAGAGAACCTCGGGAATGTTCATGGCGTCCCTGGACCGTTAGCCTCCTTCTGGGCTAGCGTATTCACCGCCCCAAACATTGATAGAATTGCCATCCATCACGTGAGAAAAGGAGGTACCTGGAGACATTGATGGTAGATCCAGATTTAGCCAGGAGGATGAGGAAATGCCCCCCTGACCATGCGGTGCAACCAGACGCATTGCAACATCTATCAAGATCAGCGCCACCAAGAGCCAAAGAAAGGGCGCATTGGCACGAAACCGACCAACGGGATTTCCTTTCTAGGCTGTCTCAAGAGGCGTCCGAGGGCGGCCGTGACGATGCCTGGCCACCCCGTAACTACAGCACAATCGTATCTCGACTTGTGCTGTACGAAGTATATGGTACATAAATAGTAAGGGCTCGCCGAAAGATTTGTACCTACTAGGGATGGATGCCCTGGTCTCTCCGGGGTGAAGGGGAAGTCCCGGCCGGTGGCGCGTCTTCAGATCCCCAAACCAAGCCAGTGCCCAACAACAAACCTCAGAGGATGGATGCCTGTGACGCACAATCCATCACATCGACAGCGGAGATACGTACCGGATCCCTGCAAAAAGGGCCCCAGCACGCACATCTCAACTCCCCAGGGCTAAGGGCCTTGTGGCCCGAGCCAGGCGCCGCCCACCAGCCCGCGTGGGTTGCTTGGCGGCGGCCCCTTTGGCCGAGCTACGAAGTAAAGCGTGGCCACGTAATGACCATTGAACATACTAGTAGGAGGGTATGGCAGATGAAGGCGCTGGGACTGGAATCGAGAGTAGGGCTGCCGGCACCTCTAGACGGAAGTCGGCTGACAGCCGCCGGCCGTTATCTGGCCGTTTGCCGAGCAGCAAGCACAAAGACGTTGTTGTCCTGAGCTCTGCTGGGCTGACCAGGGCAAGGCAGGGAGTCTCCGGGGAAGGGACAAAGATGCCACGGGTTTGGGGGCGCTGAAGAGAATGGAAGCATTGGCTGCTGCTTGTTGCTTTGCTGCCGGGAGATGATGGTGCGGTTCGGCGGGGCCAGGCGCAGCGAGGGAACCGGGGGGTGACAGACCGCGGACCCCGGCTGGGATTTGTGTCTTGTGTGGCGATTGCCAGCGCTTGGGGAGAGTTCGGTGCCGGCCTGCGAATTACCAGGAAGCTTGGAAGCTAAGTACATTAGCAGATGGTGGGCAGCACCCAGCGAGTCGAGTGTGTCACGTTGCGCAGATGGGACGAGATGGATGGATCCATGTGGTGATATCCATGCGGCGGCATCGCAGGTATGGCGAGAGGGCATCAGAGTCGATGCCGTTCTCACACCTCGAAGCCAGCAGAGCAGGCAATAAACGAGGAACCCGCTCACGTTTCTACTATGTACAGCTAAGCCATGGTGACCTTGACCTTAACAAGTTGCAGTGCGGCGCGCACACAAGCAGGGGGTGGAGATGGGCCGGGGCCGGAACCTGACACATGTTGAAGTACCGGTACCTCTGCATCTAGTAGTAGTGGACATGGATTGGCTCCCCCATTTAGCAGCCGATCTGCATCCGTCTCAGATTTTGGGAGAGAGGCGACTGCACCATCCCGAAGTGTGGGAGGATGTGGACCTCGAACGGGCTTAGCTAAGGTTTCCGTAGGCCAGTGATTGGCTCGCCGGTCATGTTGCCTCATGCACGAATGCGCAACCCGTTGGACTTGCGGCCACCATCACGAAGCACAAAACAACAGGCGACAGGCGACAGGCGACAGGCAACAGCGGAGCCGTCCACACATGGCCGACGCCGTCTCACTTTCGCTTGTCACTGCCACTCTCGCTGTTACCTGGCAGCGTCTGCCTGTCTGTCGGACATGCGGATTCATATCGGCCTGCGAGCAGAGACGAGCCGTGAGCCCCGGAGGAGGATGGTAGCCGTCATCATCCCGCTGTCCAGGAGGGAACCAGGCCAAGGGCTCCCTCCCATGCCCCCCCCTTCGACTCGCATCTCTTGTCCCTGCGCTCCATCCGAAAGGGAAGCAGGGGATCTTCAAACCTTGACGCGCGACCGCCGCTCCTTGGAAAACCAACGACCGACTGCCTGCAGAGTGCAGAGTGCAGAGTGCAGGCCGCAGAGGTATGTACAGTACATACCATCTGCATGGCAGCGACTAAACAGGGAGGGTGCCTGTCCCCCGTACGTAGGTGGTAGGTAACTCCGTACCGTTTTAAAGATGTGCGGCCAGGCCACCACCGATGGGAGCACCCACGCCCTGTCAAGCTCTGGGACAGGGACCGGGAGAAGCCTGGGCTGATGTGCAATGGGCGAACTGGGGCTGGACTGGGGGGGGCTTTGTTGTCTTAAAATGTCCCTCCACCCCCCGTGGAACCCAAAAGACCCCCTGCCGTACCCTGCCTGTTCGAGCCTCCACTCCACAGTCCACGAGACTCGGCTGGCCCAACGATTGGCTCACTATCCCCCGTTCTCAAGGTACTGGTACCTAGCCAGCCAGCTGGAGCCCCGGGGGACACTGCGGGCACTGCGGGCACTGCGGGCACGAGCGGAACGGCGCATGTTATCGTCTTTTCCATCGTGGCACGCGACGACACCTTCAATGCCATGTCGGCTTTGTCGATGGCTCGCTGTGAGTGTGTCTTCCGGGCTGCCAGCGCGTGTAGCCAGCCGCCCGCCCGGGGAAGGAACCTGGAAGGCAGAGCTCGCGGTCCATCATCCTTGAATCCATGATGCATCTTCCGACCTGGGGCTACACTAGTGCCAGCCCGGTTTCTGGCCCGCCCACGGGCAGGTCCCTGGGTCGCTCCGTCACTGTACCTCGAAATCAAGCCGGGCCCTTAACTTCCATACTAACGCACAGCCCGTACCGCCTACAACTCGTACTTCGTACACTGGGGCTAAGTAACTGGGCTAGGTTAACGTAGAAATTCCATGACCCCATTAGCGCCCCTCCCCCCGTCAGCCCCGTACCTAATCACCAAAGTCACCTCCAGCCGTACTCTGCCAATGTTGCTGCTGCTTCAGTGCTTCCTTGCACCTCGAGGTACGAATGTACTTTGTGGCGGTCCCTTGGCACCTTACTTAGTAACTAAGGTAGCACCCACACCACTACCCCCAGTCCCGCCGAGTGGGAGTGCCAGACGCAGAGGCAGACCAGACGGACAGAACGGGGGGAGAAGCAACCTGAGTGGAAAGCGACATGGGGTACGTACCGACTTAGCACCACCCCCGACCTCGAATTTCATCTCTCTTTTGATTCTTCACTCACCTTCCCTTCGTCAACGCCAGATCTACGACCGAACGCCCATCACGACCTGGGCTGACCTCGACGAGCCCTGTGACTGCTGCTACAAATTTATCCTCATCTAATCTGAAAGACCCCCTACGACGCTGCCGCCAGCTGCGGCCATCCCGGCTCCATGGTCGCAAAGGAATTCCTCGACTCGGACAGAGTCAACTTTCTCGTTTGGAGGTTCGTCATGTCCCCCCCCGGGAACCCCGATTGTTGGCATCCAACCCCAGCTCTCGCCGTGCATCACCGGGCATCGTCTTTCTGTTGAACTTGCGCTGACTAGGCTCTTCTTTACTCAACTGCAGATATCTGCTTGAAGGCAGTATGTGGCACCTAAGCCGTACGCGCCTCATCTGACTCTCACTCACTCACTCACTCGCAGACTACCGAGAGACGGCCGCCAAGTTCCAGAAGGAATGGCACGTCAAGCAACCGCACCGAGACTTTGCCTTTGCGCGCCACGTAAAGAGCCATGCATTGGTCTCCGTCGTCAACCGCGGCCTGCTGTACCACGCCCTAGAGCGTGAGCACGCGCAGAACCAGGTAAGGACCCCGGATCTCATTCGTGATGTCGATTCAGCGCTTGTCTCCCTCTCCCACTCAGTGGAGCTGTTTTTTTGGTGGTGAAATGCGACATGCCAAAACCAGGCCCCGGGCTGACAGATTTGGGTGTGTGCAGCTGCCTCAGAATGCGGCGGCTGAGGCCGTGGCGCTGCAGGTAGGCATATTTGGGCCTTTGGATGCCCACCCCCCGGCCAAAATAGAGGAGGTGGAGGAGGAAGACGTCGATGCCGAAGGAGAAGAGCAGACGGAGACGGAGGTTTCGCGAAAACGGCCGCCCCAACAACTACCAAACGGATCGCCGGCCAAGCGGCCGCGCCTCAGCAATGGCTACGAGAACGGCGCCGATGCAACCGCGCCCGCGCCCGCGACGGCGACGACGCCCATGGATGTCGACAACCAGCAGCCCGACAATCACGCCTACCCGTCGCCCCTCGAAGGTGAGGCGGCGGCGCCGCCAATTGTGCATACTGACGGCCCCGAGCAGGGCACACAGGTCGACAAGGTTGAGGAGCTGGCTCCCAACACCACCTTTATCCGCCTCATGGATGACGATCACGCGCATGGCCACGGCCCCGACGCAACGCCGTCTCCCTCGTCCGCTGGTCCTGACAACGCTCCCATCCTCTTGCAGTGCGAGTGGAACCCCCGAGACCCATCCATTCTGGCGGCTGCTGGAACCGATGCGCTAGCCCGTGTTTGGACCATCTCGCGTGCCACACCCTCAGAGCCCGGCCAGGATCACGTGCCACCCCACGCCCACACCCTCCTCGACCCGGATACGCCTCGCGACACGACAGTGACGGCGCTCTCGTGGGCCTCGGACGGCGCCTCGATTGCGGTCGCTACGGACTCGAAGAACCAGGCCGCCATCAACGTGTGGTCCGTCGACGGTACGCACCTACAGACCATGGACGTGTCCGAGCCCCCCGTCATCAAGCTCGCCTGGAACCCGAGCAACACGGCCCTGCTCGCCATCTCCCCCGACAAGGCGGGCGCTGTAGTGACCGTGTACTATTCTCCTGCCCGCAACTCGCTCTCCTACTTGCTTCCCGGTCACGAAATAGCCATAGTGCCCTTGGATGCTGCCTGGACGAGCGACACCGAATTCTTACTATCGGGCGGCGAACTGATGCTTTGCTTGCACTGTACCGACACAACAATCGATCTAGTGAGGAAATTCGAGGCAAAGGAAGAAGACGGCTTTAACAACGTACTCTTTGACTGGCGCTCTAAGTTGGCGGCCACGTCAAGTGATAAGGGCATACTTGACGTAAGACTTGATTAACGTGATGCCGTCAAGGTGATGAAAGTTGCTGACTAGTGATAGCTGTGGGACGAGTCTGGACAGAGGAGATCGATTTCGGCGCACCAGGGCCCCATTACTGCCATGCGCTGGCAACCTCTTCCCGCAAACCAGGCGGCGGCGGACGACGAGCGATTGATCGCCACGGGCGGCGACGACTGTGCCATTCTCATTTGGAACGCCCGAGTGCCGGAAAGCAAACCCAAGTGTTTTATGACGATGGATTCCCCGATTGTACGACTTGCTTTTACGCCAGATGGAGCATTCATCGCGGGAGCAACAGCAAACCAGGTTCTGATCTGGAAAGTTGGAAGCCACGCCACGCCCCGAGCTAGCTGGAGCAGACCGAGAGACCCCGGGTGGCTCAGCCCAAAGGCAAATGCGGAATCGGAGGACGAGGACGAACACTGTCTATGCTGGGATGCGGACGGACAGAAGCTGGCGTATGGGTCAAATAGCAAGGTAAGTGCACAAGCTGTGTTGAAATGACGTAGAACCTGGAGGTGCTAACTTTGGAACAGTTGGCCGTCATCAATTTTAGCAGGTAACGAATGCTTCAAGGCGACGAACAGCCAACCCGAAACAATTGATGCTCGATCACTCCCAACCATAGGATTCGAGCAAGGCGCCGAGTTGAAACGACCACAGCTTGACAAGGGCATCTGCGGGTTACGCCTTGACGCAAGCTGGGCCCAAGAGACGATCCATCTACCACGATAAGGAAGAATAATGCAAACAGGAAGCGGGGAATACTTGGCACCTAGGCTGATAATGTCTATTCCGGCTTGGACAAGGCCCAAGGGCGGCTGACTACCTAGCGATGCCTGTACCCAGCCCTTCTCTTTACCCCACCCTTTTCCTTTAGTTTTCTTTTTGTATACGACGACGACGACGGGCTGGCTATCCGTTACAACCACAAGACAACCAAACACCTTATCGTTGGGATACACAACCTCTCTCTCAAGTCTACACGAATTCTCTTGATGAACGGCATGGATAGAGGATATGGGAGTACAAATGTTGTGGCTCGAAGACAATTTTCTTCGTTTTCATTTCTTGCGCGTGTTTGGTCAGAAGGAGGGAAGATTTGGATGCGGCATATGAATGCATTTGGGGTGGGGGGGGATGTGAAGGAACGAGGCAGGGGGGTAGGCGGGCGGACAGAGTTCCAGAAGGCGAGGGACGAGTGCGGCGGATTGCATGCTCTGACGACCAGCATCGTATATTTCCTTGCTTCAGGTGGTTGACAATTTTCTTTGTCCTGGTGTTTGTATTAGTGTACGAGTATATACCATACAATGGCGGCAGCTAGGCCGGGGGGTCGAGGAAACGGCGAAGACGGGTGGGATGATACCTGCATTTTTTCTTGGAGTACGCACAAGAGAGATTGTGTGAACAACTCGTTTCCCAGTCGAGGATTTCGTGCAGGTGTGCTGCAGCAGCCAGATGGACGCAGGCTTGAGTGGCGGCGCCCTGGCTACTAGTGCAGCTGCCTTGACGTTTTGATGTCTTAGTGTGGTGACAAGGCTTGTCTGTAGATATGTAGTAGTTATTCGTGATTGGGTCTTTGATTGGACAGGCGCTGGACTCGACTTGAACTCGGCTGGGGCTGGGCAGGGCATCTCTTTGTGACGAATAAACTGGACCCGAGCTTGGCTGGACTCTTTGTCAGTTCCCGAGTCCCCGAGTGCCCGTGCCGGTCTTTGTTCGCGTGTTCAACCAACCCACAAGTCAAGTTCAAGAGACATGCATACGTCAAGGTACTATCTAGTCTATTTAGTAGAAGTAGCTGTTTTTGGTTGTTTTCATCCTGTTGATCAGTCAATCCAATTGTGGGATCCGTTATGAACAGGCCATACAACGGCATCTGGTCTCACCCTCGTGCAGCCAAGGTAGCTGTTCTCGCATCGCACTGCATTTCGCCTCCGCCTCTTGACCTCGCATCGCATGGATCGCGTCGCACCTCGCACCTCGCACCTCGCAGCGCCATGTGACCGAGACCCAGGTGTGTACCGTACTAATAGCAGTGGTAAGTAGCAAGGGAGCCTGGTTGGGTTCCCTCTTTGGTCCATCTCTCCCTCCCTCTTCTTTTAACTCCCGTTCTCTCTCCAATTTCCCATCCTCCAGTTCCCATTCCCATTTCTTATTCCTCATTCGTCTTGTTCCGTCAACTTATATATCTTTCCCGCCTTTTGTTGACCCCTCCAACTCCTCCCCCCCCCCACCCACCCGCTTCTCGGACTCGATAAGCGGCCCCGCGGAACGCAGACCTTCGGACCCCACCTGATCTTCACCTTCCTTCCTAGTACAGTACCTAGACGACCTATCTACACCAGAACACTTCTGCTGCCTCCTCCTTCGTCACCTTCATCTTTCTTTTCCGCCTTCTTCTCATCCACCACCGCAATTCCAAACGAGAAAAAAAAAACGCATTCAATTATTTCAGAGAAGAAGAAGAAAATCCTACCTCTTCCATATACCTCGAGCCGAAAAGCACCTCCGGGGAAGAGGGAGAGGAAATGAATGTCGTGAAAGGGGGTGGGAAGGAAAAAGGAAACAATCACATCATGACCACGCAACACCCGCTCTCCTTCGAGGGCCTCTTCACCGCCGAGATGCGCGACCGCCAGGCGCGCGGCAAGGACCCCTACAGCAAAGACCTCTACAGCAAGACCCACGACAGCGCCCACGACAGCGCCCACGACAGCGAGGGCAGCGAGGGCGCACCCGTGAAGCCCGGCCGTAAGATGTACGTCCTCCCTTTCCTACTCTTCGTACCGTTGGAAAAGAGAGAGCATGGCCACGCCAAGAAAAAGGGGAAAAAATTAGCTTGTCTAATCATTTCCCTTCATCTGTTTCTAGAACCATCGTCGAGACCTTCGCCGAGCGTGAGAGCAAGGGCGAGGCCCTCTCCGTCCTCGACAGCCCCGAGACCCTCATGGCCCACGCCCAAGCCAACGGCGATGTAAGCGCTCCCTCCTTGTCCTGTCCCTCGTCCATCGTTTCTTTTACCCCCCCCCGACGTCGAACTCACCGCGTGCAGAGCATCGCCGGCCAGCGCCTGCGCTTCATGCGCCAGCTGTGTGGCCTCGACGGGAACCCCACCGCCGGGAAGTACAAGCACCGGCGGGCCAGCGACCGCGCCGGCCGATGAGCGGCAGGTTTTGACACGGGGCTGAACGGAATGGAATTCGGGCAACAACAGCACCGAGATCCCAACTGGGCGGGATGCTTTTCAACACTAACATACGACGTGTTTACGACGACGACGGTGATGCATTAATAGAGGGTGCTTGCATCTATGTATATACATGGTTTATGCATCTTTTTTTACGGATCTAGCTAGGTTTGGTTTACGGAAAACGGAAATTTATGAAATAATAACATAACCATTCTTGGGTCGTGAGTAGAAGGGCCTTTGACCCTGCTCGGCTTTCTTATCTTATGTGCCTTGTCCAAAGCCTGCATAACCCATGTTCAGCTGGACGGTGCCAGTACGATATCCAAAGAAAACGGCTCCTCAGTCCGCCTCTTACCATGCCCTGATCTGATACCGAGTTCGTGATATGTTCATACGCATGTCCACACTATATGCCGTGAGAAAGATACAAGCCCAGTGTCTCCAATCCAAGACGGATCCGTCCCAAGGACACGAGATACAAAAACGACGAGAGACATCCCATACATATAAACTCGCAAAGAACGCCGTGCAATGCGATAAAACAACCGCAGGAGATGTATGAACCCGGTTCATCATCCTGAAACCCACCTATGCGTATCTCATGCTCCGGCCACGCGTCCACTGATCTTGGCCTTGGCCCTGAGCCTGGTGGTCCAAGGGCGAGTAGTTGTAGGGCGGCGGCGGCGGCGAGTTCGGCCCGTGAACGCCGTTGGCACCGCGAGCCATGGCCGGCCAGGTCGACATCTCGGTGGGCTTCGGCGCCCTCCGCCTAGCAGCGCGTCGTCGCATGCAGTTGTAGCAGCAGCTCAGGAGGGCAATGACAATCAGGGCGCCGATGACGGCACCCACAGGGATGACGATGTTCTTGTTGCGTTTGAACCAGTCGAGAATCTCCTGCCCCGTCGAGCTGCCCTCGCAGTTGCCGTTGGAACAGCGGCCTCCACCGCCACAGGAAGTACCGTCGAGGAAGTTCTGGTTGAGCTCGACGCAGGTGCCGTAGCCGTACGCGGGTGCCTGGCACGTCATGAGACACCCGGTGTTGCCGCAGGCCTCTGTGGACGAGCTCGAGGAATTGCCAAACATGTTCCTGCACTGTAGATCTCGGGATGTACACTGTCCAGATGCGCAAGAAAGGCTGTTGCCGCAAGAATCGCCATCTTTCAGATGCGAGTCCGTCGGGCACGACGCACTGTTGCCAGGGCAAGTCTCCTCGGGATCACACTTGCCCGTGCTCTCCCGACAGACGGTGCCTTTTGACGAATACTTGCACGAATCCGTACAACAGTCCTCGTTGGTGGGATCGCACTCGGCGTTGCTTTTGAACTTGCATGTGTCGGCGTCACAGCAGGCGTTGTCGCCGCATCCTGATTTTCCACCACAGTCGCAGTCCTCACCACTTTCAACAATGCCGTTCCCACACTGGCTACCCGTGATTGTCTCGACATCCCTGTTGTTGTTCAGGCATGATGTCTCGGTATTGAGCTTGAAGCCGGAGCAGATGTTGCCGATGGAGCAGGGCGAGAAGTCGGTGATGCCGCTGCCTGTGGATGGGTTCATGATGAACCGGCCATCGGCATTACAGGTGCTTGTGCTCAATGGGCAACAGGACTGCGACCCGGACGAGACTGGACAAGTACTTGAAGTGCAGTCGTGCACGGCACCAAAGGTGTGGCCCGACTCATGCGCAAAAACCTGCCACTCTGCGGATGTCCTCACGACGACATTGGCCGAGGCCACTGTCTCATTGCTGCCGGAGCTATCCGAGTCCACGGAAGAGCCGTTGCGGCACAACTGGCCCAGCCACGCAAGGCCCACGGCGGAGTCGGTGTTACAGGTGGTGAGAAGAGTCCAGTAGGCGTTGGTGTCATCGAAATTGCCGCGCCACTTGGAGAAGAGGCTTAAACGGTCGCCCAAGGTGACGTCCTTGGAGCAATCCCGGTTCCAGAGCGCCGACGAAGGAGGAGTACCGGGGCACGACGCGTCGCTGATGGTGAGGTTCTGGATGCCAAGGGATATATTAAAGGTGCTCTCATAGACCTGGGAAGCTGTGTTGACTACGCTGATGACGTTCTTCCTCAGAGTCTCGGTCGAGTTGAAATCGGCAGTGTAGGTGCAGTCGGTAGCGATGCCAACGAGGGCCACCTTTCGAGTCGTAGGACACCCGACGACGGAGCCGATGGTCGCCTCTAGGTCGGTACCAGCTCCGTTGTTGCCCGTGGAATCATCAATCGATTGGCGGCCGAAGAGAGCGCGAGGGTTCATAGAGCTGAGGGAGCGCGCGCGCCGATAATCATTTTGGAGAAATTGACTGTTGAAGCCTAGGCTGTCGGAACTACAGGAAGACTGTCCATAGATGCCTCGCTTCAATTCAGTGTGTTCGTCCTGTACCGAGAGGATGTCAGAATCGCGCCAGACAACCATGGCATCGTCCACGTCGCCGCGAAAATCCAGCAGGGGATCGTCCTCGTGCCTCAGGCGCTGGTAGTGGGTGCCGGTCTGGATGTGATGGTCATCGCCATGTATGCGGAAACTGCCTTCAAACACGGGGTGTTTTCCATCGCGATGGATCGTTACTCTCGCCCAGCCAGCATTAGACCAGCCCTCGTGTCCCGGGCGGAGGACAAAGGCGTTCCCCTTGAAAACCTTGTGCTCGCTCCTTTCTATAGATTCAACAGAGCGGACGTTGCCATCGGCATCTAGGTAGGTGACAGCAAAGCTCTCGTGAAGGAGATCGTGATTGGGCTCGAGCTTGAGTCGGATCTTCTCTTGGCCGTTGTGGATAGTGAAGCTGAGGTCGAAGTGGGAGAATGCGTGGACACGATGTGAGGGGGCCTTGATGATGACATCGTCGACGAGGGAGGCGTACCCAACGGGGTTTCGCTTTGTTGAGTGCGCTGGAGTGCAGTCAAGTTAGCAGGCCTGAGGTGGGTGATTGTAGCGATGACGGAGACGGCCAGGGGTCAGCGAGGGAATTCAACGCACCTAGAGACGACTGCACTAGGAGAGCGACACCGGCGAAGGCAGTCGCAAAGGATCGGAGCGAAACCATGTCTTGTCGGACCAAAGCGGCCCCTCAAAGCAGGACGGCGACACCAGACGAAGGGTTATTGCATACGGGGTCGGATGTTTGTACAGATAGCGATTGCAAGGGCGACACAGAGGGGGCAAGCACGGCGAGAGGCGACGAGGTAAAATGGGATATCTCGGAAGCGAAGGGCGACGAGGGCGGTATAAATATAGTCGAGTGGTGGAGCGGCTTCGAGGATGCAATATGCCACGCGGGAAGCAAGAGCGGAGGCGACCGAGGAGATGGAACCGACGGCGGGTTCGGAGCCCAGAAGAGCAGCGTGTTCGAGCCTGTGCCGGGTCAAGGCGATGTAGGTGGAAGATCACAAGAGGTAAGACCAAGAAGAAAGAGCGAGAGTGAGAATAGAGAGTGTGGCGGAGACGGAGACGGTTGGAGAATGGGTTCAGAGCCGGGTCCCGCCAAGCACCTCTCCTCCTTACTACTAAGCTAGCCCGTCCCGCCCGTGTGGATGGATGATGGGGGTCTGACAATGGACATTAGCATGCACGGCAAAGCACACCGCGCAGCATGTACCGTTCCCATGCACTTGTACTCCTTCATCCGAAAGAAGAATTGGAAAACCACATTTGACTCCAACGAATCCTGTGCAAGGCCGCGTGGTATCTCGCAGTCCACCAAGCCTTGGAAGCCCACCCGACTTGTCCACTGTAGCGCATCATCGACTGTCAGCAGAATGAGTACATGCATAGCCACGATTCCCGGGGCAACCAATCCAGATTGTTGCGAGCGAGGAAGTAACCGTACGAAGTACTTTGTGCAGTATTGTCAAAGCCCAGTGGATCTCTGTTAGACTCGGTGGCTTCGTTGGTGTCTTTACCCGTCCCAAGATACCTGAGTACCTATTATTTCGCTGGCGCGGATGATTCCACTGCGCTTGGGTTACTGCCGCACCGGCCCCCGGCCCCTTATGATTTCCAAGCCAAGCCCTGCTGCACTGTGTAGATATGTGCCGTAGCCAAGCTCCCCGTGGACCAACCAGTATAGCCTCGTGGAGGCTCTACTCTACTCTGCTTCGCTAATGCTGAGGAAATATATCTCGCAGGCCTCCAACTTACGGCGCCGACTCTTCCGGACCTCCCGTTTGGTTACGACCCCGCCCTGCGCATGTGCATGTGCATGTGCATGTCCTCCCTCCCCGTCTCCTCGTATCGTAGCGCCGGGCATGGACTACTTATCGGCTCCGCACTGGACCGATTCGAGAACGCGAATCTGGAGACCTAGATACCTAGTAGACCTAGGTAGATGTAGTTGTACTACGTAGTTCTGGCTAAAGCAAACAGCATTGAAGAAACCTCCCATGACGTTCATCACAGTATTAGGACTCTCGCATAGCCCCCTTCGCACACAAACTAGTAGGTTATTCTTGGCTTGTACGAAGTGCCTCTCTTTCTTATCTGTCAAGTGACGAGATTTAACGTGTTTCAGCAGCGTCGGAGCTCGGCAGCCGCATTAACAAAGATGTTGACTCAAGCACAATGAGGCTTGGCTTTGTACATAGGCCTAGAGGGTTTGCTCGACTTTACCTTCTCCCCCCCCCCCCCCACTTCAATCTACTATCTAACCCTCTTTCGTTCATCATTTCTACTGTCTGGAGTGTGGTTCCAGACCGCCCCGGATATCAAAGCCATCGGCGTGCTCGTGTAAGCTGACAAACCAGGCCAACATCTCATCCATCATCCCACATACCTACCTTTCTTGTCTTCTTGCTTGCTTGGCTTTCACACATCTATCCTACACCACTATCAATCGGGGCTGTGCGCTCTTGGCCGTCGCCGCCCAGCCATGCATCTCCAGCCAAGCCCAGGCCAGCCGAGCCAACCGCAAACCCTTCTTCTCTCCCCCTTGTTGGCTAACCGTAGCAATAACATCTCTCACTCCCCACATTAAGGATGACGACGACTTCTTCCTCCCTCGAACCCATCCGCCCCGGCAGATCTGAACTCTTGTCGGGAGCCTTCCCGTCACGATCGTTAGCCATCATCGGTTATGTGAAGTGTTCTTTAAGTCCGAACGCCTGGCCGTTCATAAAGCCAAAATAGAAGCTTAATTCCGACGTCATGGGATCCAGTCTCAACCCTTAGTCCAATGCCACTGGACCTATCCTGCTCTCTCCGCCCAGTGAATGACGCGTCCTCTCTGTAACTTATACGGTTTAAGGCTTTTATTGCGGTGGTTTTCGTCAAGCCATCTTCCTTGGGACATTTAGTTCAGGGCAAGAACAGACGTCACATCACATCACATTACATCACTTTCAACATCATAAGTCTCATTTCATGATAGATGATTGCTCGTTGCGAGCCCCTGTTGAACTCAAATAGTCTGTATACAAAAACACGCAATGCAGTTAAAAATCCTTCATCATAAGTTGGTTCCAAGCCATCAAAATTCTCATCATTTCGTGGCCGCATCCAGCATCAACCCCAAAACACCGCACGGGGGAGTATCCTGGTCCGTGTTCGACCTGCGCTTTCCTACCCGTTTTGCCTCGTATCCGTTGGTATATCAACTCCGCTAGATAAATTGCACGATCCTAGGCGACCTTCTACTTTCGCCTCGCCTCATGAACGATGTTGATAATCTTCTCCACAACGCTAGGATGGGCGAGCTGTATGCTTTGTTAGATTGGGTTCAGAGTGTTAAGTAGACTGCGCCGTTGCGCATTACATGCACGTACCGTGGTAATGTCTCCAAGCTGATCCTCTTCACCAGCCAGAATCTTTCGCAGAACGCGGCGCATAATCTTGCCACTTCGTGTCATGGGCATGTATGGCACAATGTACACCGCCTTAGGCGCTGCAAACGGGCCGATGCTCTTACGCACTTGCACAATGAGCTCCTTGCGCAGGGATTCGGTGGACTCGATAGTCTCCTTTAGCACAACAAATGCGTTGACAGCCTGTCCAGTGAGCTCATCCGCCACACCGACAACGGCGGCCTCGGCCACCGCGTGGTACTCAACGAGGGCAGCTTCGATTTCAGCAGTCGAGAGGCGATGGCCACTAACGTTGACGACATCATCGACACGGCCTCGAATCCAGTAGAAGCCCTCGTGGTCACGAGCAGCACCGTCACCGGTAAACTATCGTTTTTTTGTTAGTACCTTCACTCTAGCTTTCTTGTTACAGGTTCACTTACGTAGTAGCCTGGGTAGACATTTAAGTAGGTCTCCATGTATCGCTTGTGGGCGCCCCAAACGCTGCGAGCCATGCTGGGCCAGGTCTGCTTGAAGGCCAAGACACCCTCAACATCGTTTCCAGGAATCTCTACTCCGGAGACGGGATCGATGATGGCGGGCTCGATGCCGAAGAATGGCAGCGAGGCGCTACCAGGCTTGGTAGGAGTCACACCGGCCAAGGGGCAGATGACGTGGGAGCCAGACTCGGTTTGCCAGTAAGTATCGACGACGTGGCACTTCTCCTTGCCGATGACCTCGAAGTACCACTTCCAGATCTCAGCGGCAATTGGCTCACCGACAGAGCCGAGAACTCGGAGGTGCTTCATCTCGCCGCGGACGTGCTCATCACCGGCACGCTTCAGCAGTCGGAGGGCAGTGGGGGCAACGTAGAAGTGGGTGACCTTGTGCTTTTCAATGATATCCCAGTACCTTGAGAAGTTGGGATAGGCGGGGGTTCCTTCGAAGACGACGGTGGTGACACCAAGCATCAGAGGGGCGTAGACGACATAAGTGTGGCCGGTGATCCATCCGACGTCACCACCGCAGAAGTATTGGTCACCCTGATGCATGTCGAAGACATATTTGCCGGTCATGGCAGCGCCGAGCAAATACCCAGCAGTGGTGTGCAGAACACCCTTGGGCTTGCCGGTGGAGCCGGAGGTGTAGAGTAGGAATAGGGGGTCTTCAGAGGCCATGGGCTCCGGAGCAATGTAGGCGGGCCACTTCTCGACCTCCTCGTGCCACCAGTAGTCACGGCCTTCCGTCCAGGGAATCTCGGAGCCGGTGCGCTTGTAAACGAGACAGTGGGAGACATTGGGACACTGCTTGAGGGCGTCGTCGACAATCTTCTTGGTGCCAATCAACTTGCCACCTCGCTTGCCTTCGTCGGTAGTGATGATGACCTTGCAGTTGGCGTCAACGACACGGTCGCGCAGGGAGTCGGCAGAGAAGCCGGCGAAAATGACGGAGTGAACGGCGCCGATACGGACACAGGCCATGAGGGCAACGACGGCCTCGGGGATCATGGGCAAGTAGATGGCAACGGTGTCGCCCTTGCGGACGCCCATCTGCTTGAGAGTCCAAGCAACCCTGGACACCTCACGGAGGAGCTCGCTGTAGGTGACATTGCGACCTTCGGCGGCATCGTCGGCCTCGTAGATGATGGCAACACGGTCGGGGTCGGCGAAGGCGTGGCGGTCGACACAGTTGTACGAAGCGTTCAGACGACCTTCGTTGAAGTATGAGACATCGCCATTGGTGAGAGAGCCGCTACGAGTGGTCTCAAAGTCGCGGTCCCAGGAAATGAGTTCACGAGCGCGATCGGCCCAGAACTTGTCGGGCTGTGTAATGGACTCCTTGTAGAGGGTCTGGTACTCCTCAAGACCTGCCGGGGTGTGTGGGTCAGCTCACTGATGTTGAGGCTCATGTGGATTTTCAGGGTACTCACTAGCCAAGTGGGGCTTGCTGGGATGGTCTGCCGGGCAGCGAAGTTAGCATGAGGACAGTCCAAAAGAGCAAAACAAGATGGAAGAGAAAACACGACATCAGGAATGGAAATTGCGTTTCAAATCTCAAGGGAAAGGGAGGGGTGGTCATACTCTCGAGCATCTTGGCGGGGGGGTCTGTGATATGTTAGTATTAATGCAATTGGCGACAGACCTGTGAGAACAGGGGACGTACGGAAAGTGTCGACTAGGTGGGCCTCATGGACAACCGGAGTTTTGGTTTGTTCTGGCGCATCCTTGACGGGAGCCGCAGCTACCGGGGTCTTCTCAGCGACTCGGGCGACCGCTGGCTCAGCGACTTGCTCAGCAGCAACTACAGGCTGCTGAGCAGCCACTCCCTCAGCGGCGACAGCTGGCTCAGAAACCTCGGGCTTAGCAGCAACCTCAGGCTCAGGGATCGCAGGCTCAGCGGCTACAGGAGCGGCAATGGGAGCAGACTCAAGGGCCACAGGGGCCTGGAACTGCTGAACTTCGGCCATTGTGTCGTTGGGGAACGAAGTAATTTTCTTTTCGTTGGGATGCGACTGCGGCTGCGGTGCGGATGCGACGTCGATGCGGGGTAGCGTAACCGTAGAGCTGGTGCTGGAACTGCTCCTTTAGAGGCAGTGCTCACAGCTGTCGGGTATGCTCGTCGGGAGGGGCCGCGGGTGGTTGCGCCGTTCGGGATTGGACTGGCACAAAAGGTGGGAGAGGGAGACGGAGTTGTGAGTTGGAGGACAGAGACGGAGGAGGACAAGGAGGAGGGGGAGTAACAGTCGTAGTAGGAGGGAGTAGGAGAACTAATAAAGGCGCAAGAGATTGGGACGAAGAAGAAGCGAGTTTGATGAGACCGTCTGCGGGAAGTTGGGGACCCGTGATTCTTTATGGTAAAATTGGGTACATCGCCATGGGCAGGTACGTCCGGTAAAGATGGCTGTACGTAGCGGGCGGTACCTGCACCACCGGCGACCGGGACCCGGCGAACCGGGGGGGTATTCCCAGCACAGGCGGCTCTGGACGGGCTCGATCCTTTCCCCCGAAGCCATGTCCCGAGCAGTCGCCGGTGTGCACGACAGGGCTCGGATCCGGTCCTTACAGGCGCTGTCCAGGCGCTGTCCAGGGGGCAATAGGGCTGGCTGGCAGTGTGCCGCCATCTGCCATTGCCGGCAGCCCATAACCATCTCCATCGCTTCCATGTTCTTTGCCCGCATCTGCTGGCGAAGGCTCCTCGCACCCCTACGCCCGAGGCCCAGCGATGGACGGATGGCTCCCAGGCTTTTGGCCCCAGGACTGCTGCTGAGTTGCTCGTGATTCGCTTTGCCGGGCTGATGTTGTCCCTCGACACCCATGACCCGGCCCAATGCTCATTCGGCCTATGACGACAATTCGCCGTCTTCCCCCGCGAGACTCGCCGTCTGTACCGTACGAAGTACATAGCAGTTGATGTTATTACCGGGGTCCTGTCTTGCTTTCCTTTCACCCATATGGTGTTGATGCTTGCCCTCTCCTTTTGCCTCCCTGTAGACTATCTAAGTATCCTATCTAACAAGTTCCGTATTTGTTGTGCTCCTTCGGCGTGTGGAGCCCCTCCCCGGCCCATGTCAGAGCCAGCCAAGGCCACCCACGAAGACGCGATTTGGGATGCTGACGGAGCCGCCCTCCATTACTGGGTTCGTCCCGTCACTGTGGGTGGCAGTCGGCAAACCCTGTCGAAATCCTTGGCAGGCTGAGGCCCTCACCTCCCTTTCTTTCCTTGCCACATGCGAAGCTCTCCGTCGAGGCATTCAAGCATGGCTCGGTCAATGGCCGCAACTTACACACCTCTTCATGTTTTGGACTATGTACTACGTAGTAACAAGTGCCCTCCAATAAGCGGTTTGTGTTGTTCGCGCTAGTTTCATTGCCGGTTGGATTATTTTCGGCATGCCTAGTGGCTCGTTCACGGACGGAGTAATACCAGGGGCTTGCATGCGGTGCTCATTGCTAAGTATATTACATAGTAAGCCGTGTTCTGTTTGCTACTGTAGATGAACCCTTGTCTGCTCATGTTGAGAAAAAAAGCGTCGAGTTTTTCTTCCTCGCGAGCTGCCGGATCATCCACAGGCCAATAGTGCATGAGGTAGCCAGGGTTCGATGTGATCAATCCTAGTTGAAGGAGGGTCAATAAGACGAATATGGGGGAGGCTCATCAAGGAATTGGAGACGAGAACGAGTTGCCACGGTTTCCTATCTCGGGCAGTGACTTTATTGTTACCTTAGGTGATTAGTAGTGGTGGCTGGACTAGCGGATAGCGGGACGCCGGATGCGGAGGGACTGACCCATTTCCTGGCAGGCAACAATTCCACTCGTTGCAGCAAGCCGCCGACAGCGGTGCTCCCTTGCAAAGCTTCTTCTTCGAGGCGCTCTGGAATCCTGGCTCGTGGAGTCACGACCCGGGTCTGGGATTTGCTGGGATAGACTGCTGGACTGCCTCCACTAGAACGTGGGATGAGCTGCGAGACCGGGGCTGCGAGGGGCAAAGGTGCAGATGCCATAGCCTAGGCAACGTGCTCGGGCAAGTCATCCCAATGTTTCGTCTACGACTCCTAGGCTAGGTACATAGTAGCTCATGATGGCTGGCATAACAGGCTGCTTGACTGCCAACAGGTGCTGCCCCTCGTCCTCTCGAGTCGTCCCCCGCATTCAAATCTTTGGGGTCATATCATGCCGCCTCTCATTGGCCTACACGAACCCTCCGCTTCTCAAGCTTCCATCCGCACGGCCCTCGCGATGGCCAAAGCCCAATGGCTAACAAACGCCCATGCGGCTGGTGGCACACCCTTTTCCTCTCAACAAAGTCCCCCCCCAGAGAGTCCTCCGAAACTGGCCGGGGGAGGCCCAAGTTGCGACGGTACCTCCATCTAGCGGACACTCAAGTATTACTGAGTACCTAGCTTCTCCCTTGCCTGGGGGCCGCCGCTCAATTGCCGTCTGGAACCTGAATGTATCTAGGTAATCCTCAATCTCGATCATTGAATGCCAATCGGCCTACGTGCGATTTCTTCCTTAGCCCATCACCGTGTACCGGCACGACGCCCGCTGCCTCTTGATCCCCCAAACCCTCGTGCTTTGGAAACAAATGGGGCTCTTCAACGCCGAGTTTGAAGCGAGCACTCAACTCTTGGAAACACAGCGTCCCCGTCGTTGACGGATCCATCTCGCCGCTAGCTCGGCCTGGGCCCTTCTCACTGCTGCAGTGAACTAAACCAAAAGAGGAACTTCCACTCACACGCCCATCTCTATCCCCAACCCACCCTCCGTCAACTCGTCGAAGACTCCATCGGCATTCCTTGCTGCTAGGCCGGGCTTGCCCCAACGGTCCGGACGAAAGCCCATCTCGAACCGAAGCCACGCGAGCTGCGCCCACCAAGAGTGGACATCTGCCATGAAGTGTGGCTTGTAAGCTGTGTACATAAGAAACGTCCGTTTGGCCGCCTTCGGGACTCGACCGAGATGTTCGTCCATCACTGACGCAACGGACGCGACGGGCACAACGGACTCGATCTGGGGTCGATCATCTCCCTTTTCCTCTCCGTCGCTGTTGCATGAACCAGCCATCAACCCAAATTTCTCCTCCGTCCAGCCGACTCCCAACTTCCGCGGCTATTCCTTACGACCTACTGCGTCACTTCGCATTCACTCGTACAACTTGGACCCCTCCCTCTCGTCAACTTCCCGTCCACACCCCTCTAGCCCTCGAGCTACTCAGGCTATCATAGGAAATATTATGAGGGGTTCGGGTGATACTCAGGCACACGGGAATCAGTCGGAGGTTAGGTTCGAACTATGAATGCCTGTCTGGCTTCTTTATGCGCTTTGGCCAACTCATGACGTCCTTCCCGTCCCTCCGGCTTCCCCATCAACATCGGCATTTGAGATAACATCTGCCCACTAGAAAAGCTCATAATAGAAACCCATCCCCATGACCTTTGGTGCTGGTCACATTCTCTATGAGAACATCACCCAGGTTTATGATTGCTGTTGAAGGCCTCCAAAGCGCATGCATCGGGGTATGAGTCTCCAGCCAAGGCATAGAAGCCACCCTTCCATTCATGCGGCTTGACTAAGTAACTTAGTCCATGTTACACCTCCGACCTCCGACTCTCCTGTCTTCCCACTGAAACACGGCTCCTCCATTTCCCCATTTCCCCATTCCCCACTCGCATTCTACCCCTCCGCCCCCAGATCTTTGGGTTCCTTCATCAGCAGTATCGGGATTGGGACTTGGCACTGCCCCCTCATGCCAACCCCGAGATTCCTCCCCTATCATCAGGCCATTCCTTGAGTATTAGTTTCCTTCCTAGTCTTGGGGCGTGGCACGAAGGGAGGCAGTCACTGTCAAGGGTTCATTGGGAGCCATTGGATATTGTAACTACGATTGCAACCATTTAATCGCATGATCCTTGCTACCTAGACCTTACCCCAACGCCGTCCGCACGCCCAGCAATTCTTACATGTCCATGCTCATCAGATACATCTCAAGGATCCTCATGAACTTCGCCACAAATGCCTCCAGGTGGAAGATGACCTTGGTCCCAGTCTTGATCCGGTGCTCGTAAAAGGCCGCCCACTGAATCACCTCGCCCTTCAGGCCGTCGTCAATGAGAGAAATCAACTTGAAAGCCAAGGTCTTGAGTATCGTGGTGGGAGGAATGCAGTGCGTCAATAGGTCGTACAGTTTCGCCCGCACCTGCAGGATCCTGGCTGGCGTGTGCTCCTCCAATATCTCCATGGCAATCTGTCCAATTAGTGCTTCCCAATCTGCCGGGGGGATAGGCGTGCTGTCGGTAACGGTCTCACTGTATGTGATGTTAGCGCTCGTCTTTATCCTCGGTCAATGTTTTAAGAGGGCCTTACTTCTGTGCATGCACAGCCTCGTACATGAGCAATGCTCGGCGCAAATTCCGCCCGCTCTCCACAGCTATTCTCTGGTGTAGACCCTTGACAGTCGGCCAGCCCTCCTTCTTGGCTGACACAGCCAGCACATTGCAGATTTCCTCATGAGTCGGTGCTGCCACCCTGACCAAGAGCGTTCTTGAGCGAATCGGCGCAATGATATTGGCAGTCGAGTTCGCCAAGAGAATCAGACGTAGATTTGGTGAGTATTTCTCCATCGTCCGTCGTAGCGCCGCTTGCGCGTCTCGGGTCAAGTGGTCGGCCTCATTGATGACCACAACCTTGAACTTTTGTTTTGCCGACTGATCAACTTGTTGTGTCTGTGCAACCTCCTTGAGTAAGTCCTGGACTACGACTCTGTCGTAGTTGCCCACATCCGATGGTGTGATCTCGAGGTGGTAGATGGAGGCGACAATGTTGAATTCGAGTTTTCGATTGCTCGAGGTCTGGAACACTCGGGCGTCAATCTTGATCTTTTCCACACCAGGTCCATAGAGCTCCTTGAGCGTTGCCACTATTCGTGTCTTCTTTCCAGCGCCCGATGGTCCGTATACGAGCAGGTGAGGGAAGTCACCACTTTGAGCCTACAGCTAAGGTTAGCCATCTTCACACAAGCAAGCGTGCTCTGATTGGGATCCGTACGAGAGACTGAAGTCGCTCTGACAGCTCGTGGTGGTATGTCAGGGCGTCCAACGACCTTGGCCGGTGCTTGTCGACAATGAGCGCCATGATGAAAGTTGCGGTGGTGTTGCTGGAGGAATTGGTGAAGGTCACAGCTTTTTGGTTGATAGAGACGCGTCGTCGCGTAAAGTGATTCTAGCTGGGCTCCGTTGGTCTGTGCCCCACCTCCACCACCTCCACCACTGACCGGGCTCCAACATTTGGCTGGCAGCTGACAAAGGACCCCGAGAGGGACACCAAGGCAGCAGCAGTCACGTGGTGCCAGTTGTTCTAAGAGTTGTGCAGCGCACGCGTGCGTAATACAAAATATCTAGAAGCAGCACCATGCAGATAATAACGCACGAAGAGAATGAGTGAGAGTAGCTTCTTGTTCGGCCTAATGGCCGGTACCATGTGTTTGTCCGACATTGAGATGTAGTAAATCAGCTTGGGATGTAGTATTCATACAGGTCTACAACAAATGCTCTACACCATGTACATGGAGTCAACAACTCTCGCTACTCATTCTTCTAAAGCTGGGGAGGAGCAGCAGATGTGCTTTCAGCCTTAGCCTCCGGGGTTGGGGCGGATTCCTGCATGAGTTCGAGGGGGGCAATCTGCTTTCTCGGCCTCTTCAAGTCCTCTAAAGTCAGGCCATCTTCTAGCTTGGTAATTCCAACCATGGGAGCGTCACCCCTCTTCACGAACTCCCACTGGCCTGCAGCATGTCAGTGATATCCAGCTTCGAGTGCCAGAAGCGCTTACCTGGCAGCTTGTTGCCGGCTAAACGGAAGGCATCTCTGACAACTTGCTCGTGGATTCGCCCTCTGAGCTCGAACAAGACTTGGCTTACGGCTATTCTGGTCGCCCAATGATCGAAGTTACCCTTTCCTTTACCCATACGCATCTGTGAAGCTATGAGCATCGTGTTCCCGTGATGCCGCGGCAGTCATTCTCACATCGTTACCGCTGACGTAGACGCCAACATTACAGCACTTGCGCTTGTAGAGTCGGTATTTCTGGCCACGGAGTCGCGTTTTGATAGTGTCCTCTGCCACCTTTAAATGCTTGGCGCTAATCCTCCGGTGGTGATCCGTCATGCGGATACCGTAGTCGCCCCAGATCACAGTCGTTCCCTTGACCGAGCCTCCAGTTGGCACGCGAGGGCGACCCTTGGCCATCTTCTTCTTTCGGTTCAGGTTGGGCTCGAGCCAATTGCCCAGCATCGAGGAGGTCGTCGAGAAGGCCCGCACATTCTGGAGTCGTCGGGTCGCATCGAGAGTCTTCGCATGCCGCTGGACGGGAACTCTGAATTGCTGCAAGGGCGAGGATGCGCATATCCTCAAGCCCTGGAAGGCATTGAGTAATGCCGATGTGTTGGCAGGCTTCATCGTGGCGGCGGGCTGACGTCTTGGACCTGCCTCGTGCCTCGAACTACGGAGCTTCAGAAAATCTTCCCGAAGTTCAAAGTCGCAAGTTGCGGCCTTAAAATCCAGGCCCACCACAGTCTCAGATCACTTTAGCAGCAGTCACGGACCTCGCGTCAGCTTCGCGTCTGACAGGAGCGAACGTGCACGTCACGAATTCTAGGCTCCTCTGCCAAGGTCAAGTAACTCGACGAACTACACGCACTTCACGCAACCACGCAACCTCCAGGCAACCCTCCGCAATGCCTTTATAAGGCGCACAACGTCCGTGCTGTGTTGAGACTGGTTCGACCTAATTGACATCAATATGGCTGATATTCGATCTTTCTTTGCACCCAAGGGTGGTGCGGCCCCCCCCAAGCCGAAGCCAAAGGCGCCAGAGCCCGCCAAGAGTAAACGAACGAGTACGTGCCTTTGCGTTACTTCCTAGGCACTGGGCTGACTAGCAACAGAAGGCCGCAAGGTGGTTGAAGACAGCGAAGATGAAGATGAGGTTGCCGAGTACGTTATCGTTCCATGTCGATGCTGCCATTAAGTCTAACGATTGTCGCAGGGTCAAGAAACCGGCTGCCAAGTCGGCGCCCAAGAAAAGGTCTACGTTAGTCATGTCCACGACGCACTTGCAGCCTGGTACCTAACATATGTTTCAGCGACGATCAACCAAAGGGCGTAGTAATCTCTGCCGATGACTACTTTGCCTCATCCAAAACTAGCAAACCCCAGAAATCTACGACTCCAAAAAAGCCCGACATCAAATCCGAGGTTCCAGTTCGGTCGAGCCCCCGAGTCAAGCAGCCAGTCCCGAAGCCAGCCGCCCCTGCTAAAAACGCAACGGAACCTGCTAAGCGGAAGGCAACAGCTTCATACACCCAGCCTATGGATGATGACACCGATGCATACATGGACGACGGAGATGAGGACGATGCCGATATTTTTGCTGCAGACACCAAGGGTCGCAGTAAACGCAAGAACGACGATTATGTTGATCATGAGTCGGAAGATGAGGTTCTCCCTAAGCCTAAGCGTGTGGCTGGTCGCGGACGCCTAGCTAGTACCAAGGAGGATTCAGACGTTGACGTAAAGTCCTCCAAAGCTGCTTTGGCTAGGAAGAAAAGGAAGTCTCCAGTTGATGAATCCGAAGAATCTGAAGAGGAGGCACCACGGAAGAAACCCGCTACCAAATCCCGTGCACCCCGAGCAAAAAAGACCGACGACAAACCCGAAGATACCGAGATTCAGGATATTCTCAACAGCGTTGCTACAGTACGACCCCCGACGCCCCCACCAAAAGACCCGAATGTCAAGTTTGATTGGAAGAAATCGGCGGCTGGAGGCGGCAACGCATCTGCTCAGCCTCAGATGACAGCTGATCTTCCAGAAGGCGAGGAAGAATGCCTAAGTGGCCTCACATTTGTCTTCACGGGAGTTTTGACAGCAATCGGCCGTGATGAAGCCCAAGCTCTAGTCAAAAGATTTGGTGGAAAGGTAACTGGACAACCCAGCAGCAAGACCAGCTTCGTGGTGCTCGGGGAAGATGCTGGCCCCAGCAAACTAGCAAAGATCAAGTCTCACGGAATCAAGACCATCGATGAAAATGGTCTTTTCGATCTTATCCGCAAGTTGCCCGCTTTTGGCGGTGGTGGCAAGGGAGCTCAGAAGGCCCAAGACAAAAAGAAGGCCGACGAGGACAAAGTGAAGAAGCAAGTTGCAGAGATGGAGGCCGAAGAGAAGGCTCGAAAGGCCGAGGCAGAGAAGGCAGCCCGGAAAGCAGCTGCCTCTCGAGGTACTTCAGTTGCGAAAGCACCAGCAACTCCAGCGCCTGTTCAGCTACTGACATCAAAATACGCGCCAACCCAACTCAACCATATCTGCGGCAACAAGGGCCAAGTCGAGAAGATTCAAGCATGGCTAAAAAATTGGGCGAAAGCAAAGAAGTACGACTTTCAACGCCGCGGCGCAGATGGAATGGGTGGCGAACGTGCCATCATCATTTCTGGTCCCCCTGGAATCGGAAAGACAACGGCTGCGCATCTAGCTGCAAAGCTGGAAGGATTTGACGTCTTGGAGAGCAATGCCAGCGATTCCAGAAGCAAGAGACTTGTCGAGGCCGGAGTTAGCGACGTGATGAACAATACGTCACTTCGTGGATACTTCGCAGGCGACGGCAAGTCTGTTGATGTGACCAAGAAGAAAATAGTCCTCATTATGGATGAGGTTGATGGCATGTCTGGCGGAGACCGTGGAGGTGTTGGTGCTTTGGCAAAGTTCTGCAAGAAGACCGAGGTTCCTCTTATCCTCATCTGCAACGAACGAAAGCTGCCCAAGATGAAGCCTTTCGATCACGTGGCTTTCGACATCCGATTCAACCGTCCAACAGTTGACCAGGTCCGATCTCGCATTATGACTATCTGCCACAGGGAAGGTCTTCGACTACCCCCTCCTGTGGTTGACGCCCTTATCGAAGGGAGTAACAAGGATATTCGTCAAATCATCAACATGATCTCGACGGCTAAACTCGACCAAACGAGCATGAGCTTCGACGAGAGCAAGGCCATGTCCAAGGCGTGGGAGAAGCACGTTGTTCTCAAACCCTGGGATATCTGCCAGAAGATGCTGGCCGGTGGACTGTTTACGTCTACCAGCAAGGCCACATTGAATGATAAGATAGAGCTTTACTTCAACGATCACGAGTTCAGCTTCCTCATGATTCAGGAGAACTACCTCCGAACAAAGCCCATGGCTCTAAACCACAAGGGCTACACTGCACGAGAGTACAATCTCAAAGCTCTTGAGCTCTTCGACAATGCAGCAGAGAGCATCAGTGACGGAGATCTGGTTGATCGTATGATCCACGGACCTCAACAGCAATGGAGCCTAATGCCAGCCCATGCCATTTTCAGCACAGTTCGACCTGCTAGCTTCATTGCAGGTCAACTGCTGGGGTCCAACTTTACGTCTTGGCTCGGCAACAATAGCAAAACTGGCAAATTGGGGAGATTTATCCGCGAGATCCACTCCCACATGCGCCTCAGGTCATCGGGAGACCACAACGAGATCCGACAGCAGTACATGCCTCTGCTTTGGAACCAGACGGTCAAGCGGTTGCAACACGAGGGCAATGATTCCGTCAGCGAGGTAATCGATCTCATGGATAGCTACTTTTTGACCCGAGAGGACTTTGATGCCATTCAAGAACTCGGCGTAGGTCCTATGGACGAAGAGCATGTGAAGATCGAGACAAAGACAAAGGCTGCTTTCACACGAACGTAAGTGGATAACTCCGACCTCATGCATTTCTTTCCCAGCGAAGCTAACTATCTCAGGTACAACGCGATGAGCCACCCAATCCCTTTTATGAAGGCTTCGAACGTAGTAGCTCCCAAGGCACAAAAGAAGGATGCGCCAGATCTAGAAGAGGCCATTGAGGACGAAGACGAGGGTGACGTTGTCGAGGCCCCAGAGGTAGATGAAGAGGAACTCGACCTGAAAAAGGACAAGTACATCAAGCAGCCCAAGGCGAAAAAGGCCACCAAGAAGGCTAGCAAGGCTACAGCAGATGACGACGAGGACGAAAAGCCGAAGAAGGGTCGCGCAAAGGCAAAGGCTCCCGGAACAAAGGGGAAGGCAAAGAAGTAGGACAATAGGGAGGTCAATGGGAAGTTGACTTAAAGAATTGCTTGATGCACGTTTTGGGCGTGGCTGTGGACACTTGCAAATAGAGAATTTGAAGGTTGCATCAATGTATTACATCTTAGGAGAGGTCAATAATGAGTGCCTAATCTAGGGGCTTGCTGAGAATAGCATGTACTATCAGGGCTCCTTACTATCTAAGTACATTCTGATTCGGGCGATGCAGAATTTTAGTGAGCATGTTCTAAAAAGGGCCGCGAGGGCAAAATGTGCCAGCTGCGCGCCCCTGGCAGAGGCGCCTCCTTATTGTTGGCCACCTTCTTCGCCAATCAAGGCATCCCACCGTATCGTATTGTTGACACCCCTCTCCTCTCTCCGAATTGCAACGTCCTCGTTTAATGTAAAAAAAATTCTTGAATGGACTGCAACTCAACAATAGAACATCATGAAGAAATCGGCTTCATACCCGGCTGCACTGGGAACCCGGAGTATAAAGCCAGGCCTTTTCTCCCGACTGAAAGATGATCAGAACACACTCAGCCTCCTTACCACCAGCGAGTTCCTCCCTTACGCATGGTTGACTTTTCCTGAAGGTCACTCTAACGACTCGAAGGTGGTGAGTTGACGACACAGGCAACAAGTCCCGAGGCCAAGCCCGGGCTATCAGTCGTCATGAAATGGACCAAGGCTGAACTCCGAAGTACGTACGCACGAGAGCTTCGTGCTGCGAGAGACGTGCTAACGAGCTCAAGGCCTTCTCATCCCAAACTTCAAGCCCAAGGCCTGGACCAAGATCGCCGGTATGTGCATCTTCCCCTTGTCTGCCTTGACTCGACTGACGCGGAAAAAAACTCTAGAATCACGCCTCTTCAGTTCCAAGACAAAGTCTGCTCCTCAAAAGGAAGAGGCAAGGTCGTCTTGGAGCGTTGGTGTCGAACCTGAGCTAGCAACGAAGGCCCATAGACGCACCAAATCCGACACTGTCGATCGAGCCGCCGTCATGGCCCAAGAGGACATTCCCGAGCTGCCCCAGCCCCCTCGGGACATTGGCGCTGCCGAGACGATCTCGATGCAAGATGTGGCACACAAGACCGTGGACGAAGCCTCTGAGAGTTCAGCTACCCTCAAGGCGTACGCCAAGTCCATCGAGATGAGCGTTCACAACAACAATAACCACGAACGATCGCCTTCGGATGCTGGTCGCCTCAAAGGCGAACAAGCTGCGAAGGGGAGCGTCTCGGACGGAAGAGGCCAATCTTAGGACGAAAAGCCCTCCGACGGCAACAAAAAAGACACCAAGCCCCCTAAGCAAGGAGCTGCTGAGCCCATTGGCATCATCGCTGACATGTCCCAGGGAGTCCCCATCAGAAGCACTGATTCAAAGGCCCGCAAGATGGAGACTCTCCCTGAGTGCCATGCGCCCTGCGCTCCGGAGCTTCGTCAAGTCGAGTCTGTCGAATTCGAGAGACCACCAAACAGTCTCGTCGACAATGCCATCAGAAACGGGGTCTGGGGCCTGAACCGCAGCGAGCTCATCGTCGACAAGCATGGCAAAAAGCCCACTAACCTCCCAAACTGTACGGCCTCGCAGGACAAGAAGAATTGGCGAATCACAGCCTCGGGCATCAAGGCCTACACAGCTATGAAAGGGCCCTACAAGATGTCTGGTCGAGATTTGCTCGTCTGGGCGGATCGTGCCTCCAAGACTTTCGACGAGCCAGAGGAGTCCAACGAGTACGTTGGCTCCAGCGGATCGTAAGTAGCATGATCGATAAAGCCATTATACCTTGCCTATTGCTCACCACTTTCTTACAGGCTCATTGCTGGCTTGGAGCCACTGACTTACGACCCGACGCCCATCGATGACGAGGCAGACCGAAAGGATGTCTACAGTGTTCCGAGACCCCCCTACAATCACATCGAACCACCACCAGACTACGACTCGCCACCCCTCGAGATGCAATACGAGTTCCTCGAGGAGATGAGACTGATGGGACTTGGGATCCTGCCTCTGAGTGACGCGGGGGGTGAGGATGGTCTGGGCCAGCACCTAAACATGGGAGTTGTCCCCGGCGCCAACAACGACTTCCTCGTCTCAGACGACTTCATCATCTCAGACGACGAGGGAGATCCTCAAGACAACAAAATTTCGCCTTGCACTTTCCGCCTTTGGGCTGAGGGCAGCAAGAGATGGGACTCAAACGAGCAAGATGGCACCGTTGACCCAGAGGTCAGTTCCCTACGCTCGATGAGTTGCCGTGGGTTCTAATACATACCGTCTAGGTCTACTATGAACAGCTGCAGGAATTCCAGATGGCGAAAGGCAAGTCTCGAGAGCACCCCACCATGGGCCAGGACTCTGGTGCCCACTGCGATGAGGAATCACTCGACTACGCCTTGTCGGGATTCGGGGGTATGACAAGCCTCACCACAAGCCATGTGCTGTTGGATTCTCTCGCTAACTCTGTCCAGAAAACTCCGTCCCATCCCGAGTTCAAGACTGGCTTCACGAATCGGCCAACCGAACGCTTGCCACTGCGCCTGACCGCGACCGTCAGCACGAAATTCAGGGTTCGACAGATCACCAAGCCGAGAACCAAATGCCCGGGTACCAGTCAGTTCACGATGTAAAGTCATTCTGTGATGTAAGCTCTATGCAAAAACGCCATCTCGTAATGGAATGCTAACACACTCCAAGTCTGAGATCATGGCCGCACTCCACGCCTACGATGCCCGTCCCGTCGCCGGCATCGAACCCGAAAATGCCGCGGAGGAGCTCTCTTACAGACAGGAACGCCTGAAGCACTGGCGTAAGGACAATACCAAGGTCGCCAAGAACATCGCGAAAATGGAGAAGACCGTGGACCTCCGCAAGGCGCAGCTCGAGCGAGTGGCCAACTCGGTCCTCGCGATCCAGAACATTCGTGAGATGAGAGCCAACACGGGGAGATCCCGGCGCGAGGACATCTACCGCCATGTCTCACAGCACCTTCGGGACCTTGCCGTAATGAACGAGGCGAAGCGTCAGGAGCGTGTGGTGATGGTGAACCAGGTTGCCGAACTCATGGTACAGGAGCAGGAGTTGCAGAAGAAGCTGCAGGAGGAGGCGCTCAAGGTCGGCATCGACGGCATCTTTGATTTCGATGACATCGAGACCGCCGTGCAGAACACGCTCGCCAGTCTTGCGGATTCCGACGATGGCGCTGGCAGCTCCTCCGTTTAGGTCGACGCGGTAATAAGGCATGCTCGGTAGAGTCTGGTCGGGGGTCAGTCGAGCCAGGCACAACATCTACCAGAGAAGTGAAGCATGCAAAAGTTGTTTTTTTTTGGAGCTGCGATGCGGCGATGCGGTGATGAGGCATGGTCGGTAGAGCCAGGTTGGGGTTGGTTGAGCCTGGCATAACGTCTACCTGGGAAGTAAAACTTGCAAGGGGTTTTTTTCTTTTTTTTTGGAGCAGCCACCCAATCCCCATAAAGGGGTTTCTTCGGTATTGCAAATGTTGCCTTGAGGGTTTGACAGCTGGACATATTGCTCCTGATGCTATCACCATTGGGATGGGGTCTGGAGACTTGACAGCTGGGTATATGACTCCCTATACTATGATCATTGAGCTGAACCCAGCAGGCCAAAGCAGGCCAAAGCAGGATCGGAAATGGTTCATTGGTTTCTAGGGTCATTCATTAGCAGCGGCTTCCAGTCCGCCCTAGCTATCATATGTCATACAGGTATTTTGATTTACAAGGTGTCCCACTCTCAAACTCTTTTTGTGTCCAAGGTAACTGTAACCGCCATGCAAAGAAATGATCATCATGAGAGGAGCAGTATACACTTTAACGCCGACCGATATCCCATAGCATAGTATTACACGCCATCATGGCTCCACGACATACCGCTTATTTGTTCTTGACAACGCCGACCTTGGCGGCGCGCAGCACCCGGCCGTTGAGCTTGAAGCCCTTTTGCTGGACGAAGAAGACGGTATTGTCCTCCTTGTCGGCCTGGGGGGCCATGAAGGTGGCCTCCTGCTCGTTGGGGTTGAACTTCTCGCCCTCGGGGCTTGTTCGCTCGAGGCCGTGCTTCTTGAGGGTGTTCATGAGGATGTCCTCGGTCATCTTGAGGCCCTCGTACAGGTTGAAGAGATCCTGGAGATGCTCGGGGCGGTCCTCGCCAGCTAGCTTCTCTTGGGGGACCATGGTCAGGGCGCGGTCGAGGTTGTCAACGCTGTCGACCAGGTCCTTGGCGAATTTCTGGATGGCGAAGTCGCGAGCAGTCTTGACGTCACGGGTGGTGCGCTCCTGGAGGTTGCGGAAGTCGGCGACGGTGCGGAGGCACTTGTCCTATACATGCATCGTCAGAATATGAGGCTCAATTGGGCTTGCGCATCAACACGAACCTTCCAGTCTCGGACCTCGGCTTCCTTGGTCTCGAGGGCCTTCTTCAGCTCGGCCACGGCATCAGGCTCGGCGCCCGCCTCCTTGTCCTCGGTCTTGGCCTCCTCGGCAGGTTTGGCGGCCTCGGATTCCTTCGCATCGCTGTACCACCTCGACATGGCTGGTTGGACTGCTCGTAGGGTGAAGGCGGGCGCAGATTGGAATTGCGACTGCATGAAGGGACGGGCAGCAACGGCTCGGGGAGCGGCGCGCAGGGCGCGGGAAGACGTAGAAATGACCTGGCGGAACATTGTGAATGGCGTAAGAGATTTTGGGAGTTGAGCGTAGGTATTCGAGTAAAATCGGCGGGAGTTGTGGTGGTGAACACTGGTGGATGATGCTGGCGGTTGGGGTGAGGGTGGCTTTATCCCGAAGGTTCTGGAGTCTTTGAAATTTTAGCTGTCTGCATGACGGAGGGTCGCCGGCTACGGCGTGGCCCGGGCCCGGGGGGAGCTCCGAGATACCTGCCCTGGTGGCGGATCAACGATGGCCCGCCCTCTGCTGATCGGAGAGTTTCAGCCAATCGTTGCTTGCAATTCTCCAACCCGGGCCCCGTTTTTTCCGCTGGCCTACGTCGCGCACTGGCAACCTGGAGAGAAGGCTGGAGCTCGCTGTCGTCTGCCTCAGCAACGAAGCCAACTCCCAACTCCAACTCCAACACAACGACGACGCATTCCACCTTCATCAATCCCCGACAAACGCCTTCCCCCGCTCCCTGCGACCTCGACGCGAGCTGACCTACCCCCCACGACCTCGTCCCCCACAACACGCGCAAGCTCCTCCTTCACGATGGCGGCGGGCGAATCTGCGAGGGTCCAGGATGCCCAGAAGCTCGCCAAAACAGATCCCCGGAAGGCCGAGGCCATCTACAAGGAAATCACCACCAAGGTGCCCAGTGCGACGTCTGACGCCGCCACTCGCGAGTATGAGGCCGCTTTGATAAGCTTGGGCGAGCTGTACCGAGACGAGAAGTGCGCGCTGCTATTCCCGACAACGGCATCAACCCGCTGACGACAGAGCAGGAAGTCACAGGAACTGGTAAACCTGGTCAAGGAGAGCCGATTGGTCTTCTCTTCCTTCGCCAAGGCCAAATCCTCGAAGCTGGGTGAGCTTTGGTCCCCTTGGTTGCTTTACCCCGCGGCCTTCGGGCTTCCTCGCTAACTCGGTGACGTAGTCCGCCAACTGCTCGACCTGTTCAAGGACATCCCCAATAACACTGAAACCGAGATCGCCGTCACCAAGGACTGTATAGAATGGGCTACTGCCGAGCGTCGTGCTTTCCAGCGCCAGGACCTCGAGGTCCGTCTCGTCGCCCTACAGATGACCAAGCAGGCCTACTATGAAGCCCTCGGTCTCATCAACGGCCTCCTCCGCGAGCTAAAGCGCCTCGACGACAAGCTGCGGCTCGTCGAGGTCCAGCTGCTCGAATCGAGAGTCTACCACGCCCTCGGCAACATCCCCAAGTCTCGCGCCGCCCTGACCAGCGCCCGAACCAGCGCCGCCAGCGTCTACACGCCTCCGATGCTGCAGGCCAACCTGGACATGCAGAGTGGCATGCTCCATGCCGAGGACAAGGACTTCAACACTGCCTTCTCGTACTTCATCGAAGCCCTCGACGGGTACCACAACCAAGACGAGAGCGTCAAGGCCCAGGCTGCCCTGCAATACATGCTCCTCTGCAAGATCATGCTGAACCTCGTCGACGACGTCAACCAGCTCATGACCTCGAAGCAGGCCCTGAAGTACGCCGGCCAGAACCTAGAGGCAATGAAGGCCATCGCCCGAGCGCACTCGAACCGGTCCCTGGAGGAGTACGAGCGAGCTCTGTCCTCGTACCGCTACGAGCTCGGCAGCGACGCCTTTATCCGCAACCACCTCCGCCGTCTCTACGACGCCATGCTAGAGCAGAACCTTATCAAGGTCATCGAGCCCTTCTCGCGCGTTGAGATCGACCACATCGCCAAGATGGTTGGGCTGGATACCCAGCAGGTGGAGCGGAAGCTCTCGCAGATGATCCTCGACAAGGTCATCATCGGTGTGCTGGACCAGGGCGCAGGCTGCCTCATCATCTTTGACGAGACGCACCGGGACGAGTCTTACGATGCGGCTCTAGCGACGATTGACAAGTTGAGCAGCGTGGTGGATGTGTTGTACACGAACCAGGCCTCTATGCTTGAATAGACGGGGTGGGATATGACAGCGAAGGCTTGTGTATTGTACTATGGCACAGTAGATTAGGCGTTTTCAAGAGGGACGGACTCGTCTGCACTGATCATTTCCCGTTGGGCGATCCCGAATGTCTTTTGCGAAGCAGCCCGGTATGTCAACGAATGAGGGAAGTCTCCCTGGTAGTCTATTTGGGGTGAGTAAGCTAAAACGATACTGAAGTGGTATCTCGAAACAAAAACAACGCCTAGCAATGAATCCAAAATATTCAACTTTTCCCAACGTCAGTGAAACATAACTCGTGAAGGCCTCTCTACGATGCCCCGGCTCCTCCTCTCCTCTCCAAGGATCAACGCGAACAGTCTCTTGGCCAGCGTAGCCGCGTCCCATCCGCCAACCTCAGCCTTGAAGGCGTCCACGCAATCCAGGTGCCACCGCTCCAACGTCATGGCCTCGCCGTGGCTCTTTACCGTCTTGCCGAGGTACTTGTCGGCGCAGCGTTCGTGATTCAGCTCATACGGGCCCGCCCGCCGCAGCTGGAGGAACTCGTCCAGCAGGAGCCAGTGCTGTCTGGTCCAGACGGTCTGGGACAGGGACTCTGGCGGCGGCATTTTAGTCGACGGTGACGCGTCGGGCATGGAGACGTCTGCAGCGTCATGGTTCTCCTTGTCAACTCTCTGAGGAGGCGGAGGCGGAGGCGGAGGCGGAGGTGGCCGCTGCGATGGGGGGTTGGCCTGTGGGAGAAGACCGGGTTGTGATAGCGAAGAGTTGGAGAGTCGACGCATATGTCGGGCCTTTGCCTGCTCCACCGGCGATAGGACGCTGCTCGTAAACTCGACCACGCGCCCGGGAGTGTGAGGCTTCATGGGCGAGCGCAGACTCGACTTGGAGGGCGAGGCGGTCCTTGCAGGTAGGGGTCGCAGAAGCGACTCGGACGCTTCGGGAGAGGAGCCGCTAGCCACAGAAGTCTCGTGCTGCCACCTCTGGATATCGGCGTGTGACAGCTGCATTCGCGGCGGAGTAGGCGCAGCCGACCGAGCTGAAGACCTGAAGAAAGATGTGTTCTGACGCTTGGGCCGAGGGGTGAAGTTCTGCTTCTGTGCAACAGATGGCATCTCAGGCGGCTCTTCCGATACTTGGTAGGATAGAGAGGCCTGTTGCGGCAGAGAGGTTTGCTGAGTGGAAGAGGCCTTGTGTGGTGAATGGGCTTGATGAGGCGGAGAAGCTTGGTGAGGCGAAGAAGCCTGCCGCGGCTCCTGCACCCTCGGGCGGGCCGGTGAGAAGAGGTCTGTCCGAGGGCTGCTCCGTGGTTGAAACTCCTTCTGTGCAACCTGAGGGAACATGGAGCTGGTGAGGAGGGCGGGCGCGGCTCGAACCGGCTCTGGCTCGCTGGGCCTTGCTCCAGAAAAGACCGACTTCGTGTTGGCCGGGAGAAACTTCTCCGCTAGCATACCAGGAATAGCAGCTGGAGACGAGAAGAACGATGAGAGGTCGAACCGGTTGGCCTTGGTTGCCGACTGGGCCGCCTCCTCCGGCTTTTTGGCGGTTTGTCTCTGCGCGAGCAATGAGTAATCGTCCAGTTGGGCCTCTTCCGGAGCGGCTTCCTCCAAGGCCGCCTCCTCCATTCTGTCCGGGTTTGGCGCCCCTGGCACTTCCTCTCTCTGCGAGGTCAACGGAACATCTCTCTGTTGTCCTAAACTTCCCTTGGTCCAGGGGCTTGGTAAAGCACGTCTCCTGTTCCCGAACGGCTGCTGGCGCGTCGTACGAGGAGCAGATCGCTTTGCTTCGAACTCCCAGAGGTCCATGTCGTCCTCGCTCTCTTGGGGCGCATCATCAACCTCAGGCTCATCGACTGTGGCATCCTGCTGCCCGGGGGATGTTGAGCCCCTTGCCAGTACCGCGGTTGGTGGACGCGCAAAGTCCTTGAGGGGTACGTCTCCTCGCAGCCTGTCGCTGATGGGACCTTCATTAGCGACCCAGCTCATCTCTACATCGTCTGGGGGAGTAATGCGCATTGAGCTGGCCAGAGAATCGCTGGGCGAGGACTGTGTCCTCTGTGCTGACATGTTTCCGACACTCCTCTCAAGCGCCTCCATAAAGCTGAGTTGGCCGGTTTGCCTTGTATCCGAGCCGAAGGGATCATCGTATAATCGGCTAACAGCTGCGTTCGAATTTGCCGGTAAGCTCAACGGTCTCCTTGGGCTTAGACTCATCCGTCGGATGGTTTGCGCAGTCGGCGGCCCCAGTTCTCTGGGAACTGAGCTTCGAAAGGGGCTCCGCAGGTGGTGTTCGCGTGGCTCGGGCGACGGCGGATCTGAAGTCACGCTTTGCAGCGCGCGCCCAGCTCGCACTATAGGAGACAGGAGAGGCCGCGAGGTCTTCTCCAGTGCAGTTTCTGGTACCAACGACTGAGCGTCCTGAAGCGGAGACGTCATTTGGTTGACCGGGGTTACTTTCGGCCGAGGCATGTGGCTATCCAGCCAGAGTTTCGAGGCCTCGGGTTCCGTATCCCTCGGCAATTCTTCCTCAAGGTCATCAACCATCTCCTCCACAATCTCTGGTACATCCTGAGATCGGCTTGCGGAAACGGCTAATGGGGACGAGGTCTTTGGTGAAGCTGCCCCTGCGGAGACTTGAGATGCTTGAGACGTTTGTGTTGACTTCCCTTGGTCTTCAGCCTGGGCCTCGATTTGGGGTGGTGTATCATCAGGGGTAGGCAGGCGGCCTGCGTCAGATCGAGAGTTAACGCTGAGGTTTGATGCTGACCCCGGCGCCTGCTGGTCCTCGATGTGCTGAGACGGCTCTTCGTCTTCCATTTCCTGGTCCTCCTCCGTAAGTTCTTCTTCCGTAGGTTCCTCTTCCATGGGCTCCTCTGCTAAGGGCTGTTCGTGCACTGCATCTCCCTCCATCTCTTCAGCTTCGTCCGCAACCTCTTCTTCCAGGTAATCTTCTGCCACGACCCTCTGCTCCAAAGACTGCCTTTCGGACGGCTCTCGTTCATAGGGCATTTCTTCCAATACATTTTCTCCCGGGTGCTCTCCCTCTATAGGCTCCTCGTCTCTAGTGACTGCCCGAGGACGTCGCGGGGTGGCAGCCTCAAGGACACCCTGAGGGATTTCCGAGAATGAGTCGTCATATATATCTGATTCGCCCTCGGTAAAGTGCCCAGCTGCACTTCGTTGTGCAGGACTAGTGACGTCTAGTCTCTCGACGCTTTCTCCTACAGCATTCGGAACATTACCTTCGGTCTGTCTAGCTTTGTGCTTGAGGACCTGGTGCCGGAGAGGAGAGCTTTTCCCTCTTCGGGGACTTCGGAGCCATCTCGGAGACAAATTTTGATTCGGTGAGAAGGTCATCGACGGTCGGATACTAGGCTGCTGTGGCTCTTCCGGTGCAGACTCGACTAGTTCAGGAGAATCATGTTTGGGAGCCTCGCCAGTCTCCATGTCCACATCGGGCTCATCTCTTTGCTGCATGGATTGTCGAAGTGATTCCAAGGTGTTGTTGATGATGAGGCTCGTTTCCTCACCGTAGTCGTTTTCCACTGGTTGGCGGACAGAACTGCGCAATTCCTGTATCGAAGGCAGGGAATCCATGAATATCATACTAAAGTCTTCGCCCTGTGCAATGGTGTCTTGACCCTGAGGTCTCGATTCGCTCGGTGGCTCATCATCTGATGAGATGTCGCTCCGAGCAGGCGCGAGGTATCCGTAGTCCCCTACCTCAGAAGTATCGGCTGCAAGCTCCGAAGATGGGGCCGGTACTGATTGTGTCGTTCGGTTGCTAGCTCGGGGAGTAGGCTCGTCGTCCAGTGTTGCCATCCAAATGTCGGAGTCGGCTTGTGAGGCTGGCTCGGCAGCTACTTCGACACGCGCTTCTGACGCGTTTATGTCCGAAGGGGCTATAACCAAGGTCACCTCATTATCTTCTTGAGGTTCCAAAGCCTCATTCGGAGCAAAGTTGATAATTTCATTGCTCGTCTCCATCAGGTCTTCGGGAACAATAGCTTGTCGACCTCTTTTCCTTGTTGTTGAGGTAATTCTGCGTGAAGACTCGATGCCTAGCTCGCTGGAAGGCTCGGCGGTACGTTTTTTCGGAGGCCTGCCCCGTCTCTTTGATCCCGGTGTAGGTTGTACTTGGGGTTGTCCCAGTCCATCGTCTAGCTCAATCGTTCGGTTTTTAGGAGGCCTACCCCGTCTCGGAGACTTCGGCGTAGGCTGTGTCCCGGGTTGTCCAAGCTCAAGTCCATCATCTAGCCCAGTGGCGCGGTTCTTCGGGGGCCTACCCCGTCTCGCTGACTTCGGTGTAGGCTGTGGCTCCGGTTCTCCAAGATCAAGCTCGTTGTCTGCCTCGACAGGTTTCGTTGTTCGCGGTCGACGCGACGTGCCCCTCTTGATAGGCGTCCCTGCCCTCCTTTTCATGCCCGCGCTAGGTATTGGTGTTCCGTTTGATTTGCGCGGTCGGCCCCTTCGTCTGGGAGTCGCGTTCGGATCTGCAAGCTCCTCCTCGATCGTCTCCCTCAGCGGGACAGTCGTCGTCGTCGCCCGCTCTCGTTGGCGCATCATATTCAAGGGACTCGATGATTGAAACAGCTTCCGTCGAGCTGCGCCGTCCGGGGCGGCCGCGGTCGCGCCCTCCGTCTCGACCGTGACTAGCAGCTTCTGTGGCGCTTGATTGTCGCCAACCTCGAGCTGGAACGTTTGTTTCCGGGGCGAGGTATCTCTCGCAAAGTATCGGTCGGGTCGCAGGCTCCGCGTCGCGCTTCTTGTTGCGCGATGCGCCGAGGAGGGCTCGATGATGGCTTCCTCGGCGGTGTCGTTGAGGGGATCCGGCGATGACATGATGTCGGCACTAGGCGTGGTCATGTCGGCGTAGCTATGCCAGCGGATGCTGTAGGATGCGGGGTGAGCACCGTGTTTGCCGCGGCGTGACATTGACAAGCGCTTGCGCGGCGGTGTTGAGAATCTTAGACATAGAAGGCGCACGTTGCCAAAAGCCCAATCATGGCTTTGTCCAGCGTGTGTGTGCAAGGGTCCGACGCCAGCGGGCAGCGGGTGGATAATGGATTTGTTTACTTGGATCCGGATGTGGACTAGCGGCGGGCTTTTCCGCAACATTAGTTTCTCCATCGTTCCGGTAGCCTGGTGATTTTTCTTGCCTGTTTGGGATAAAGATTCCGGGGACAAGGGATTTTGCGCAGGCGGTCCGTGCGCTCGGCCCCAGCAAATCGCTCTCCCCCACCACGTCACATGCGGCAAGACGCCTGGGACGTCGCGTACCAGCCTGGAATGGAAGGCGGCACGCATCCCACCCAACGGTTCGGCATCGGAATCAAGGTCCGCGACCTCGGCTCTTTTGGGGCATTCGCGTCCGTGACAGTGCATCTGAGGTGAACTTAAAAGCTGTAGTTAGATCATCGTGGACCATCCATCCATCCATCTTTGACGGTGCTCTTGCTCTTGCATTTATTGTGTCCTGTCTTTGTTTTCGGGCTACAACGTGAAACTCCAGCTTCGACGTCACTCTCCACTCTCGAGTCTCTTCCCGAGTCCCTTCCGAGTCCCTTCCGAGTCCCTTCCCTCCCTGACGCAATCCCTTCTTCTACCCACTACCAGGTGCTCGCTTATCTTTCTCCCCGAGAAACGAACCCATCAATCACCGGTCATCACTCATCACTCATCAATCGTCATGGCTTCCACGACGCCCATCCCCCAGAACGATAATGTCGCCCATGCCTTGGCTGGCGCCGGCGGCGGTATCTTGTCCATGATCTTGACGTACGGAGTTATGCTTCTCCCTGGCGCGACTGCATTGACACAGCGTCCAGATATCCTCTCATCACCCTCTCCACCCGCGCGCAAGTCGAGTCCAAGAAGGCCGAGAGCAAGTTTGTCGAGGCCGTCCAGAAGATTGTCGCGCGCGAGGGCGTCTCGGGCCTTTACTCTGGGATCAACTCGGCGCTGTTCGGCATCAGCATCACCAACTTCGTCTACTACTACTGGTACGAATGGACGCGCGCCTTCTTCGAGAAGGCGGCAATCAAGGCCGGCCGCGCCAACAAGAAGCTCACCACCGTCGAATCCATGATGGCCGGCGCACTCGCAGGCTCGGCTACTGTCATCATCACCAACCCCATCTGGGTCGTCAACACCCGAATCACCACTCGCAAGCGTGACAAGGAGGCCGACGTCGAGGCCGGCGAGGCCGCCAAGCCAGTCAAGGCTCCCAGCACCATCGGCACCTTGATGTCGCTGCTCAAGAACGAGGGTCCCCAGGCGCTCTTCTCCGGCGTCATCCCCGCGCTGGTCCTCGTCATCAACCCCATTCTGCAGTACACCCTGTTCGAGCAGATGAAGAATACGGTTGAGAAGAGGCGCAAGGTCACTCCTGGCATCGCCTTCTTGCTGGGCGCCCTGGGTAAGCTGTTCGCCACCACGGTGAGCTACCCCTACATCACCGTCAAGAGCCAGATGCACGTCCAAACCGACAAGAAAGAGGGCATGTTCAATGCTCTTAGTCGCGTGGTTAGGGAAGAGGGCTACGCGGGTCTCTACAAGGGTATGTCTTAGTATTCCCACTTCTCCCTCAGCGACACACTGACACCGTTGATAGGCATTGGACCCAAGGTCACTCAGAGCGTCCTGACTGCTGCGCTGCTCTTCGCATTCAAGGATGCGCTCTATGAGAGGACTGTCAAGCTCAGGCTAGCCAGCGCTCGCAAGAACCTCGCTGCATAATTCCGGCTCATCTCTCTAGCCTTCTGGCAATTAGACACGATGTCGAAGGTTACTACGCCTTTCGATGGGAAGTCTTGGCAGTCCGTTCACTGCCAGCGTGATGTGCAGTTTGCGAGTGGAACTCCCTGAGTTTGGTGTATCGTTCGTGGATGCGAGGAAATAAAGATCAAGATCAAGACCAACATGTACCGGGGGGATAGCATGTCATGTCATTTGGACAGCCATACCGTGTATTGTATGCATATTATGAACACACTCTTTGTATGAATATCCGCCAAATCGCCCGCTGTGCAAGCCACTTCTACTCGACGGGCGTAATCTTGGGCACGATCCACCAGTCGTGATAAGACTTTTCCGGTGTCGGAACTTCGGCCTTCACATTCAGTTCCCCGGTCTTCAGCGACTGCTGTAGTGCCTTCTTCACGGCAATAATCGCAATGCCTGTCGCAAAGCAAGACTTGAGCCCGTTCTTCATGGACGTCACCCACCGCTCATGCGAGCCAACGGAGAAGGCTTGCTCGGCTGTGAAGTTGCTGCTAAACTCCTTGAAGCCTCGGATGGCTCCCGCGAGAGCCCTCTCCGCGTACTCGATGATCTCGGGCGTCGACATGTCTGGTTGCGTGGTCCCAGTGGTGAATTCCTCAAACGTGGGGAGGACCGGGAGGCCGATGAGCGCAAAGGGCCGCATGCGCAGTTCGTAGCGCAGCTCGTCGTTTGCGTAGGGTCTGGGAGGTGCCTTGACGAGACCCAGCCGGGCGAGAATGGTGTAGAGGCAGGATAGCGCATCTGACAGCTCCCACGTCACTGCGGCGTCCAGCAGCGAGAGCCGAATAAAGGCTTCGGAACGCCTTATTTGGCGGTCAGCGGCTGGGTCCGGCGCCTGAGACGGATTGTGCGCCGGCTTCGCCCTCTCTATAAAGGACCCGATCCGCTGCGTGTGCTGGACTCTCCATTTGGCAAGGTAGTTGAGGTACCAATACATGCCGGCGAACTCGTCAGGCTGGTAAACCTCGAGCTCGAAGCCCAGCTGGACGATCCATTCCATCAGCCGCAGCTTGTACAGGTACGTCCAGGAGGACAGAGGGAGGGAGTACGTCTCGATAGGGCTCCCGTCCACAGGAGACACCTCCATCACCGGGCGCTCGTTGGCCTTGGCTTGAATGACCTGGTCGATTTCTTCGGCGTCGACCTGGAGGTTCTCCCAGTCGCGGATGATGTGGCAGAGGGTGCGCCGCACACGGCACCGGTTCTGACAAAACGTTCGCAGCACGTCCAAGAACGGCTGCGCGGCTCGCTGTCTGAAGAGCTCCATCTGCTGAGACATGACGAAGCGCGGGTCGTGGACGACCTCGATCTCATCGTTGGCGCGGTCCAGCCTGGGACTCGCGGGCATTGCTACAATGGAAAAGTCGTCGTCCATGATCTGGCGGATGCTCATAGACCCCAGGAACTCCATCTCGTTGAAGAGAAAGGTCTGTAAGAGCGTACGCACAAAGACAAGAGGTTGCGGCTTTTTGGCTTGAAAGCTACACACAAAAGTCTACTTCTTGTCAATATCTGTCTTCCTTGGGTTGACGCAGCCACCTACCTGGAGACACTGGGAGTTCGTATAATCGAGGACATCGACCAACTCGGCGCCGTCCCTAAATAGCCGCGATAGGTTGCCAAAGGCATCTTCAAAGCCCAACTGTACTATTGGTCGCGGAGGCATGGTGCTAGCAAGCTTCCTCTGCAACTTTGCGCTGAAGGCCTCGTCGACCGGCTTTCCCAGCTCATGGGATGCCTTGATATCTGGCAGCAGAGCAACGGCTTCTTTCCACGGCTTTCTCGCGAGGTCAGGCTCGTTTATGTGCTCAAGACATTCGGTGGCGTTCAGGAAGAAGTACCGCAGCTGGAGTCGACGATCAAGGGCCTTGGCCATGTCAGGGCCCAGCAGCTCACTCAGCGAGCTCACCAGCTTCTGTGCCTCGGAAATGGCTTCTCGGATGGCATCCGTCGGGATGTTGGTCAAGAGATTGCGGCTGTAGGTGCTTGTGACAAAATCCTCCTCCTTTTGTCTTCTGTCAGCGCTTCCCAAGTCCAAGCTGAGTGAGTTCTGAAACGTACCTCATAGAAGTGCTCGGATCTAATTCGTTCATTGACGTAGCCGCATGCCTTGAGCATCCCCAGGCAGTATGCACGTAGAATGGCCAGCATCGGTTCCTGGCTGGAACCATCTTGCCTGTCCCGAATAAAGTCTGCCTGGCGGACGTTTCTTGGCATCGGCATCAGGAGCGATTCGACGTAGACGCTCGTGAACAAGGTCTGCGAGAGCGGGTATCCCAAGTGCCAGGCCATCTATAACCCGTGAGCCTATGCTCCATTTTCCAGTAGCAAGCAGTAGACGTACCTCGTGGCACAGAAGCTGATCGATGATGCCAAGCACCTCCTCCGGGAGCAGCGGCCGGGAGACGTCGTACAACTCCTCCAAGTCCTCCTCCGACTGCACGCAGCCACTGTCCATCTTGGGATCCATGATCTAATCGTCCCATCAGCCATGAGTCTTCTCGCTTGGGGGTCTTCTCCTCACCTCGAGAGCCGCGACGGATTCGAAGAGTGTAAAGAAGCCATCCTTGACGAGCTCGCCAGGCGCCAGAGCTGGTGACGTGATTTAGTCAGGACATCAAGCACGAAACGGATGACGCTGGGGCCGACGCACTCTTGACGGCCTCTGAAAACTTGTCCGTGATATCGACGGCGATGACGCCCTTGGCCTGAGCATCGGCCAGTCGCGGAGCTGGCGGCGGCGGCGGCGGATAATCCTCTTGGCCCAGCGACAATCTCGCGATTTCTAGACCCGTCAGTTTCAGTTCGACTTTTTGACCACACCACGGTGCGAATGCGGGCGACGCACCATCTGGAACCCCGATACCGAAGTCGGCCATTCTGAAGGTCGGGGCAAACGACACGCCGCATCCAATAAGTCACTGAAACGTGTTGGGGGCGACAACGAGGCGGGAAAGACGAGCGGAGGGAGTTTTCACAGGCGTGATGATGGCGGTTCAGTGCTCAGCTGCCTTAGTCCGCCCATGTAAGGTAGATAGATAGGTCCCAGTCATCAACCGCAAAGCAATGAAATTTGCCATGTAGGGGAGCTAATTTAAAGAAGGAACTATACTGCGTATTCATGCGCCTGCCGTTTGTCCTGCCGTGTAGCTACCACCCACTGACTTGACTCTGGGTGCTTTTGCGTGCGATGTGTGGTTGTGACGCGGTTAAAGGGAAGCCGCGCTGTCTTCGGCTGCAGCCGGGTAGGAAAAAGACGTTCCGCCTACCAAGCAAAGCTGGATCCACGGGTCAGGACAATTCACTCTACGCAGTACGACAGCACAACATTCACACAGCATCGCTCGCTCCCCAATCGCGATAGTATCCTGACAGATTGGTACAGTTGTGGTAGCAATTGAGCTTGGGTTTTATGATACAGTGGCACAGGGTGCATGCGGCCGGTTGCCCCAAGAGCATCGTGCTCATTCCCTCATTTCAAGCCGAGCAACCCGTCGGGGGGGTTCGCGCTCCCACCATCTATGCGCAATCATCTCCCGGTCGATCTCTTAGGAAGAGCCCGTGGGCGCGGCGGTGGCGCTGGACAGGTTCTTGGCCTCACCCGGCTTGCCGTTCTGTTGCGGTATTATCGTCAGTCTCGTTGGCCATCAAGCTGTGCACGGTCGGCGACGCCTTACATTCCACTTGATAAATCGAAGGTCCATCTCGCCTCGGCGCTCGACGGCAATGCGCTTGTCCTCCTTGAGGCTTCGGCGGACAACGCGGGCGGCGACAGCCAGGTAACGGTTGTAACTATTCGGGGGGGGGGTTCCATGTTAGCTCTCTTCCGGCTCGGTCAAGGACGGTCGGAGGCAGCACCGCGCGAGGGCGGGCCAATCGTCAATTCGGCAGGGCGAGGGATCAATTGACGTACGTCAGGCCAGCGGCTTTCCACGCAGCAGTCATTTTGGCGGTATTGAGGAGGGTTGGTTGGGAGGGATGGGCAATTGGTGGGTGATGATGGCTGAATCTTTGCTCCGAATTACCGGACAACGGCAGAGCTAGGACTTTCCGCCTGAGGCATCAAGATACGTAGAATCCCAGCTCGCTGGTAGTCACGTGACATGTGATAACTTTAAGTCGCCCATCGCCGAGCTAACGCTTTCCGTCTAACACGGAAGGCGGAAGTACAGCAACCAGGATGAGATGCAAGTCGAAATTGTCGTCTACGGCTCGCCTGAGAATTTCAGCTATCTCAGGGACTCAGGGAGACACGAGAGCATCACAGAGACGATGCGCCTGGAGAATCGCCTTGCCGTGTGCGTCGCCGTGTTATTCCTCCCGATAGCCAGGAGCCTTCAACTCTCAACTCGCTGCAGCTCATCTCCATCACTCTGGGTCTGTCGCTCTGGGTCCTCCTAATGGAGCTGTGTGGCAAGTCGTGCACCAAGGACCCTTTCGTCGGTGAGAAAAAGGGCTGCGCGGTGCGGTATTCATGCAAGTGCAGCGAAAAGTATCTAGAGAAGGTGGTCATCCTCCGGGAGAAGGCAGAGCTGCACCACACCAAGGCCCAGGAGCTTAGAAGCAATGAGAAGACGCCTTGAACGTTCAGGATTAATCACGGTCATGGGGTAAGCGGACGAGCCGCTAGTTCCACAAGAGTTCGAGGAATATTGACGGCAAATAAATGATGTATAATAGTCAACATGATCCAATTCCATCACTTATAGTAGTTCTCAGATGAACCAAGACGTAATGTAAAAGAAATAAAGCAATAATCGAGCATCAGTCTTGCGGCTCTTCCATCTCATCACCCTCTTCAAAGCCATCCCTTAACAGCCTCCACCACCAGCGCCAGCCATGATGGCCACGGTCTGATGGAACCGCCTCCGATCAACCTCCCTCTTCAGCATGGACACACAGCTCGCCACGGCCAGAACCTCCATCTGCGCCGCCTCGCCCTTGCGGTCCGCCCATTCGCGCAAGTCCAGCATCAAGCGCCCGCCGTTGCCCGCGGAGCTCGTCGACGTGCCCTCGGTGCGCAGGCCGCCGCCGCCGCGCACCAGCTGTCCGACCCGATGCCTGCGCACCTCCGGCTTGCCGCCCGCGAGCGCCACCATCGTCGTCCGGTCGAGCACCAGCAGGTTGGCGACGTCCGGGCCCGCGGCGCGGCGCTCGGCGCCCGTGGCGTAGCGCCACTCGAAGGAGCCCAGCGGCGTGCGCATCTTCGTCGCGCGCGTGAAGGCGCCCTTGCCTTCGAGCTCGATCTCCTCGGGGGCGCTGCCCTCGCCGGAGGAGGAGGAGGAGGAGGAGGAGCCGAAGAATAGCTGGATCTTCGGTGGCTTGCCGGGCCCGAAACGGTAGGTGGTGGTGCAGATGGGCTTCTGGGCCGGGTCGTCGGCGCGGGCCATGAAGCAGGAGCCCGAGCGGCGGGCCGGCCGGATGGAGACGTACTCGGCCTGGTCAAGGGCGCCGGTGGGCGCGACGCCGAGGACGTAGATGGGATCGGGGCGCGGGGGTAGAGGTAGGGCGATGAGGCGGTGGCCCTTTGTCTGGACCTGGAGGGTTTTTGAGGGGTAGAAGCTGGAGGCGGAGGAGGGGAAGCCGGAGGAGGAGGAGGATCCGGGTTCGTTATCGTAGACGGCCGAGTATCGAGGCAGAGAGTCGCCCGACGAGGAAGAGGGAGTCCTCAGGTCGTCGAGCTCATGGGCCTCCGTGTTGTCACAGTATGGTGGGAGGGTGTCTTGACCGATGGAACGGCGGGGTAGTCCTGAGGCCGAGGCCGAGACAGACTCGACTGTGATGGACATTCTGGAGGAAGCGTGTAATTGAAGTTAAGAGGAGTGTCAGATATTATATTTAATCAGTGTCGGTGTAAATGCCACAGCAATGACTTCGTGTAAGTCGGTTGTATTTTGTATTGTTGCATTGGCTCACAAAGCTAGATTATGTCCGTCGTCTAAAACTCTTCTAGATTTACACGGCGCAAGCTCGTTATCTATAGTCGATGTTCCCTCTGTCCTCGCCCGTCCGATGGCCCCGCCAAAAGCCCAACGCGAAATACGGTCGCCCGTTCCCGATCACCGCCACGCTCCCAAAGTCGTCGACAGGCCCCGCGCCAGTCTTCAGCCCTATTGCGGCTTTCCGACTATCTACCCGGCTGCTGATTGGCTTCAAGAAGGCTAGACCCACAGGATTTTCAGAATCTCACGAAATACGACGAATGCGAGATCCATTGTGTCCTATCAGCGTAGAGCTAGCCGTCCATGTGGAGGCGGTGTCATGGGTCCGGGATGTCACGGCTTTCAGAGCTAGGCCTGATCTGAACAGAGATGGTATTCTCTTGACGGACGACGTGAGAATGACGCAGAGGGGGGGACTGTGCAAACCATTAGTTACCCCCCAAGGACTTGTTCTGCAAAATGTCAATCAGGAGTCAACTCAGTTTGAGAGCATTCAAATATACAGATGTTGCCTAAGCCGTGTCTTTCTAAGGACTTACAAGACTCAATTAATGGTACGAAGTCACTTTCAATCTCCACTCATCATCTCGTCACTCAACCAAATCCATCCAAAACCGCCACGCTTGAAACCCAAACAGTCAGTCCTCCGACATGGCGACACATAACGATGTTCACGTCAGGCCCAATCTCATTCGATATCTTACCCAATTCCCATGACTTCCCAAGAAACACACTACCGTCAAGCTTCAAAGTCTCATGTCTAGCGGGTCTTGCCAAAGAATGAAATATCCCGGTTCAGCTGCTCCTCTACCCACATCGGCCACTGGTTGTATATCTGGTGCTCGTAATCCACGCGCGCATTCATGTACCTCAGCCACCGATAGAACCCGGGATCAATGTCGGCTTGGTTCTCGCGGGGAGCTGGCGACTTCTCTCGCGCAAGCAACTCTTGCTGCGTGATGAAGGCCATGATCTCATTCAGTGATACCCAGTGCGAGTGTAGCAGGAGCATGACCTGGTTGCTAGGGTTGATGAGTTCTTGGAACTGGTGATGCGGGAGGAGCATCCACCATCCATATTGTTTCGTGTACGCCTTGTATGCTGCGTTATCTAGTTAGCTGCGACTCCCTCTCGTCGTGTTGTGTGGAGATAATTACCATCCCAAGAATTGATGTAGAGATTCTGCACAATGTCAATAAGCGCCTGGTGATACTCAACCTCTACCTGCTCGAGACACAGCGCCTTCAGGTTTGTTACGGCTTCCAAAGCCGCGTCTGCCCACGTCTTCTGGATGAGGGGAAGTTTATCCATAAATGGCTCCAGGATATTATCTTGCTCCTGCTCCACCATATTGCCGAAGATGGGTTTGATGCCACGAAACATCATCTGCATCCCAACAACCATGATGCCGCGGATAAACGTCAGGTACTCGGCTAGCCCATCATCGAGGCTGACAGACTGGAAAGTCAGGGCGTAGCAGGTTGCAACCATAGCGTTGGCCTCCTCGTAAGTAATGGTCGTCCTAGAGGTCTCCGCCAAGCGCCTCTTGATAGCCTTGATGGCCTTGACGCGGTGGTTCATGGCCGGCAGTACCACGCTTGGGTCATTCGCGATGAGCTGGGAAGCTGAAAACCCTAGGATGGCGTGCATAAGGAACTCGTACTGCATACATCAGCCACGATTCGTTGAGAACAAGGTTCCTCGGAAAAATCCCTACGTTATGAGCGATACAAGGAATCTCGTGCGTCCAGACATCTTCCTGCTTCAGGGGATGGTGGGGGTAGCATTGCGTCAAGAAGTGCTGGAAGAAGCGCATGTCCTGCAGGCTGAAGAGTGGGACTTGGTGATGCGGCTACGCAACAGTCAGCGGCTTCTCGCCTCGCCGGGTTCCAACCGGACTGCCCGGGCCAACCTACCTGATGGACGATTTGTGGCAGGGCAGGATATTCACACTTGAGGCCCGCCTTGGTGCAGTGCCCACAAGCCGGGCGCGTCTCCTGACACTGACGCGGGTTCAGCCCACCTTACACCAAGGGCGTACTGGACGAGATACATACCTTTATGCGCCTCCTCTTGCAGTTGTAGCATCCCCTGCGGCTCTTGGTGTGGCCTCTCCGTTCCAACCTCTGCTTCTGCGTCGGTGGACGGCGCGCCAGCTCGGTGCTTGCGTTCGAGAGGCTTCGGGTGTCTGAGCTTGGCGGGGTCACTTTGCCGGAGTCGTCTGAGAGGCCGCCAACATTGGATGGGTTGTTGCCCTGGGCGCTCTCAGCAAAGCCGATGTCGTCGCCTTGGAGGAATGCATCGTAGTCAAATTCGGGCTGGTCGGTGAAAGTCAGCAGCTCCGGTGAGAACTGCTGGCTGAGATCCATGGTTGGCAGTTTGCTCGCTTCGGGCACAACCGTACAAGTTACGACCAGTAGCCAGCTTGGCAATACAAATACCTGTCAGGTTTTGTGTGGTCGAGGGAGGTACTGTCTACCTAGGATGCGGATCTAGTGGAGATTTGAACCATGGCCTTAGGGAGTGAACCAAGTCGTGCCGTCTATATTCACTTTCAAGACAGTTTCCGATAAATATAGGAAGAAGATCTGGCGAGATTGGAGGCGTTGAACGACGGGCAACAAGCGGAATATCCCCGTGAATAGTGCTCAAGACGGCTGGATGGACGAATCAAATTGACGCGTTGTCACGTGTGAGCAACGGTGTCGATGATCCTTCAAAGCCGTTCCAGCAGATGCTCAGCCATGACAGTAGTGGGGACGCAAGTCAGAGGCAGTGTAAATGATGGAGGTGGCAGTGCGTAGCCACGGTCGGTCAGCGTGGGCGGGTCATCAATCGGCCGCTTCTCGCGGTATCATTCCCATTTGCGGCGCAACCCTCCCGGTTCTAAGCCAGTGAGGCTTGGGACAGCTCCTTGGCAGCTTCAAAAGTTGGGTCGCTGCCTACGTGTCGGTCTCCGGGGCTCGCTGGGGCCACTTCCGTTCACTAACCTTATTCCGACCAACTCTACCAGGCCGATTCTCTTCGTCGGCCAGAAGCTCACCGAAAGACCATCGCTGCAACCCAATGCTACAAAACGAGATGATCAATAGCCTATGCTGCCCCCCAGCTTTTCTGCTGTTTCCTGCTGCCTGCTATGTGGCTGAGCGGGGCACTCTGTATCCTGAAATGCTACCTACTTAGGTACCTAGAAACCAAGGCCAGGGGACGAGTACGAAGTAGGTACCTATTAGTCAACCACCAGGCAGTCTCGGACGTCCTTAAACTTCAACTCTGAGGCTCTGAATGCTTTTTTCCCTTTGTAGGCTGTTTATCGATCGTATGATGATGTCGGTGGATGTCGTCACTCCTGTAAGCTACGCGCTTCTTGTAGGCCTAGGGTGGGGACCCGGCATCCCGCGCGCACCCGTATCCTGCGCAGCAGACCGCGTTTTTGATCAGACTTTAAAGCCGCATTCCTTAACGAATATAATAGAAAATAACTAGCTAAGACTGGAATGTGTTTATCATGCTGTTTATAGTCGAACTGCCTACTTCTTTAGAGATTTCTTCTACTAGGGCGGGCAGAATATACCTCTTTTCCCTCTTTTTCTTTATAGCCTTACTCCTAGCTTTTATGATCTCTATATACGTTAGAAAAGCAGCAATTAGGTTAAATTTGACTGCCTTCCTTCTTATAACCTTTTATGACCCTATTTGGTCTTCTAAATGTGTGACTTTATGCCTTAATTTGATAATTTCTGCAGTCTAATAATTAAGCATATCACCAGCTTTTCCCCCTATCCCTTAGATAGTACGATTAAAGCTGCTAAGATCACTTTACAGCAAATTAAGCTAGCCTGTAAGCTCACTTTTATTTCTTAGTGTGTAAGAAATGCTATCTCGTGTGATCTTTTAATACTTTAGGGTGTGAGGTGCTATTTCTGCCTGTAGTGCTTAGTTAGTAATCATAATATGTGCTAACAGCTTTTCCATATTAACCAGCTATATTCCTGCTCTAGAAAAACCGCCTTAGAGGTTCCTCTTAGTTATACCTTCCTCTAAAGCTATTTTATAACACTCTAGGAAGTATTACTTTAAAATAAGAGCTATTAACATAAAGGAGGAATACTAGTATGTATAATATTTAAAAGTATACTTAATTAGGCTAAATACACTTATATTAAGCGGCTATATAATATATAAGCTGTGAGGAGGTAAATAGATAACCTGAATTTAATAAAATAATACTTAAAATTAGAATTAGATAGAGATATAACTAGTAAAGCTATTAAGGATTAAGATTTGCTATTAAGTTAGGTTTTCTAGTTTTGTTTTCTTAATAAAAACCTCTTTTAACCACTTTTCACATACTAAGATAGTTATAAAACTTAACTCTATATAGTTGTATTTCTAAGGGGGAAAATTAGTATTAAACTACTACTCTTAAAGGTTAATTCCTAAGAAGACTATACAGAGGGTAAGATACTACCCTATAGTACTTTCTGCCTCTAAGACTAAGACCTAAGTATAGTAATCACTCTCTATAATAACTGCCTAGCAAGTAAGGCTTAAGCTAATAACTTTTCTGGCTTTTATTATACCCTTAGTAAGACTATATTTATCTAAATTATAGATATAACTAGGCCTAACAGACTTCTTATATATTTACTATGCTAATATAATATACTATAATCAGATTGCTTTAGGAGTAGCACTCTTTAAATAAGTAGCTTTAAGAGATATAAAGGTTTTTAATTTGACTTTTATGTTATATTAGAGGAAGTGTAAGACCTAGTAATACCTAACGAGGTTATTAATATATTTAGGGTTACTAATTTCTTATATAATAGTATATAAATCACGCTTTAAGAGAGCCTATCTGGTGATTTCTTCTTCTATAATCTAATTAACTAATAGCTTCTCTTAAATTAGTGATAGTCTTTAGGCCTTCTTATACTCTTACTTTCTGTTTTTAATACTATTCTTTCGACCCTAAAGTGTGGACTCAGGAATATAGTACTACGTGCTAAGAGTGCGAATTTCCTCGCTATTTGCAGCCTTAACGAGGATTTCAGCTATGACCTCATCACGGCTAGGCGTGCAAGAAGCCATAGTCAAAGTCTGGTTAAAATTGGGTTCTAATTGATGATGTTATGATTGAGTGTTGTGAAGGGTATTACATTTACGCGTCGCGATTTAGTGCGCGGGATACGGGTGCGCGCGGGATGCCGGGTCCCCACCCTAAGTAACCGCTCAACCCAATTCAGATGGCGTCAATCTGATATTGGCCCACTTGCTCGATTGGTCCGCACTATGCGATTGATGAAACCAGAAGCGCGCGCTTTGCTTTCAGACACAGCGCTTCTGTCTCCGGACCAGGACAGTCCTGACTGCTTGCAGATAGAACTATAAACCCTAAGAGACCACACATCTTGACGAGTGCGTCTAGCGCAGCTTATTGAGCTCCAGCAACATGATACGCGGTTGGGACTTGTTTCGCATCCTCGACCTGCAGTGCCGAAAGTCAGATACTCGGTGTAGGATTGACGGAGCCAACGGTGGATGGATAAGGATGCGGTGAATGAATAACTATAGGCTTAAAATACAAGGGTCGACTAGCAAGCCATGTTGAAGAGCATATAATTCTGGGGGATTCTTTGTAGTCTTATCAAACTATTTGGCAGGAAGCTACCCTATAGTGGCCATCCAATTTTGACATGCTGGGCGTTTTTCTGATGAACACGAGTACCTGCTGGACTGCCCACCTGCGGTCTCTATCGTCGATGCATCTATAGCAGGATTTCATCCTTACTTGGTACGTTTCGAACCTGTTCACCGATACTGTAATTGACTTCCTCTGAGGTGCTACTAGAACGAGCCAAGAACGAAAAGCATTGCAACGCGACGCAAGTAGTGCCTAGAACCTGTTTGGCGCAACAACTTCCCGGTGCCAAAAAGCTCAGCGACAATACCACGTGCGATTTCTCCGATTCTGTACGAGTCAAGAAACACGCAGTCCGTCTTATCAATGGTGCCAAATGCCGTAGGAAATCATTATGAGCAGCAAGATGAGGAAATGCACGTCACCTGGCACTGTACATCAACGTTGAGGATCAGCGTGCGATCAACGTGATCGTCATGTGAGGTCGAGGCACCGTTGAGCCCAGGGTACTCGTAAACTCGCTCCCATCTCTCTAGGATTTACCGCGAAGCCGACAGTGCCGAGAATGATATCGGGGACTGCCTTGCAGGCTTCAACCCGGGCCGGCGATGGAGTCAGCTACTCTGTAATTACTACGTAGTATAATTACTGATTCATCATCCCGAAAAGCAACTGGACGATGGACCCCGCAAGTTGCTAGGATACGACAAGATGACAATCTCCCCCGAGATTGCAGGTTACGGACGTGAGGCCGAGGAATAGGATGAACGGAGCGAGGTGGTCAGGACTCGCATTGGGCCGGGGGTCCTGAGCTGACGTTGTCAAGACGAAACAAGCCGAAATCCAACATTGGATGGAACAGAGGTGACATCGTGCGGCGAGCTTGAGCTTGAGCTTGAGGAAGGAAGAAATGCGCCATGTGGCACGTTGACGATGGTGCGCTGGTCCAATTGTGATGAAAGCGAAAGCTGCATCTCGCCTATGGTTGCGTACGTACGTGTACATACTAGGTAGGCCTATGTACATAGTAGTAGTAAGTGGACTGGCAAGCTGGGGAGATCAGCGCGGTAGTCAGGCATTCCGCCCGCACAAGCATGAAAGCATCTGCATCGCTGTGAGGCTCCGGGTCCTCTAGCGGTAGGCCACGATGCCCTGGTCGCAGTCCTTGTCAACGATCGCAGCCAAGCTTTTTGGAATTTTGCTCAAAACGTCGACGAGAGCCAACGAGACCGAAGCTAGTTGGCTAGCAATGCCAGTTAGTTGGATGCGTGGATCGCGGCGGCCCTGTGGCGGCGGGAGTAATTTCGGTTATTGTTTCAACGAGTGGCGGACTAAGCAGGAAGAGGGTTAGGTGGCGACGTGGCCTTGAGTGCAAGCTGCATCCGGGGGGGGGGGGCTGGGAAGAAGTCTTGGATGGGAAAACCATGAGTTACTATTAGGCCAAGGCTTGCAAGTTGCTTGTTGTTGTGCTTTGTCAGGCCACGGGCGGGCAGCTGGGAGCCCTCCGTGATGGCGCCACGACCCGGAGTGTGCAGGTGCTGACCGGGGACCGGCTGGGATAGGCTGGACTGATGATTAATGATGAGTACGTAGTACGGTAATTGCAGTACTGAAGAGTGTAATGTGTAGTCCGAAGTAGGACTTCCCGAGTGACAACCTGCCAAGCATTACCAAGACCCAAGCTTCCGCTCAGCTTTTAAGCATCTTTGAGCGGATTGGCCTTGTGACCCGCAAAGGAACGCAGACGACGCAAAAATCGCCGAGAGCTCCGGGTAGGGCTTTTGAACCCGAGGTGATCAAGTGCCGGAAGCGTCCCGTTCCTGGGCGTGGCTGGACAGGTTCCTGTTGGTCAGGTGGTGTGCATTGCAATCGGGTCGAGTGTGGGACTGGACGAGTCAGGCACAAACGCGTATTTCTACTGAAGCCGCTACCATTCTGCGTATGTATTGTACAGCTGTGCTAAGGACGGGAAGAAGGCGGGATGGATCGAATCTGCCAACAGGTCCCATTCATTCGACGCCTGCAGGAGAAAAGAGAAGAGACGGAAAGACCGCTACAGGGCGGCCTTCATTCGCTGTCATTGTCCTGTTCCTGCAGCGGGACCTGCAGCGCAAGACAGCGAACCTCCCTGCAAGGGCCGAGAGAAAACAAAAATGGCGCTGTCATGGTCGTTTCAGTTGCTCTAGCGGGCGACGTGAGTGGACGAGGTCCCGCGGAGGGCATGGATGCATCGGCATCTACTACTAGCAGGTACTAGATACCTATGTACTGCGTACTAAGAGAAAGGCACCAAAGGGCTAACAAAGGGCGATTTCACCGTATTGCTGTCTTTGGTGCCCTGCCACGTTGACCCTTGCCAAAGGCGGCCGAGCCCTGATTTAGTACGGAATAGCCAATCAGAAGCTGCAGCCATTGTGCTAGGAGGCTGCCAAGGTGCCTGCTTATTAGAGAAGGTGTCTTTGAGGCGCCTTTGTGACGTGACTCCTTTCAGGTTCCCTTCGGGTTTGGGGCGCTCCGCCACCCAAGGTACCCGCCGGCCGCACCCAGAAAGTTAAACCCCCTGGCATACTAGGTACCTAGTATTATTAAGCGTTAGGTTGGCGTCAACTTAGCGCCAGCCTGTTCAGGTGCGGGCTGGCATCTGATCTGGATGGACCACGGATATGGACACCTCCTGGACGGAGATGGAATGGAGAATCCTTGGACGTAGACTTGCGTGTGCACAGCATGGCAAGAGATGAAGCCCGTCTCGGCCGGTCACTGCTTGCCCAGCGATTATGGAAGTACTACATAGATAGTACGTAGGTCTACACAGCTGAAAGTGCTTGGCGTTGAGAAATCACCGGGCTCAACCAATGAAGGCCCGTAACGCCTCCAAGACAGGCACAGGCTCGTGGGCCGCCCGTTGCACGGGCCTGACCCGCCCTGGAGGCGCCCCCCGGAAGCCTGTCCCCTGTAGTGGGCCTGCGCTAGTGAGAAGTGGGTACCTGCGCACCTGGGCGACTCCCCTGGGCTGCCCGGGAACGGAACCTCGTGCCCACCACGTCCCTGGAGAACAACAGGCCCAGGGAGGCCGGTCTTTGTACGGCAGGTACCTGACCCAGACGATCCCGACAAGTATCCCCCGCGGTACATCCAGGCCCCAGTCAAGGACGATCAGTACCTCGTGTTGCTTCCCGTAAAAGGTACCCCGCGTCGGCCACCGCACCGCAGCCACCGCATCCAACCCTCATCCCTCGCTGCTTTTCGCACCCTTATCCTAGGTGCGGCGGGGACCCTCGCTCAAAAACCCGGCAAATCCCTCCCGTTTCATGTTTCCCTTCCCCTTTCCCTCCTTCATCATCCCGTTTCCGCAGCTTCGTTTTCTATTTTCTACGTCGAGATCCTTCTCTTCGTTTGCCCTTCTTTTACCGCGCAGCTACGCTGATCCGCACTCCTTCTCACCCTTGCGTCTTTGAAAGACTGCTCTACTCTCCTTCGGCCGTGCCGACTTCGTACCTCTCGATCCAACCGCTTCTCGCCCTTGTCTTCTCGACTTGTTCGTGTTGCTTCACTTCGTGACTCAACCCAAGCCAATCAACACCTGCGATTGCACTTCCATTCACTCACAAGCTGCAAACTGTTGACCACGGCGTCTCTCTGTCACCTTCGATATAGACCGACCCGCCTCATTCGTTAAGCGTCGCCTGACCTTACACGTATATATCAACTGCCGTTTCTGCTTTTGCAGTTCACAACAACCAAAACATCATCCAAATCAACCGCCATCATGGTCGCTAACAAAGCCGCTATCCTTGCTGCCACCGCCATCCTCGTTGAGGCGGCCCTCGGCGCCCACGGTAACCACCACGCCCACATTGACAGGCGTGCTCTCGAGACCGACTGGGTCACTGAGTGGGTTACCGTTTGGGTCACTCCTGGCCAGGAGCAGCCTGCTGCTGCCACCACTACCACCACCACCTCCAAGGCCGCCAAGAAGCACAAGCACAAGACCAAGACCAAGAGCGCCGTCTATGCCGTTCCCACCACCACTTCGACCGCTGTTGTCGTCGTTCCCACTTCTACCAGCGTTGCTGAGGCCGAGGCCCCCTACTCTGCTCCCAAGACCACCTTGACCACCGCTATCAAGCCAAAGTACACCACCACCAGCCAGGAGGCCGTCGTCGAGGTTGCCAAGACCACCTCCAAAGAAGCTGCTGCTGTTCCCACGACTACCTCTAAGGCCGCCGTTGTCGAGCAGGCCGTCACCACTTCCAAGGCCAAGGCCAAGGCCGCTGCCACTACCACTACCTCCAAGAAGGCCGCTGCCACTGGATCCACCTCTAGCAGCTCTTCTAGTCTCTCCGGCAAGCGTGGCCTGGCCTACAACAGTGGTGTTTTGGCCAACGCCTTCGGCTCCCAGTGTGACAACTGTGGCTGGGGTTACAACTGGGATTCTTCGTCGGACGGCCTCGAATCTACCTTTGACTACATTCCTCAGCTCTGGTCTGACCTGGCCATTCACACGGATCGATGGGACGCCAACATCGCCACGTGCTTCGAGGCTACCAACAAGCCAAAGGCCATTTTCAGCTTCAACGAGCCTGACATGAGCAGCCAGGCCGCTATGACCCCCGCCATTGCTGCACAGAAGCACGTTGAGTACCTGAACAAGTACGCCGACAAGGCTCTTATTGGTGCGCCCTCCGTCTCCAACAGCGGCACCGATGGCGAGGGTCTTAGCTGGCTCTCATCTTGGATCGACGCCTGCGAGCAACAAGATGAGAAGTGCCAGTACGATTTCTGCAACATCCACTGGTACTCTCAGCCCGAGTACTCCGACACCCTCTTCACTCAGCTTGAGAGTGCCTACAAGCTCTGCGGCAAGCCCATCTGGTTGACCGAGTTTGCTCCTCTCAGCACGGATGCCAGTGCCATCTCGTCCTTCCTCGAGGAGGTCATTCCTAAGCTCGAGGCTCTCGACTACGTCCACGCTTACGCCTACTTCCAAGTCTCCACCGGCGTTCTGATGTCTAGCGAGTCCTCGCTCAGCACCTACGGCCAGACCTACGCCTCTCTCTAAGCGCGCACCGTTTTATGAGGAGGCTGTAGGGACAAAAGTCCCGTTCGTTTCTTGTACACTGGCTAGGGGATACCAAACCATTCATCACCGTTTTTTCAGTTAGGGGGATTTAAGGGCATTCAATTATTCCAAAGTGGCGCACGTTGGCTCTTCTCTGTACATATCTTTGGCATCTACGTGGTGGGCATTTGCGACCTTGGTCTCGGGCTCTTGCACTGTGGCTTGCGTGACTCCTAGGGGACATTCAAAATGTTGCCTCTTGAAAAGCCGTCATGGTCAAAACAAACAAATAGACTCTCGGATTTCTTCGACTCCACAGGCAGGTGACCGGCCTTTACTCGGGCCATATCTACGAGCTACGAGAACAATGAAACGGTCTCTCGGCTGTACACCTTTTCCTCAATTCCTTGTCTGTGACAATATTTGCAATGTGACGTCGACAATTCCCTTTGTGCACATGTTACCGAAGACATTATAGGGGACCGTGTCGAGCCGTCTTGTCCGAAGTGTGTCTCGGTCTACTTAAGATGAGACGACCTGTCACTTGACCTTTGGAACAAAGAACCCGTGGCCCGTGATTTACCTCGTACGCACGTTGATTCCTCGTATAGATTTTATATTGCTAGGTACTTAGGTAGTGGAAACATTCCCCTGTACTCGTACCCTTGATGGCGCTCTATGGCGTACATAGTACGTCGCATACACATGGCACGCTTTTCTTCCAACCCCTTTCGCGGCGCACGAGGTGCTCAATGTAAGACCCTTGATGTCAATGTCTCGCTTGCACTTCAGGGGTTCTGAGTCCTGCCCCGTCACGTAACTACTGGGAGAAGTCTCAGCCATCGTGGGTGTTTTAAAGCGTCTCTGATCTATTTATACTGGGTATCCTAGACATCAAATCTACCAATTCACTTCCATAAATATCGAACTCTTTCCAAGCCGAGCCTGCATATAGATAGGGACCTTGGTGTGAACGCCTCACTTTCCCTTCCACTTCTATAGTTTAGATCATTGCCAACACATTACTGCGAACGCAGATAGCCTTCTTGTTTTGCCTCTTTGTGAGGGGAACTCCAAAGAGTGTAAGAAAGAGACGTCGTTTGACGTCGGCAACCCGTTTCCGTCTTCTATACCCAACGGGAAGCTCTGGAAACCTCCCCAAAATCAAACGCCACTCCGAGGACTCCAGATTAGGTCGACCCCTTAGTTCCTGGGTTCTGGTTCTGACGCGAGCTTGCCAGCGGTGATGCGGGTACGGGGCGGTTCAGGCGCGTCGTGGTGGTTGTTCACGCCGTAGCTCGGGGGCCGAGGCGGGTATCCGTAGTCGTCATCGTCGTCATCGTCGTCAAGGCTGCTGCGCTGCATGTCGAGGCCGAAGCCGCTAGCAGGTCGGCTCTGGCGGTGTATCGTGGTGGTAACGACGACACCGCCGCCTCGGCCCTTACTACAGACCTTGGTCACGTCCATATCTCGTCCATCGTCAGACGATACTGCGGTGGCGGTGGCTACGAGGGAGATCTCGGCGTCGGTGCCGTGCGGAGAGGGCGGAGGCTGTTGCTGGTGCTGGTGCTGGTGCTGTTGCTGGTGCGACATGCTCGTCATCTGGTGTATTGAGGCGTGAGGATCGCGAGTTGCGCGGCTGCCGTTGTCCATGTAGTTGGTGGTGTTGGTTCCGCTTCCCGAGCCGGCGTTGTCCTTGGATGTTACCCACTGGATGACGAGGGCGGAGAAGAGAACTAAGGAGGAAGTCAGAGGCTGAAGAAGTCGAGGGGAACAGGGTGAACAAACTGTCAGAGTTGCAGCACATGAGACAGACCCAGCCAGGTTCTCCGTTGAGCGCCATGAGAACGGTCAGATTGCTACTGCTCAGTCAGTACTTCATGTCTAGTTTTGAGAAGATCGGGGAGACCGGGAGTAGTTCGTACACAATGCTGCTGATTAGGGTGCAACAGGAACCCACAAAGGTACGGAAGGCGACGTTCTTGAGACGGTCGTTGGCGGGGGTCTTGGGCATGCTCTTGAACGAGTACAGATCTGCTTGGGGTTAGGTTACGATTCCTCTGGGGCTTGACAGGAGACGGACTCTTGAGGGGAATGAGGAAGAGGATGGTGAGGTAGATGTTGACGACGGCGTCAAAGCTGATGAGGGGAATCATGGAGATGCTTTCCATGCCGATGATGCAAACTCCGTTGTCGTCGATCTTGGCGATGCGGCTGTGGGAGGGGGGATATTCATCAGCCGAGGCTTGCTAGGCTGACTCTGGCGTGGATGACTTACAAGATGAAATTGAGGACGGCAACGATGCTGTAGACACCAAGCATACCAAATGAGTTGAAGCAGTACAGCTTCGACTGGAGACGCTTTTTGTGCGTGCTACGAATGATGTGCTAAGATAACGGTTAGGATTACGTGGACCGGCTTCTGTTATCTGGGCTTTCCACGTACAGCCTTCTCGACAAGGAAAAGATATATGAACTGAGGGAAGAGTTAGTAAGGATGGTAGACATCTCACAGTGTCGTACGTGGCGGCTTACAATCTGCCAGTATTGGCTAGTACAATGCCCCCAGATATTCTCGGACGGGAGCGAGTGACGGACCTTGGTGGTGAGATAGCAGACCAGGCAGAGCAGAATGGCGCCGTGGCAGACGGCAAAGCTCGAGTTGACGCCGAATATCTGTTGTATGAAGGCGGTCACGAAGACGAAAAGGGCCGAGTCGAAATAAATAGCAAATACGACTGCGGGTTGGTTTATGTTTCAGTCTCGCCCATGGTGATGGTTGAAGAAAGAGAGGGGTGACTTACGCCAGACGACGAGTGGCAGATTGTTCCATACGTTGATGGCTGTAATTCTCTGGTCTGTCGCATGGCCCTGTGAGTTAGTCGTTGGATGAATTGCCATGTCCATGCGTGGGCTACTTACGTATGCAAATGGACAAGACGGAGACGGAGGCGAGGGCTACGAGTAGACCCATGGCATCGCCGGCAATGGGGACGGGTGCGCCGCCTTTCTGCGCGCGGTCGTCTATAGGGGACCACGGGGAGGGAGCCGGAGCCATTGTCGGCGGCCGGATGGGTTTTTGGATATCGAGCGTCGGACGGAGGCCTCGACACTATCCAGAAAAGACGACCTTGACTGTCGAGAAATGGCAGCAGAACCCGTAACCAGTGGGAACAGGCGAGCCAGCAGGAAGAGGGGGTGGTTGTGAATAACGGATTGCCAAAAACCCAAAGCCCAAGGCCGAAAGCCAGAACAATGGGTAATCTGATGGGGGTTCGTAGACTACGTAGAGATACGAACGGAGTGGAGGGTGGAGGAGTTCACCGGGTGGTTTGAGTCAGTAGCTGGAGACTTGCGGCACAGGAAGCGATCGAGGCAGAAGTCTTGGGGGACCAATCCATGAGGAGAGGGAAGGGGGTGTCAGTAACAGAGAAGAACAAGAAGCCAAGTGTGTGTGTGTGGCCGGTGTCTCAAGCCGAAAGTGTCCGAGTCTGAGTGCTGGAAGTATTGTCCGTGTGCGGCAAGGCGGAAGAGCCATCTCCAAAGGGGGACAGGCATAATGGGAGTTTCCGGTGGAGGATCCTAGAGGGGAATGAGATGGGATCTCCAGGAGGAGGAAGCGGACGGGGAAGGGGAAGAGGAGAAGCTTTGGGCTGTGGGATCTTGTGGGATCTCGGAGGGGCTACTTAGACAAGAGGAGGGACGGGAGAGGATCTGATCCGGATGGGGGGAGGGGGGAACCTAGGTTGGATCACGATTGGGCTAAGGTTGGACTAGGACGATGGTGTACGTACATGACAGGTTTGTTTGAGAGATACTTGAGTATTTTAAGTAAGTAAGTGAGTAGTAGGTAGACGGAGGGTTGAGTGAGTGAGCGAGCGAGTGAGCGTGCGTATTGCTTTCCCATTCAGGGTTTGGCTTAGACCGGATTCAGCCAAGTCCAGGCTCGTCACTCTTCCTCTCTCTCTCTCTCTCTGCCTCACACAAGTCTCCCTGACTATTCCCCAAGCCCTGTTGGCCCTCTGAAATACTGCCCTACCCCGAAGAAGGCAGGGGCCTAAGCCGGGCGCGGGAGCGATTGGAATGAGGTGGCAGCCGGCCGTGACGACGTATCCCCAACACCCCTCTGTGGCTGTAGCCGGGATGAAGTTGACCCCAGGCCCAGACCCGGCCTAGACCGGCAGCTTTGACGATGGTCCCTTTGGGTCCTGTTTGCCCGTGTTATATTCCCCGAGAAAGCTGCAGTGGGCCACCCGTGCTGTGGGAGAAGCTGCGTCTTCGTGCGAGGGTATATATATATACATGCATAGGGAGGAACTAGACATCGCTTGAATGGCGGGGATTCGGAAGCCGGAAAGCCAAAGCGACTTGGCACTCGGGCCTCGGCGTTTCTGTGATGCACGACTTTATCCATCCATCTCATCAAGTCCACCCCGCGTCAAATCACGGGCGCGGCCGAGGGCTGTCTATAAGACCTCGAGATTGCGGGCTAGTCCGTAGAGAGGCTGAGAGGTGAGAGGCTAGAAAACAAGTTAGACGTCCACTAGGCAATTAGAGAGTCACGCTAGAGAACACCCCTGCTACGATCGATTCGACGATGGGGACTCGATGGCGAGAGAACTTGATGGGATTGGATAATAAATGGGGCATTGGGAAGCATCTTCTTCTGGACATCCTCGACGCTCTGGGCTAGCCTACTCCCGTACTTGGACACAGGTCGACAGCTCACCAACTGGACATTGGACGATAAACACAGGAACCGCACCCATAGATAGATATTTGTAGCTGTCCTCAGGTCTACAACTCCGTCATCGTTTCTTTCCCCTTCTGTCCCATGTTCGCTGTCATGTCTTAGATACCCCAGCGTTCTTTTTGTCTTACTGCTCCTTGCATACTCAGTACTCCGCCGTCAGCGAGCTTGAACAGCTGCATCGCATCTCTCCCTACCTATGACTACTGCTGGGCTACTGCGAGAGTGTTTTTCTTTTCGCTTTCCCCTTGCTTGCTTACCGAGGGCGCTGACGGCAAGGATCGTCTGCCTAGTCCGCGCCTTCAGTGCCTGTGGCTGAGACATTCTCCGGCTGAGTTGTCGTTTACTGATCCGTCTATCGAGTCTTGTGCATGACTGCCCGCAAAGTACAAATGCTGCTGAGATACATATATCAACAATTGACTCCGACGTGTGCCAGTCGTCACTGCTTCCTCTATATCAGCATCGTGTCCCAGCCCCTCGGTTATAGTTCCAGTCTGCTTCCAACATTCCGCAATTGCTACGGGCGGCTTCGGCCCTCTCTTGTTCAATGGCTCAAAATTGTCTTCCACAATCCGCATCCTTTACTCCACCCGTTCTCCTCCCACTTCCCGAATTCATCTATGTATCAACTCGTCAAAGCAGTACGGATGGATGGAGGAGCGCCATAGCCGGAACCTTCCTGTCAAGCCACCTCTCGCCACCAATGTGTAGACACGCTTTCCGTCAGCCTCCCGAATCGCCACGGCATTCGACACATCCGACAGCCCGCACATCATGGCATAGCACAGCATCATCAATTACTGGACAGTACCGCTCCTCCATCACTCTTCGCTTCGATTTTCAGTACTGTCTACTGCAGTACTTCTGTCACTGTCCCCAGTAGTTCAATGCCGAGCTTGTGTGCGCGTGTGTCATATGAGTATTGATATTGGCCAGTTCAGGTCTAACCAGAGCTTCATCACGCCTCGCGCCCCTTTGCTGCCTAGCCATGGTTTAGATACTCGATCCTCTGCCGTAGACCCGTGTACGTTGCACAGAATCCCGAGTTCATGGAAAACCTTGCTGCATTGCCCCCTGTCCATCCCCATTCATCAACCGCCCAAACCACGTCCAGGGCCACTTCTCCAGGGACTCCAGTCCCGATACATCCCCGTAAATTCAAACAACTGTCTCTCATAACGCCGCGCGATGCTCCCTAATTGACCAATCCCGGAACCTAAATGATCCTGTTCTGTCCCGTCCCAACGCCAATACTGAAGCAGTTGAAGCAGTTTCCCACGTGCATAAGTGTTCATCGTGGATCCCCCCCACCAGCCCTCAAGGTAAACCCCTGTGTAAGCCTTTTGAGCGTGGGGCCTCTCCGTCAGCGTAAAAGTCGTTCCTTCTTGTCCCTTCGAATCCTGCCATATCCCTGTTTCATATGTAGGAAATTCCATAGGGGTCCGATGCTGTCTTGGCTATCGTTGGCTGTTCAACTTCCCGTTCATGTCGTTTCTAACAGTCACGATCCTCGGGTGCCTGAGCGCGAGTGCGGATCCGGAACCTCTCCTTGAGCTTGGCCGCAAATCGGGCGCTCTGGCCTCTGGACTCGCCATCAGGTGGCCCCTGGCGCTCAGTCTCATCAGCTTCGGCTCGCAGGCGTCGCAGAGCCTCCATTCGCTCTTCCACTGGCGCATGGCGTAATCGGTTAATGTCAAAGATGCGGGATGTGCGGTTGCGGTGGGACAAGTGAGAGGCGTCGTGCTCGACTCCCTCGAGAGCCAGTGGAGGAGGCAGGGTACTCGTGCCATCGCCCATACTCCCCTGAGGCGCTGCAGCTGCAGCCTGTTCAGGGTTGAGATCGAATCGACTAAAGTTCATTGTTAGCGACCAGCTTAGCAAAGAGATGTGGCCTTGAACTTACCAGAGTGGACACGTTCCAGACACGTTGACGAGCCATGGATCGATGCATGCCGGGTGGAACTGATGCCTACAGGGTAAAACTCTGACATCTTCGCCGACCGTAAAGTCCTCAGTGCAAATGGAGCAACCCAAGTTGTCGTCTCCATTTCCGTCAGCGCCGTCGGGGACAGGCACGGGCGTGGGCGTGTGTGAATCTCTAACCGAGGAAGAAGCTCCATCATTGTCCACTCGCGCGGATGGTGCTACCTCGGGTCGGCGCGCATCGCTAAGGTTGGACGTAGTTCGTGGCACTGTATTGTCTTGGCCATCGTTAGTGATTGCGTCCAGGTCGAGCTCCGGATCAGGCTTGGAGGGTGGCTGGTTTCCAAATTTCACAATGGGGATAGTTTCAAGCACAGCTCTCGCCAGCCCCTTGGCTCGGCTCTGTCGAGGTCGCCCATGGAGAGCGCGCCGGGGCCCATACCTCTCAGGGTATCGGTGGGCCCTAACAGCGCCTGTTATAATGATGATGGCGAACAGCAATGTGATGAGCCCGGTAATGCTGTATAAAATGCTCATAGCGACGGCCGGACTGCTCCGGCCTGAATCGTCCTGGGTTTCGGTGGCGTTGTCGTTGGTTGTGTTGCCTCTAATGGAGACCTTGACGGCGTAGGTGCCATTGAGAAATCCTAGCGCCTGCGAAGCCTCGCCGGCATCGGCCATGGACAGAATACTCTTGTACGAAAGGTCGTCGCTGTGGGTAATGGAGCACCAGTTCTTGGTAGTGGAGTAGAGAACGATGGCCTTGGGCTTGATTTCCATCAAGTCGCTAAGCATCTTTGCGGGTTCGATAAAGGAGTCGTCCTTGGGATCGTCGCAAGATAGGTACGCGACGGTGGAGGTGTTGATCTTGTTGTAATTGGTGGAATCGGCTGCGAGCATGCTGCCATCGATTCGGACAATCTTGAAAGCAACGTCAGCATAAGGATAGGATAGGGCATCGCAACGAGAGTGACCCGTGTCACGGAATAGCATACCCCGCGGTTTCGCGCAGTGTCGTTCAACCCAATGCTCGTTGTGAGAGGGATGACGGCGAACTGCAGAGGTGACCAGTGACCATTGCTAGTGGATAGCGTGAGTTGCATGCCGCTGAGGGACGCCCATTCTGGGACGTCCTGCTCGGGAGAAGTAGTGACATCGTCGGCGGCGAGCACGGCGGTGAAGGCGCAGGCCAGGATGGCTAAGAACAGGGCCATCCAGTGCGCGCCGGATGGTTTCGACGTCGGCATAGTGGTCGCCAGTAGGTATCGTAGGAGGGCGAGCGTCGACGATCGAGGTGTGGGGGGAGAGGTGGGGGGAAGGCTTTAGGAGTGAGGTGGCGATGTCGGATGTTGCGGAATGCTCAGTGTTGCGGGCGACAATGCGTACTGGAGCACAACATCTCAACTCGTAGGGTGATGCAGCATTTGGGGGCGGCGACAGCGGCAGCGACAGTGGCCGCGGCCTCGAGTTGTAGCGGCGGCGCAGGAGAGGAGCGGGACGGAGAGGAGGAAGATGCGATGGCGATTTTGTTGCGTTGTAGGAGTTTGTCGAAGGAGTTTTTGACGGGACGAGGCGAGTGTGACAGAGGGAGGGATTACGGTGCCGTAGTAGAAGCTAGTTGGGGGGGGGTGGCACAGGCTCCTTAGCAATGCTAATATGTGCTAAAAGGAAAAACATTACTCATACTATAGCTTTTAGTAGTATAGTGCTAAAATATAGTAGAGTATTAAAATAGTACTAATATAGTTACTTTATAGTTTATAAATAGTATTATTTTAATATTATATTAATTTTAAAAGTACTATTTTAATTTTAAAAAGATTTTATATTTAAAAAAAAAAGCTAGCTTAACTTACTAACTTATAAATATTTCCTTTATATTATATTAACTAATAAGCTTTTAATAGCTCTTAAGAGTAAGAAGAGAGATTTATTAATTAAAAAAATTTAATATTTAAAATTAATATTTTATAAATTAAGCTACCTATTAGAAAATTAATATTATATTTTATTATATTAAGTGGGTTTTATCTTTATTTTTAATTTACTTTATTACTTTTCTTATTTAAAAAGATATCAGGCAGATTTAAAACTAAATAATATCTTCACAGACAACACTATCATCTTGCGAACAGTACAGACCCTCAGCCCCAGACAAGGCATCACAGTTAACATGTGGAGACAGAAGCGCACCTTCACTCATACGTGAATAGAAGCCAATCCAGTCATTCTATATCATAACACAAATTTCAGGATAGTATATAAACAACAACAGAGATCGCATGTATTCCAGCTAGTGCCGGGAAGAAAATGGGGGGACTAAAAGGAAGGAAGCTGATTCCAGACTTCATTTTGTTTCCTGGCAAATATGGCTCATGGGATGGTGCGTGGAGGATAAATTCAGCCGGTCGGGGTTGGTTATACTGCCTTACCATCGTCAGGGAACGGTCAGCTGCCACTTTAACAGCAAGGCTAAGCACATGGAATTTTCCGAGGTAAGGGTTGATTGACGACGTGACGACGTGACGAAAGGTTGTGATGGGCTCACACGCGCTTCTCGGCGTTTTGCATAAACTCGCCTGACTTACTCAACCGCAAACTTCCTGTGAACGTGTAAAAACTCTAGAAACGAGGCAGATGAGGGTGTTTGGCGGCGTCAATTACCTTCCGCTTCTTTTTGAAATCCGTATAAAAAGAATTCCATATTATCCTTGCTGTGCAATCCTCAGCACCATCTGTAGTATTCGTACATTTGGGCTGCAACTTCAAGCGTTGGTCTTCAGGCGTGGGCAGCCAAGGCTTCGGAAGTGGCCAGTCAGAAAAGTGGATGAGCTTGGCCTCGTTGTAGGCCGCGGCGGGATCCCAATGCTCATCGTCAGAGCCGAGATACTTGGCGTGGTTGTCGCTGCGAAACTCGCCGGTCAGAATATCGTAGCGACGATGCGGGAGAACGAGAGCGTTGTCGTGGTAGAGGTAGTTGACAATTTCCATGTCATAGTCGTTACTAGAAGCAGAATCCACCTTGCCCATAATGCGAGCGAACTCGGTTTCAGAAGGCTCAATGAGCATGACCTGTGATGAGAGGATATCCTTGTCTGGGAGTAGCCAGTAGGCTCGGGGCATGGCTACAGGCACCAAAGGTAGAAGAAACAATTCGTCCATATATTGTAGGAGCATAGAGTCGGAATCGATGGAAAGCACACGGCGATATTGAGTCTGGTTGAAAGCGAGGAGCTTGGTGAAGGAATCGGCCCAGGTCGCTAGAGGATGAAGCGGTGTTAGCAAGCGGTTGTCGCCGAGATAGAATGGTGTGTTCGGGGCGGAGCTGATGATAACAGCAAGCAACTTACCATCTGCACCGTTTCTGTGTTGGACAGCGATGGGAACGAGTTTGACATTATAATCTTCGCGGGCCTTGATGAGCAGGCAGGCGTCGCTAGAGTGGTCTCGTCTGACTTAAGCATACTGGAGGGATACATCATTACGCGGTCAGCGCGACTGGAAAGGCGATATAAGGCCTCAAAGAACATGACCGAGTTGCAGAGATATGCACTATTGGTGACATATTGGGTATAGGCGAAGCGAGACCAGTCGACATCGGCCGTAGCATAGCGCAACGGCGTCACCTGGGGTAGGGAGCCATGGTTGAGGAGGAGGAAGACGAAGAAGATGGTGAAGACAACAGCCGCCACAGTCCAGCAGTAGCGCTTAGACGCCATGAAGCAATCGTGTCGACTATTTAGGTCGCGTAGAGTGATGGTTTAGGCGGGAGGGACCACTGCCAAACCATTCGAAGGGTGAACCCTTTATGCGCTGAGGGACCTGTACTTGTGTGTGGGATTTCGTAGACAGATAGTCGGTCGAAGAATAGGATGGAGACAAGAATGTCTTTGCAATTCGGAACCGGAAGGACTGATGAAATCGGCCTTTCTTTGTTGGAAAGGAGGAGTGAATCGGCCAACCCTCCTCCTTTGTCTAGTTTCAGGCGAGGCCACCAGCCGCACGCCTCCTTTGACTGTCCCTTCGCCTTCAGCGGAGAGTCTGATGAAAGCTGGACCATACACATCCTCACTCCATGATCCGACGCCCTCAACGAGTCGCCTACTGAAGTCGAAGGCGCAGTCAAGGAGGCCTGCGCCATGGGCACCTCCTCCTCAGCATGATCCCTGCCGTTGTTGGCAGCTCACCTTGAGAATCAACAGTAGGCTCCAGCAGCATAGGCTATCTTAGGGAAGCCCAATCCGCATTTTCCTTCTAGCCTGTCAGGAATATCGTAACTTTCATCGGCGATGGGTGGACCCAACCTACTAAAGATGCCAGTGCCAAGCCTGGAATCCGACGATCCGTGCAGTGGAGGGGCCCCAGGCTACTAGGTACCTCAGGTATCCGCTCTCTCGGGTTGGTTCGTGACCACCACTGACACTCTCACTATAACTCACTCACTCACCATCTGATTCAATCAAAAACAGTCTACCATGAGTCTCAAGGTTCGCACGGAGCTGTGTGCTCTGACAAAACCCCCCCGTTGATTCCACGCCGCTTTAGGCCAGCCACAACAGTCTGTCGGATACAAGTCTTCCACATCGTCAGGCCCACCCACTACAGGCATTCAGTCCTTAAATGGGAGTTTAAAAAGTGGCTTCCCAAGGTAAGTTGGCAACGGTGCATAGCTGATAGCCTATGAAAGAGAGAAAATCAAGCAATCGCCAACTGGGGGTAGGTTGCAAAGGGGCAAACTAATAATGCTGCCTTTCCAACATCAGTCTAAGCGAGAGCTCCCCATGCTTATGTTGATAGATTCGGCATATATCAAGACCGCAAGTTACACTATTTTGCTTTGTGTCTCTGCGTATTGATCTCATTACAAATAACATTCAAGGGGTTTCATTATCACTGTTTTTTGACAGCAGCTGCTCTTCACAGGCAAGATTGGTTTCATTCCAGGAGGCAAATTGTCTCAAGATTACTGGTATGACTGCTCGAGATGCATAGTCACTCGGCGAGCCTTTAAGGAGGTAACCGACACCAGCGTTCACCATCATTTTGCAACAAGAGGGCATTCGCATGTTTATGGGTGACTAGTCTTCATCTCACAGAAATACTGTAGCTTTTCCACCGATTCATCAGTCCAGGAGTGTAAGCACGGCGCTAACTTACCGTCTATTGAAGTAATTAGAATGCCGAGTACTAATCAACATTGTCTCTGTCCAGGGAGGCTGACCAACACTGATCAGGACACCGATAGGAAGACTGTCAGTTACAAAAAAAATTTCAACAGCCGTGAGCAGGGAACTAATGACGATTTGTAAATCCATCTACCGGTGTGAGCAAGCACCCAAGACACCAAGCAAGTATTCCCAGTGTAGATTGCGCTTAGGACCTGGATCATCCTGTACTCAAACTGCAGTTTTGTTCAAAATCAATAAGAAAGCCTCTTCAAGTCTTACTCTGACTAGCCAAGTGGCCGAAAGCAATTCCCAAGTATCTCAACTCGTTGTGTGATTGACCCAAGTCCACAACACGCCTAGACACACGCCTACCCTATAGCTAAGACTTGTGGAAATCGTACTGTGAAAGTGCAAAACAACTATCTAGCAGCGTCTCCAGTACGTGGAAAACCAGTAGGTGTTTGAAACTACCGAGAATCTTATTTCTTACTGTCACAATCAAAGACCAAGCCGTGTTCTCCAATCCGTTACCCGTCCAAGCGATCCGAACCCGGGGAGCTAAACAATCTACATCCAACTGCTCAAGATCTAACTAGATTAGAAATTGCAAAGTAAACTCAGTTCCCCAATCGTCTACGTTGACTGTAAGTACAGTAGGCACTCCGTAAGGAACCAGCATATGAGAAGCATTCCCAAACAAACATGTCGGCTCGGCTTGGGCTGTAAACCGCGTAGGATCTTTCCTGTCCATGTGCATTAACTATCAGTGAACAACATCCCTTAAATCTCCCAAGAGAAGTGGTTTCTGCCAAGAACAATCAAGTCAACCGGCTGGCCTGGCTTTGGGCCACGTATTCACCAGTGCCTAACTCAAGCCCAATCCTCCCTCAAGCAGTCCTGCCTCAGGCTTGCGCCCCCAACTCTAGAATCCGAACATCGCCGAGCCTCGGGTGGTGCGAACAGCAATGATCCTTGGAGACACCCATCTCACACGCAGCAATCTCGAGCTTACAGGTTACACGACGACATGCGCTCCTGACGGCCCACCCCATACTTCCGGCAACGCGCTCCCCGTCATGCCGTGCAAGCCTGCATATGTTCATGTTTCCTTTTCGCGGGGGGGAATGGGGAAAGGGGAAGGAGAAGGGGGCGATGAACAGCACTGCAGTGCATCAACAGGTTACATCCTTGGAAGCTTGTCAGAGAACCTCTTTCGCTTCGGGAACTATTGACGGGCGCAACGCCACAGTCGGACCAGACATAACGATTGGCGAAACAGCAGCACCGGGATTATTCATTGCTGTCCCCATGTTTCCATGACATTCTTCCCCGTTGTCCGGTGCCGCTTTTGGTTATGCAGAAACACATCTGGGTCGGCAGATATTGTGGTTTGGGATCATCTGCCGGGCGTGTCTGGGCTCACCTTGTCAACATCTCGTCATCTTCGAAGTTTGTGACAGCGAGATGAGCAGCAATCAGCCGATTTGCTCTATCTGAGAGAGTTTCCTACTTACTCTTTATCTGGAGAAAGATAGGCTAGGTTCCTGGGAGATATGTTAAGCGAACGCTCGGTCTCTTTTGGGCGCATGATAGAACCCTCGTCACAAAAGCACTTACTTTGCCTCTCGAAGCTCACGCTTCCCCAGAGAACCCATCTAGATGACTGCTAATCCCCGAGTCTACCGGGATTCCTCCTGCAAGGCCACGAGCTTTGCCGAGACACAAATGCGGAGTGCGTCTACCCTGGACGCAGCTCTGCGTCATGCTCTTCGGCTAAACACCAAGTCGGTGGCCCAGCCTCGGCAACTGTTTTCGGAAGTTCGCGGGCATGCCATGCTGCGTCGACCATGACCGAATGGGAAAACTTGGATAAAAAGAAACATGCAGCGTGCCGGATACGCGGTTCACTCGAGTTCCCCTCTCGTGGCAGGGTTGGTCCGGCCAACACCTGCAAACTTCTCGAGGGCCAACCGCGCTGCAAGAGCAAAGAAAGGCAAGTATACAATGTGAACATGCCAGTATTTTTCGCCACCATGCGGATTCTCGCGTGAAGTCCAATTAAGGTTCCTAGGGGTCGTCTTTCCGCCTGAAGCCATTGCTGCAAGAATTCGCGGATTGGGAATCTTCAGCAAAGTACTTTACCCACTCTGGAGAGACGCAGGCCAAGGTCGAAACAGCGGCGCGGAGCAGGGCCCAAGACGCACGACAGACATGCTCCTACAAAGCCGACTTGAAGACTGGGGCATGTTTCAGCGAAGGATCTCTGAAACGTTGCCTGCTAGTGGCGTCTTTGCGGAGATGGTGAGAACATTTGTTTATACAGAAGCCCATGGGGTGATTCGCAGTTTTGGCTCAGGATCTTACCCGAGACTCTGCAAAACTTGAGGGAGATAATCCTAGACGACAATGCAAGTTGCTTTCGAGAAGAGATTGAAGACAGTTGAAACTCGGGCTGTTAAACGAGCCGACTTACGATTGGATCTAGTCATGTTGGGCCTTGGCCTTCGAGAACTCTCGTCGTGTTGACTTGCAACCAACTTGCAGCATCTCAGATCACAGAAAGGAACCCCAAAGCCTGCGTAATTGGTTTGCATTGGAGTTGCTAATGGGCCAGGACGTGCCAACTAGATCTCCTCCATATCCTCCAAGTCATCGAGGGCAGGGAAGTCGCCAACCTCAACCCGTTCTGGCCGCACAAACACACCATGCTTGAGCGCAGAAGGCTCGCCCCAATACCTAGTGTTCGAGATACTGCCATCGTTCTTACCCACGGGCTCGTCAAGGTGAATTCCCACCCAAGCCCCAAGGCCGCCGGGAATCTCCTTGACTTCGCCGACGTACTTGATAATGCCCCGCCTGGTGTCCTCACCGCCAACCCGGCATCGCTTGTCGACGGCGATGCCGCGGGAGGCGATCTCGCGTTGGAAAGCGGAGAGTTTGGCCTGTTCTTGGCTGGGGGCGTCGGGATCGAAACGGCCCAGCTTCTGGTTCTTCTTCCAGGCGAGAACCGAGTCCGTCTTCTTCTCGTACTCCTCCTCGGGCATGACATACTTGTCAACACCCGAAGTGTCATTGAGATTAGGCCGAGAAGCTGCAGGACGAGTGTCAATCACCTACCAGGTAAACCCTGTCAGCCCTATCTTTAACTACCCGAGGCAGCAAGGAAACAGAGTGCATGTGGGAAGGGGGTACAGTAGGCGGTAGTTTTCGTTACTGAACGGGGGACGGCTGGATTGAGGGGAACCGCTCACGCCACGCCCCACGCGTCGGCGGCTTTACTCAACAGTCAAAACTGGACCGCCGACGGGATAGCAACGGAAGCGTCGACGTCAACCTCAGCGTTTGGCGAGAAATTTTCGCGGCTCCGTGGTGCAAGAATCGGCCGGGGGGGGAGGTCAAATGAAAATTCTGCTGCTGGACTTACATGCAGCTCCGCATATGGGACCAAGGGATACTTGGACAAGTGGGTGTCATCCTCGTTAGCCGCCTCGATGGAGATGGCCTCGGCGCCCGCCGCCTTGAGGGAGAGTCTCTGAGAGGAGGGCGGGATGCCGGTGACTGTCTCCAGCTTGGTCCTGAGCTGACTGATGGACCATGATGGGGTGATGCGGCGTTCAGATTGCGCGAACTCGGAGATAATGAGGAGGGGGACGTCGGCCATGGTGACTGATGCTGAAGGTGCTGGCGCTGGCGCTGGCGCTGGCGAAGGTGACACTGGCGATAGAACGAACGGTGAGGATGGCTGTCAAGTAGCAGTGTCTCCGGGGGCTTTCGGGGTCTGAACCAGGGGGGGACGGGAGATGGATGTGATGGGCCGGGGTGGGATGGATCGAATAGGATGGAGGCTGATGGGAAACGGGTTCTGGGTTCTAGGTTCCAGGTTGTTGGTGGTGGGTTGCGGGTTGCGGGTTGTGGCGGTCAAGATTATCGCGAGACGCCGTGTGCCGGTTCGGATGGAACTGGATTTGGAGCCTCAGGACTTGTTTGCTTGCTTGTTTTTTGAAAGTGGGGTGGGGCCGCGATTATGCAGAGTCCTCGTTGAGAAAGAGAGATTGGCAGACAGAGAGAAAGGAGGAACGTGGATGACTGGGGTGGGATAAGAAAAAACAAAACGCGACTTTTAATTAGTATCTCCAATGTTGGAAATTGCCGTCGAGCATTGAAGCCCGACGACGTACATAGTACCTACCGACATGTAGGTACCGAGTACGCGCATGAAGGGAGATGGGCAGCATACTTACTAGTATTCGTACTTATTACTCGTAGTAGAAGAATCGCGACAAGAGACAAGTTCTGGGCGCCGCACTCACTCCCACTGGTCAGGTTCTGCCTCGAACGCCAGCTGCCTTGCATCGCAGGAGAGTGGCCTCAACGGGCATGGCCTGTCAGGAACAGCCACTTGCATGTTGAGGCCCAGCCCAGACGCCTGCGCCTCGTGAATCGTTGAGAGAGCCCTAGACAAGTCGCCTAGACAAGTCGCCTTGGCTCGGGCTGGGTGGTTCAGAGCGGCCGACTGCAGTGGCACTGTATGTAGCCCGAGTCTTTGCCACCAATCTACAGAGCACGAGGGCGGCCTCTCTTCCTTGCTAGGCACCGGCGGAAGCAGTCAATTTTTGCTTTGCTCTGTTTTGCATAGAGGAACTACGTACGTATTGCAAACCTCCAACAACCGCCGAAGTTATCTTGGTTCCAATAAAATGTGGAGATGCTATGTAGGTATGTATGTACTAGTCTAGATATTTCTCCGCCACTGACATTTTTACATACTATTTCCGAGCCCAAGCAGCACTAAGTCAACCTTTTTTCCTTAGCCACATAGGGGCGCAGAAGTCCTCGAACCGCGCCAGGCATCCTAGGGAACTAAGCAGCTTGGAGTTTAGCCATCGCGAGATGCTTTGGTTTCCTAGCTAGGTGGTTTTCTTTTTCTTCATCATCTGTAGTTTTCTGCATAAAAGCTGGCCTACTATGTAGACTATGCAATTGTCCAAAAGAACCTTCTCGGGCCTAATCACCTGCGCCCCCGTCCTTCGATCCGTGCTATGTGATATCGCACTGGTGAACGTATTCGTAACGGATACGTATGGACGGGTTCCCCTGGTCTGTCCCCAGACGCCTCTCCAACGTGGAGGCAACGCCTGCGTCCAGCAAGCGGGGAGCTGGGAGATGAACGAGCGGGCCAATGAGTGACATATATAAACATGGCCGAATCAGGCAGTGGTAACAACACATCTCGGGAGGATCCTCGATCCCCTCTCCACATCTGTTATCGCGGCTTCCCGTAGCCCGCGGCCTGTTGCCGAAGCCGTGTTGCTACCGTTGGCGCTGTTGCGGTGGTTGTAACATGATCTGATACTCCATGCGGGCGCGGGTGCTGTGCTGTCCTGTGCTAATCGCTACTTGGGTATAGGCTTCGTACATCTATGCGAGAGACGGCTAATCAAATCTACATCTGGGCAACCGATGCACGTACGTACATGCCTAGTTTGCCCTTTCTAGTACTCCCTGCTAGTCTGGAGATTTGATCTCTTGCGAGCCAAGGTGCTGCAACAGAATTCCACATCCCAAACCGGCCCGGCCAGGTACAGCGCCGGCGCGGGACCCGTCCGTCTGGGAGCACGGAAGCGCAACGACAGCATCGAATGCAAGCCCCGACGCCAGATTTCGCGCATGACGAGTTGCACCAGGGTCAACCCGCTGGTCGAAGAACTCCACTCCTTGGTGCTCGCTGGCTCCGTCGCCCATCTGGGCTGCTTGCGGGTGGCCGTGTGGTCCCGCAGCAGCAGCCGCAGCCGCAAGTATGTACTTACAGGCTCGCGTGCTTGCTGCGCGTGTAAGTAAGTACTCCGCAGGCAAGCAATTAATGCCGGCGGCGGCTCAAGGCCGTCGGTCGGGAGAACGTGGGTTGGCGCTGGGGCATTCGCTGTCCGCGGCCCTGGTCGATGATGGCCCCCGGTCTGGCACTCTCACTTTCTGGTCCCTCCGCCCTCCGCCCTCCGGATCCGGGCCCGGTTCATCGCGGACGACGACGGCTGTTGTGGGAGGGCAGGCGGCTGCTGGATGCGACGGACAACTCAGCGTCCGTCCGGGCCCGTCGCCGATGCAACACGAGCCACCAACCCGCTCTTCTCCGTGCGATGGAGGGGGGGGTTTTGGTTTCTAGTTTGGTTTGCTTGGTCCAGACATGGTGCGACCAGGACAAAAAGGTTGAGGCGAGGGGGAGGGTGGATGTACATACGTGCGTGCGCGTGTATGTGTGTGTGTGTGTGTGTACCCATCTCATTATTCTTGTAAGACCGACCTGTCACGTAGGGCTGAGCGGCGAAGGGAGAAAAAAGCCCACGGCCTTGGAACCATCCATGATGGGCCATGGGCAACGGTGCACTAGGATCGATCTGATATGTAGCATAACTAACGAGGCGAGGCTAGTCGTGCAAACAGATGGGGGGACGGGATGAAACGCCTGGGTCGCGTTCGCTGCAGGCTCCTCGTGACAAGTCATAAACCGCCCGGCCGGGGTTCGCATCGCCGCCCCAGGGGACCACCCCCCGCCAATTGAGCGCCGCGGGTGGCCTCTAGCTCCTCGCCTCAAAAGGGGAGAGGTCTCATATCACATATCGCGGCCAATCTGTTGTGATGGCGTCTCTCCAAAAACCAAGCCCGGACCGGTGCTTGTACCTGTGCCTGTGCTTGTCTGCAGTCTGTGCCAGCGCAAAGTTGTTCGTACATAACTACATACTTACATACATACTTACATACAGACAGCGGCATCCGCGTCTGCATCACCGGCACCTGTTGAAACATGGTTCGGAACTCGAGTCCCTCGTCAGACCAGCCTGCCGAGTTTGACGGCCGGCAATGAATGGTGCGAGGGTGACCCCAAAAAAAGCACATTCCCGGTCCACCAGAAGCAACGTGTTTCTCATCTTCGAACCTAGGGCGGCTTCGCCATGTTGGATAATCCAAATCCAACGAGTTGTCTCAGCCCTCTTTCGCCTTACTTTGCCACGCTGTGCCCTGCAGGCTGCCGTCATGTAAACGAAGCAATTCTAGGGAACCGGTACGGTGAAACCATTGATTTGCCATGCTTTTTTAGGTTCTGGTCCTGGCCCGAAGAGTTTTTGATACCCGAGTCGACATCGACATCGTCATATGCTGCTCCCTCACCGCCACGTTGGGTACCGCGCTGAGCCTTTGCTGTGCGATGGGGAACGGGCAAATTGGCAGGTGATGGAAGTCGATAGACTACATACATGTACGTAGAAACCATGTTCTAAGCCGGGTTGGCGACGTGGAGCCGTGCGCGCCATGGATCGGTGAAGCATCAAAGAGAAGGGCAGCAAACGCCCAACATTACCTACTTGCCTACCTACCTACCTACCTACCTACCTAGATACTTTGTGACGAGCCAGTGTTAGTAGGGCGTGAGTCTATCACGCGGATCGAGACCATCGTCAATCATCATCCACTACCATCATCCATAATACATCATCCATCATCGTTCTCATTTCCCATCCCACATCCCATCCATCGGTCGGCCCATGCCCTAGGCTACCTAGTCAGTTTGGCCTTGATCCGCTGCCCGACTCTCCAGGCCCCCACACGCGTGGGTGGTTCCATCCGCGACAAGGGCCCGGGCATTGATGAGTGACAGACAAAGCACGAGGCAGAGGGCCAAGGCGAGGCAACGGTGTGATGTATGATGTACGACCGTATCCGTAAGATTGGACAAGACAGGGCGAGACAACGAGAAGTCCAACTGTCCAAGACAAACGTCAGACATGACGGACGGGACGTTGCCGCCGGGCCCGTGGCGACCCGCCCACCCCTCCCAAGATGAAGTTTCCCCCATGTTTCTCCTCCATGCGACCCCCATGCTGGTCTGGCTTTTGCCTTGCGAGCTTGCGGCTTTGCGCTGGCACTGGGCAGAGCTGGCAACTGGCAGAAAGCGCCGATCGGCCCATGACGTCGCTGGCAAAGAGTCGGCGCGCGGGAGCAAATGGTGGGCGGCGTGTCTGGGCAGGGGTCTCAGAGCGCGCATGGCCAGCAAAGCAAAGCAGAGCATGGCATGCTGCCTGTACTATGTAAGGACAAAGTCAGTTGTCGCAGTTACGGTATTCGTAGGCTCTTATCAAGCTGCTGCAGTGGCTGTTCCCCGTGGCTCTGAGGTTGAGGTCGTGTTAACGTTGGAGATGTTCCGGGACAGACGCGATGCCAATGCCTCCATCCCCGTCGCTATCCCCGTTCGCCATCCCGGCAGGACTTTTCTCCATCGTGGTGTTTTGCCCAAACGCAATGGCTGACCAGTCGCGTCGTCGACCGGGTTCCTGCTGGGGACAACCCTTAAGCTATCCCATTCGACCTACCCTGAGCTGCGCCGCCATCCACTCATCCAGCTGCCAGCCTCCTTCGCGCTGATGCTCGAACAAGACTGCAATGCAAGAGCCGGGACCCACTGATAGGTCGTGTAGTGGTTGGAGGAACGACACACGTACATACGTCGCAGCTCACTTGACCCTCGATCCGGTGCTTGAATGGATGGGGATGGTTCGTGACGGCCAGTGGGGCACTTTTTTTTTTTTTGGTGTCTTTGGGGGGCTTGGAAGGACGGCCTTTGCAATCCCACATTGTTGTCTGATACTCACGACAACTCACTTCTCACCATGGAAGGGCACGGAGAGGTCGAGAACGGGGCTGTGAACCCGCCATTGGGTGGGGGTTATTGTTAGACAATACTAATTCAGCATGCTTTGATGCGTACGGGGGCTCAGACGAGTCTGCCCATGTGCACTACGACACACACGGGAGGTGGGATATTCGGAGACTTTGCTTTGCTCGGGCATCAACCGTACTGCAACGGCATACTATTCTGCCACTGCGACCTGTGCTGTGTAACACGGCAACGCCCTTAGGCCTCGCCAAAAAGCAGACGGCCACTGCTCATCCTGGGAGCTGGAGGACTAATTAGCCCAGCCAAGGCTAGCTGTGACGAGCGTCCACGCCCCCATCATCATTAGGTACGGTAAGGTAGCGCTCTCGTACGAAGTATCATGTTCAACTTGCTGCGTTGTGCGCTGGAGAGCGTTTCATTCACCCCGCCACATGCCGGCCGGCCGCCTGCTGGCCGTGCTGGCCTCCATCGATAGAGCCCTGGTCCCTGGCCGCAGATCCAACCGTCCTCCAGCCCGCCTCGTCCCGCCCTTTTTGGGAGCAAGGGAGCTAGGGTTGAGAGGGTCGAGGATGGGGCCCCAAGAGCTCGACGAGCAGGCGGCCTTGGCCTGATAAAACGGACTTGGGTGAGCAAGGGCATTGAAAAAGGAAGAAAGCTGAAGGGGTGAAATTTTCTTTCATCGAGGTGGAGGTCGGGTGGCGGTCACGATGCCACCGAGGTGGAACCCTGCCACAGATGCTCGACTTGCTGGCTGGCAACAACAACGTGGCGTCCTCAGAGAGGGACCTGACGGCCAAGGCATGCCTGCGAGAAGAGCCTGCGAGCTGCGAGGCGCAAGCTTGCCGGGGGGGGATCGAAGGTGTGAAGTGAAAGCGCGAAGTGCGAGCTGCGAGGGTGAATCTGCGAGGGTGAGGCTCGTAACGCGTCTGCAAGCACGATGCCGAGCTGTCTCAAACACGGAGCGCGGGGCGGTTCGCTGCCGGTGGACAACTGACGCCAGTGGCTGTGGTGTTATTGATGCAGCCGCAGCAGCAGCCGCAGCAGTCTACCCATCGCTGGCACAACACCACCACCAAGCAGAGCCACCGCAGCCTGGAGGAGGTTTGCCTGGGACGTCTTCACACCTTGCACGCCCCTCCTTCCCAGTTGTGGCCGGCCTGCGCGTCGTGACCTTGTAGCCGACCAACCGGCCGGACGACCGCCAGAACGGAAGGGCAGAGGCAGACAGGAACCAGATTGGGCTATGTGGCTTGATGCTAGGCGTGTGTGTGTGTGCGGACGACGGACGGCGGAGGAGGGGCGGAGAAAAGAAGGGATGGATGGATGAGAGGGAGGGATGGGACGTGTTGGTGGTCGATCATGGTTCACGCTCGAGGCTTGGTGGCTCCCCCGGACAAGCCCGCAAGCGGAAGCCCCCAGATGGGACCAGGGAAGCTTACACTGTATCTAACGCACATTGCACATTGCACATTATGGAGTACCTACATAAGGTAATTACCTACCTTACCAAGTTACATGGCAGTATTATATCCGTACCTTACTTACCTTACATAGTAGCACGCAGAGCACACATTGCACATGCCATTATCCACGATACGCCCTGGGACAACAATTGATACATAATCCATGACACCAGCACCAACACCAGCTCACCAACCCTCGGCCGATGAACACGACTACCCACCACCACCACCACCACCAGCTCTTCGCAGTCACGGGCGGCATCTTTTTTTTTTTGCTCCTTTGACCGCCAGTTCATCAGCAGCATCCAGGGTGTTCCCGGCTCCGTGCTACTAGGCGGATGGCGGCGTGGAGCATACAGTACATCGTTACTGAGAAGCCGTTGCCCGCAGAGCAGCATCTCATGGAGCGAGCACATGGAGCACTGGCGCTTGGCCGGGCTCAGAGTTAGGCCGTGAGCGTCCGTCCGTCTGCCTGCAGAGAGAGAGATCCGACGGATCCATGATCCATCTCAAGTACCTTACTATGTACAGCGAAGATATACTACTAGTACTGTAGGCTGTCGTCGGTGGGGTGTCTCTCACTGCTACATACCTAATTAGGTACTTGGTATTTAGTGACGGAGTATTACATGACAAAGTACACGGAGACTCCCGTCACTCATTACCTAAATAAGTTCACTGGGGACGGGCACGGAGACAAAGGTCACAATGCTCGGGCCGGGCCTTTGTCTTTTTCTTGGTTCCAAGCCGCCCGCTCCCGAGGCGTTCACTCACAAACCCAGCCCCAAAGCCCCAGCCGCAATTAAGGTACCCAGGCCTCCGCCTCAAAGGGCCAAACTCATCATCAAACCTGCGCGAAGGTGTTGCGGTTGCGGGCGGACCGCGCACAGACAGACGTTGGGCGCGTGCTTCCCTTCGCGCCTTTGTCCTAGGTAGGCAAGGGGCCAAGGAGCTGTCGACGCCGTTGTCAGTCTTGTTAGTGTCTGTCCGGCATGGTTCTGACGCCTCTTTTTTGGGGGCCGTCACTGTCAAGCCAAGGCGCCCACCCCGCGTGGTGAACTATTCGTCGTCGTCGGAAACTGTGGATGTGGTTGTTGGGCTTGTTCAACCGGCGCCGACGTTTGTGGCTTTTGGCCCTGCATCTCACCCAACCGCCGCTATTTCCTCAAATGACAGATCCGTTGTACTTCGCAAGTTGTGCGGGTGTACGCAGTAAACACTTGGTGGCATGCGGCTGCTGCTGCACGCCTCCGTTAACTAGGTAGGTAGTTGTTAATGCGCCTCGGTAGGTAGAGAGGGAGCTCAGCGTTTTTCTTCTCTCTTTCTTGTAGGGCTCCGTGGCAGCTAGGTATATCGAAAAAGAGTGAAAGTGAGCGAACGGATGCCCCGTCAGGGCTGAGTCGCGATATGCGGGTGCGGTTCACTTCATGTCTCGTATACATTACGGTATATACTTCGTACTTGGGACGGGGAAGGATGCGCCGGAGCCGACGATTGGCGCCCAAGCCGTGACCATCACCACCATCCCATCATCGATTCTCCCCCCCTCCCCCCTCCCCCAGCGCGCGTTGATGCTGACTGACGCTGACGTTGGCGCTGGGGATGCTGGCGCGGTACTTCGTCCCCGGCTGCGTCTGTCCTTGGAATCCTGGGGACTGGGCTATCGGATGTCCGATGCGATGATGCTGGCGGCCAAGTACATTACGTACCCTTGTTTTTTTGGCGCGCCCATCGGCATCGTCATTCGGCGGCATCAACCATGGCAATTGACAATGGGCCAGAGACCTTGGGGTGCTTGGGAGGACCTAATTAGCACGCACATCATCGCCTCGCATTGCCTCCCTCCTCCAGGGCACGCAGCCAAGCAGCCAGCACCCAACCGTTGTCGACTTGGAAGTTGGAAGTTGAGACGACGTAAAACCATGTCACACTTTTCTCTACGCTTGCCGCCGAGTGTGTTTTGTCTCCCGGGGAGTTCCTGGCCGTGCTAGCGCGCCTTCACAAGAGATTGGTGTCAAGGCGTCGCTCACGGGCTTCGCTCACACCACGTCGTCACAGACTGCAGGCCCTTTCGCTTTCACACGTCGTGGCTCTCGTCGTTTGCAGAAGGGTCGTCGTCTTGTTGTGGAGCATCGACGGGTGCCTCCTCCACTCACTCACACGCGCGCTCTCTCGTACTCGATTCGAGTCATCTCGAGCCGACCGAGACTCCACGAGGGGGAGGACCCTGGACCCAGGTCCTGGACAGCACATCGTCAATCACAATGACTTACCGACCTGCCTCGAACTAGGTGGTTCGTGCGAACGCCTCGGGTGTCGTCGTGCTGGAAGCAGCCTCCCTTGCGCCATTATTTTTTGGCACGGCCGCTGCGCTCCACGCTCCTTACTCCATACTCCATGCCATGCTCCCGCGGATGCGCTCTTGCTGCCATCTCCGGCCTGCCGGGGAATCGAAGGCGGATGCACGGCGCGTACAACTCCTTCACACGCCCGTGGCTACCCTCTAGGCCAAACGACGGGAGAGTGACGGTTCTTAATGATTGAGGTCGTGGATCAATGGAGTTGCGGGTTGCCCGACTGAGAGCCGCGGGGGACGGACAACGACACGGCGACACGGTACCGTTCCAGCACGGCGAGGCATCACGGCGAAGCAACGCCGCCCCGGAGTTAGATCGCCCGGTCAAGCCCAGATCGATGAGGCTTTATGCATGTGTCGTGGCATTGCGCATTGCGCTGGACAGCAGCAACATCTATCCATCCATCCATAGACGGCCGGCTCGCTCGCCCGACCCCCTACCGCGCGCACGATGCCAGCCCGTTCTCCCAATTCCTTCCCTCCCCCAGTCTCCAGATGAAGAAAATCGGAGCCGGGAAGGCGGACGGTCCCATGCGAAGATCGAATCGTTCAACCCAACCTGACCCGTACTTACATAGCAGGGGAGGGAAGGGGAAGGGGAAGGGGGTGGGGGGTGGGAACATGCGGCGTGCCTGGGGCGAGGGGGGGCGTGTAGCATCGCGCCAAACGCCGCCAGAACTGACAGCGACGCCATGGAAGGCCAGGGCGGTACGTACTGCGTATGTACTAGGCCCTCAAGTATGTACACCCGTTGCAACTTGGGAGACCGACATTTCTCAGTTCCTGACCGGTATTATGACATGTACGAAGTACGGGGGCGATGCTCTCGGGCCTTGCCTGACTTGGAACTGGTGATGCTGAGGCTATCGTGGGCCTGGCAGTGAGGCACGAGGTGGCGAAGGGGACGTAGGGCTAAGGGTCGATTGATGCCCATCGAATGGCATCGATGATGCTTGGGTGTAAGTCAGAAACAGGAACAGGAACAGGAACAAGGCAGAGGAACTGCAAACACCACCGCCAACCAGATGTCCGGCAACCTAGACTACCAACTGGAGGACCTGAAGAACTGGGACCCGAGAACTGGGACCCGAGAACTGGAATCCGAGAAACTCGAACCTGAAGTGAGAAGTGAGGAGTTCAAGTTGCCACTGAGAACCCGGGGAATGGCGTGTGCCTCGGCTTTTTCATCACTATCACCTCTTTTTTTCTTTTTCTTTTAGGTTTTTTTTTTGGGGTCTTCAACAATTCCACTTCCACTTCCGCTTCCGCTTCCACTTCCACTTTGGAAAATGCACCGCAACGCAAGGTACCAAGCTGCAGCTGTTCCTCTATCGTCCATCGTCCATCGTCCCCGACCTGTCGATGCCCTTTGCCTTAATTGCCAAACACGTCGACTCCACGCTGCGCCCACTTCGGCTCGACTCGACTTCGACTCGATCCTCATCCCACCCCCCCCTTGGTGTATCTCGCTCACCCCTCTCCCCCTGTCCATACTAAAAGAAGAATGGCCCTTGACCGTTCCGTACACTCTATGCTTGCCCGTTGCTCTTGTTCCTGTGCTGTGCTTTATTAGAGTCCTCGCCCTTGTCACGTATAGCCCTAGGCTCTTGTTAAGACGGTCAGTCACTTGGCTACCTGCCTGCCTACCTACCTACCTAACGCTCCATCGGACGCTTGCGCTTGGGATGTTGTAATCAGACCCCCGGCTTCCTGCGCATTCTCCATTCTCTCCCCCACTGTCGCGCCTCCTTTCGCCCTGAAGCTCTGCACCACACTGCAGCTGCACTCCCGTCTGCACTCCCGTCGACAACCCATCATCAAACAAAACCAGTTCCCTCGGGGCAACCTTTTCTTTTCTTTTTCCTACGCGGCCCCCTCCCCCCCCCCCTCTTCTCTACTACGTACTACGTAACGGAGCTCCATCTTACTAGCTTCTCGCATCTTCCATGTATCGTATCGTATCTCGACTCCCGGCCAAGCATCTCTAGCGAACAAACAGTCCCGAACGTGGGTCCGCCTTGGGTTGTGTCCTGCGCCCTGAGGCTCCTCTCCTCCTACATAGGCTCCTCCTACTAAACAATACCTTACCCTACCGACGTTTCTTCTGCGGAACCAGAACCAAGACAACTCCTCTCTCAGCATCTTCAACCCGACACATCCCCCATCCCATGCCACTTCTCCTCCGGCCTGTTCCCAGTCGACGGCAAAGAAACCTGCGAGAAAAGCCCAGCCTCGCCCTGACCTTTTTGTTTTATTTTACCTTTCCCTTGCTCACACCCCCTTTGGCGCCCTCCGATCTGCTCTGCCTTGTCCAGCTCGTCTCATCTCCACCCTATTGGTTGCTACCGCCCTGGAAATCACCAATCATATGAATCTTCAGTCTTCTTCATCACGACGAGCCACGCTTCATCATCTAAACTACTTTGACTGCTGCCTCCCGAGACAGTTTCCCCCTTCTCCTCTCTTCTCTCCTCGCGAGGTACTTACTTGAGCCCGACATCATCGATACCTAAATCAGCACCCACCCCTCCACCACAAGGACTATTTCCGCATCCAGAACGCACACCAAAGCCACCAGGTACTTCTACGTCCTCCTTGCTGTTTCAAGCTCATCGACGCCGGCTGTGAACTCGCAAACCTCGCCTTCACTCCCCTCCCCCACGGTATTCTGCAACCTCTTTGCCCCTTATCGGCCATACAACCCCTAGCGTTGCCTCTATAACACGGTCACGCCCTCACGTTGCAACTGTTGTGTGCCTTGATACGCGGCGTTGTTCAGACGACGCAGGGCTTCTCGAAAGCCTCTCCCAAGCCAGACGTAGAACGGACCCCGGAAGCAGTCGCCGAGCTGGCCCAACTCAAGAGCGAGACTCCGCTCTGCCTCTTGCGGGCAGAGTTTCCGTCCCGTGAGGCTATCCAGGACCGTCTCGACCTGGTGCGCGCTCCGCGCTCTTATGCCAGCGGGTCCCGCGTGGGCAGATCGGGCGTACCGGCTGTCACCGTGGATATCGCAGCCCTCCTCAAAGGTCCCGACTCAGATGAGTCTTCCGTCTCGCCGCCCCGCCAAGCCCAGCCTGCTTCCGCGCCTCGGCCGCCCCCGATCAAGGCCTCCACGGCTCCAGCCCGGCCAGCTGCGCATGTCACGCCGCCTGTAGCTCAACCACCAATGCCGACTGGCAGGCGCAACATGCCTCCCAACACCTCGGACCAGCCCGTTAAGAAGCAGAGCAAGTGGTCACCTGAAGAGGATGCACTCATCATCGAGCTCCGGGGGAGTGGCATGAAGTGGGAGGACATCTCCAAGCGTCTTCCCGGCCGGAGTGCCATCAGCTGCCGCCTCCACTACCAAAACTACCTCGAAAGACGGAGCGAGTGGGACGAGGAGCGGAAGAACAAGCTCGCCAGACTATATGAGAGGTAAGGACAATAATCTACCCATAATCTACCCTCTCCAGGCACCAAGGATTCGACGCCCCCTTTTCTTGGGACACCTCAACTATGCTCGCCCCCTAGGTCCCCGAACTTGGATAGCCAGCTGATATGAGAACAGATTCAAGCCAGAGATGTGGGCCAAGGTCGCAGAGGAAATGGCCGTCCCCTGGCGAGCAGCAGAAGCCATGCACTGGCAACTCGGTGAGGCAGACATGGCTCGACGAGCCGGTGTGATTCCCTTTTCACTTGCTGCTGTCAACGTCGACAGCAACGCCAATAGCCACCGAAATTCTCCCTCCCGCAGCCACGCCCACTCGCACTCCCAAGGAAGCTTGCCGCGGGACTTGCGAGCTCCGTCCCCTCGGGCCATGTACAGCCGACCTCAGCCCTTGGTGGGTGTCCCCAGCGGCCGCACCATCATCTCCCGCCGCGAGTCTATCCCTCCGCCCCCGATGCCCATGGCGCCCGACCCCAACGAAGTCCACTACGCCCCAGGGCCTGGCCTGGCTCCGATCCAGAACCAGCCACCGCCGCGGGGAGGCGGGCTCCTGCCTGGAGTCGCCGAGCTTACCACGGGTGTCAGCCCGTATAGCACTCCTGCGGGAGCGGCGACCGTTCCCATGGCTGCCCCTCCCGGCCAGACGCCACTCCTCCCGGCCCTCGCCAGCTACTCGATGGAGACGACCGGATCGAAGCGACGGGCCAGCCCTGATCTTCTTCAGCGGGAGTCGGGCCACAGACGACGCATGGCATAAGAGCCTCTCTTTTCCCCTCGGCGCTAGGGGGCGGAGGGGCACGGACGAGCACGGAGTTGGACTTTTGGTTTTGTTTGGGCACCATTAGCCAGGGTTGGATTACGAGGGTTGTTTTGGGACAGCGGGCGACAAGAAACGGCGACGCATGGTCTTTTACCAGGGACGGAAACACAAACACTCACACACTCACACAGTATCTGCTGGGTTGCATCGCGTCAGAAGGGCAAGCCGGACATGGGAAAGCGGTCATCTCTATCTGCCACTCGAAACGTTTTGGGACGAGGGTACGTCGGAGACTTTTTATTTTATTGTTTGGGAACGCATATCTTACAACAGCATTTCATGGCATGCATGGGGTGACGACGGGATGGCATATGAAGGATACGAGGCGAAAGACATTTTGGCATGTGGAACAAAAACCAAAAACAAACGGGATCATATTTCTTTACTTCATTTCGTTGCCGTGTCATTTTTCAGAATGTGTTCTTTTTCCCTCTTTTTTCTTTCTTCGATTGTTCTTGTATGGGTAGAAGGCGTCCGAGTGGAAGCAGGGGTGGCAATGACCCGAGGGCCAAGGCACTAACTAGGAGGACTGACTTGAAAGAGCCGAAAAAACACACACACACGCACACACAGGGGTTTGTTTAGGTTGTTCTGATCCTGGACGTTGTTTTGTCTCGGGCGAGGAGGCTGAGCCCGGATGGAAGGGCCCAGGGATGGGCATGGAAAGGGAATGAATGGACGGGATGGGATGGAGGATATCATGGGACGGCGAGTACGGATGTTTGAAATTTTGTGTTGATAGATGATATCAAAACTGATAGAGAAGAGACAGAGGTTGTACAGTTACTAGGTTGTAGGAGAGAGAAGAAAGTACGAGAGGTAATAGTCCTTACAATGTTTCATCACTCTGCAATGGGTTGAATGTGCAAGGCGAGGTTGGTTATGACATTATCCTACCTTTCCCCCTCTTTCTCTAATACGGTTTGATTTTTTTCTTCTTGCTGCCCGTTTCTCGCCCTCACGACGGCCGACTACATATCACCCACCAGTTATCCCTCTCGTAGCCGCTTCCCACGACCTCGCCGCCGGCCGCCACGACGTCCTCCTCCAGCTCGCCCTCGCGGTACAGATGATAGTAGCGCTGGAACGTCTCCTCGGGGCCCTGGCCCTTGGGCTTGCGCATCACCCACGGCACCATGCGGTCCTGGGCGCTGCCCTCGTCCCAGCCGCGGCGGCTCGACGCCTGCTCCAGCGCCCACACGTACACCAGGACGCGGCCGTCGCGCGGCCGCACGCACTCGAGCAGCGCGGCGATGGCGTCGCGCCGGCGGGTGGGCGTGGAGAGGTGGTGGACGACGGCGATGCAGATGGCGAAGTCGACGGCGGCGCGGCGGTACGGCAGCACGAGGCCGTCGGCAACGGCGACGTCTACCTCTCCGTTCCCCGTGGTAGCAGTAGCAGTAGTATCAGCAGCGGTGGCGGCGGCGGCGGCGGGTGCCTCCTCAACGGTGCTCTCGCGTTGTATCGCCCAGGCTAGGCGCACCAGGGCGGCGCTGCGGTCGGAGCCCATCAGGTGGACGGCCGGGTTGACGCGCAGGTACTTTCCGTTGCCGCAGCCGACGTCGACGCCGACGCTGCCGGGCCGCTGGGCGAGCAGGAACTGAGCGACCAACGGCCAGGGCTTGTGGCGGGTGGAGGAGAAGTGCGGCGCGATAGCCTCGTAGACGGCGTGCACGTGCGTGGCCTCGTATGTCTCGGCCTGGTCCGCTGCGGGATCATCATCTTCAGCAGCAGCAGCAGCAGCAGCAGCGTCGTCCTGGTCTTCCTCGCGCCGCCGTCGTCCTTCCTGGGGAGGTTGGCGCGGCGGCTGGACAGGATGAGGCTGGCCGGGAGCTGCCCGTGGCCCGTCCTTGCTCGCAGCCGGCATCGCCGACGAACTACTCGCCATGGTGGGTTTGGTTCTCGTTTCGGGGTTTGTGCTGAAGACCCTTGAAACGGAAGGGTGAGAGCAGAGTGCTTCTGCTGCTGCTGCTTCCGGCCAGTCTGGAAGGGGGGGGGGGGGGGCGTGTGCAAGAGAAGAAACTAAGGCGGTTGGACAAGGGGGGGCAGACGATGTCTGAGCGTTCTTAATCACGTTGGCTGTATCCCGTATGTACGTAGCATGTAGATAGCTGGTGATGGTTTGATTTCTCTAACGATTTTGGAGCGTCGGTTGTTAAAGAGTGGAGTTGTGTTGTGAGTGCGTCTGTGTGTGTGTCTTGGGTGCGTGTGGTTGGTTGTGGAGTTTCCAGGGGGGAGGGTGTGCTGTGATGGAAGTGTCAGTGCCCAAAAAGTCACCTATCGAGCTGGTCTTATATTTGCGGCTGATCAACCCATGGTTCAACATGCCCTGGCGTTCACCCATCGGTGCCTAATTAATCTAATTAATTAGGCCTACGTAGGTACCTACTGAGCAATCGCAGAGCCCGTCCATGGTTCATGATTCATGATTCAATGATTCATGAGCTAACATAAAACCGACAGACTCGATCTCGTCAGAACCGTGCCCCGTGCTCAACTCAGCCGTCCAGGGGTTCCCTGAGCAGACTCAACAACAATGGAAGTTCGAGATGCTCAAACCCCAGCCACGAACGCCTCGGAAGCCTTCCCGCCCGCCCGCCCCCTCGTTGGGCTTCTTCCAACCGTCAAGGCTCACACCTCATGGAACTTCCCATCGTTCATCTCCACACAAACTTGCTCATCTCCATCTCCACCTCCCACTTCCAGGGATCCCTTCGTTTTCACATCACCTCATTTTTTCCCCCTCCGCGGACGCGCATGGCGTCATCACACGGGCCCAGCAACATCCCGTGGTCGTAACTGTACAAAGTGCGTTGCGATTGCGACCCTGTCCTGTTCACCCGTTCCCCGTCGCCCTGGTCCTCGTCCCCGTTGACGATGGCTTCCATTAACGCCGACGGGCATGTACGTACGAATACAACTTACAGCCCAATGCTGTCGACAGGGGCCTTGCCGCATGGGGTCCTGCACGACATCTCCGATCGGCCGGGCTGAAATTGGAGCCTCACGACGCAACGACACGATAGACACCCTTGGGAGGCCAAACCGCCGCGGATGGCCCCCGGACCGCGCTGTGACGAGAAGCTCGGGCGCCTCGCGTGGCCTTTCTTCTTCAGTTCTTCTCCAAGCGAACCAGGGGTATACATCAAGGGAGCAACGACAAGGATGACACATTTCACCCCGAGCTAGCAGCATCCAACAAGGATCGTCAAGAACGCATGATCGTCCGATTGCTAACTTGTGTCCTTGCAATCTGCTCAACCGTATCGAGTACAATATCTGACACGAACTATTCATCGTCTCGTAGCGCCGGCATCTCCAGCCTCTCCGCGAACTTCCCCCGTCTGCCACGTTTCCCGCCTCGCTAATTATGCCGCGGGCTGGCCTCCCTTAGCCGAGGGAACCCCCCCTCCCCCTGCGCGTTTTACTTCCAGAACCGTAACGGACGGTGCCTTCATCTCCTGCCAGTGTTGAGGGAGCCATTGGGCTCGAAAACGTCCGACGTAATCTGCTCTGGGTACTCAACGCCGCCCTGCTTGAGCACCTGCTCCATTGTCTCGAGTAACAAGATGCTCTCCGACCAAGGCATTGTGGAGCTCTCCTTCTTGCCGTCGCGGATGCATCGCGCGCACTCATCAGCCTCCCAGAACATGCCATGGCCCCAGTTGTCGCGCTTGGGGTCCTCCGGGATCGGACAGTACACCAGTTCAACGACGCCTTTGCCATCCTTCTTGATCACCTTGTACTCTGTAGGCCGGTACGCGGGGCCCGTCACCTGAATCTCGCCGCCGGAGCCCTGGATGCGAATAGCAGGTCCGCCCGTGTAGAGCCCGTCCAGGTCGGTGCCAACACGCAGGCTTGTCAAGGCGATGCCCATGGCCTTGCTCTTGGGGAACTGACAGATAACACTAGTCGTCTCATCCGCGCCAGTGTCGTACTTGTTGATGGCAGACACAACGTTGGGGGCCTCTTTCTCCGCGTCGGACTTGGTGTGGTAAAGGGTCTGGAAAACCCAGGTTAGTGGGTAGATGCCCAGGTCAAGCAGAGCACCGCCAGCGAGATCGGGGTTAACCAAGCGGTGGGAGTCGGGGAAGTCGATTTTGCCGTTGGGAAGGTCTTTGTTGAAAGACAGATCAGCTGTACAGAGGGCGTTAGTTCAGTGGTTCCAAGTTGAGCTTTGAGCCGAAAGAATTGCATCTGGACTCGCCAGGGCTGAGAAAGAACCTCACCAATGACTCGATAGACAGGGCCAATCGCGCCGGATTTGATCAGCTCCCGGACCTTGATGCTGAGAGGAAAGTAGCGGACCCAGACGGCCTCCATGAAGAAGACGCCTTTCTCCCGGGCTGCCTCAACAAGTTTCTTGGTCTGAGACGCCGTCACGGTGAGCGCCTTCTCACAGAGGACGTTCTTGCCGGCCTGGATGGCCAGCATGGCGTTCTGGAAGTGGTGGCTGTGAGGAGTAGCGACGTAGATGATGTCGACATTGGAGTCAGCGACGAGGTCGGCATATGAGCCGTAGGTCTTGGCCGAGGCAGGGCCATCAATCTTCTTGATGAACTCTGCCGCTCGCTCGCTAGAGGTGGAGGAGGCGACGGCGACGATCTCATGGCGGACATCATCGACCTCGCGCGTGGCGGGGTCGGTGAGAAGATCCTTGGAGAAGTCTGCGATGGCCGATGTCAGTAGAGGTCAAGCAAAGCGGGAGCAGAGCAGAGGGAAGCTCAGAAGATCGAGAGACCGGTACTGACGCTCGGCGATGCCACCTGTGGCCAGGATTCCCCATTTGATGGTAAACGGAGCCATAGTATCGGAGAAGAGGGACTCCGTCAGTAGGGTTTCCCGGGGACTCTATGCAGGAATCACAGCGAAGAAGTCGGTTGAGGTAACAAAGCCGACAATGGATGAGAGAACATATGGGAATTGCAATGGAAAGACCAAAGTTCGGGGATACGACGGGTTTCTGTAAGACTCCTTTTATTCTTGCTCTGAGGCTGCGGGGTAACCCACGCCGTATCTGCTGTAGTCGTGGAGGTGGGAGGTGGGAGGTGGAGCTTGAAGAGAGAGGGCCTGAATTGCTTCACTGAACAGTCCGGGCAGGTAGTCCCGGAGGAGCCAGAATTCCTCGAAGGGGCTAGTATCGCCGAGTTTCCGTCCCCAAGTTTTCCCCGGACAGCTTCCCGCTTTCTCGGCCTCAGGTTTGTGGAAAATCCCGTGTGTTCGTTCGTGATGGCGCGAGTCAACAAGCTCAACCGACTGGGAGGAGCGAGCCAGTTAGGCGTCGAGGTGGGGGTGGATTGTGAATTGCCCGCCGACGTCATTCTCACATCCATCCGTCCTGTCATTCATTATTAAGCCATCCGTCGCGGAATGAATTGCTCTCGCCGGAAAGCGACTTGAGCGGCTTGGGTTTGGGCTTATCAGATTCTCAAGTGCTCGTCGTTAATAATAAACTAGTTCAGAAAGCTGATGCTAGACTTATTCACTGCTTGCTGCGTACCTGAATGACCCCGAGGTGAAAATGCACGTTGATGTAAGCCTGTGTACCTCGCCACCTTAGCATGCATCATGCAAGATACCGCTCAGCAATTTGCTCAGATCCCCATCGCGGAATTGTCAACGTTACTTGACCAAGAGCCTTTCTGCCCTTGAAGTTAAACTACACGCTCAGATACCCCATGGGAATCGCTCTCACCGCCACAAGCAAAATCCGTCAAGTTACAGCTCCCCGCAGCCATCCGCCATGGCACAAGCATCCCGCCTTGCTAAGGACTTGACCCTCAAGGGCTCCACCACTACAATCCCAAAGCTCGTCTTTGGTACTGCGTGGAAGAAAGACAAAACTGCCGACCTTGTCTACAAGGCCTTGAAACATGGCTTCCGCGGAATCGACACGGCCGCGCAGCCAAAGCACTACAACGAGAAAGGCGTTGGCCAGGGTGTCCAGAAGGCCATCAGCGACGGCATCATCGCGAGGGAGGCTCTCTTTGTATGCTACCTGTTCTGGTAACATCCAGACCAATACCGACTGACAGGCTGAAAGATCCAAACAAAATTTTCGCCGCCGAGTGCTCAGGGCCAAAGCCCACCTTACGACCTTGAGGCACCGCTGGCGGACAAGGTTCACCAATCGGTGCAATCGTCGCTCGACTTCTTCACCATCCAAGGCCAGGAGCCGTACTTGGATAGCGTCGTGATGCACAGCCCCATGCAGACCATCGACGAGACCATCACCGCCTGGAAGGCGCTCGAGACGTACGTGCCGGGGAAGATCCGCAACCTTGGCATCTCCAACACGTCCCTCCCAGTCCTCCAAGCTTTGAGCGCCGAAGCCACTGTCAAACCTAGCGTCGTCCAGAACCGTTTCTACCAAGACACGGCTTTCGAAGCAGGCTTACGTGCCTTCTGTCGGGAAGAGGGCATCGTTTTCCAGTCCTTTTGGACCTTGAGCGGCAACCCTAAGCTCTTCCATTCTACGCCGGTGAAGGCGGTCGCCGACAAGGCCGGGGTGCCTCGAGTAGCGGCGTACTATGCCTTAGTACTAGGACTGGAAGGGGTCACCATTTTGGATGGGACGACTGACGAGGCTCACATGAAAGACGACGTGGAGGGCATCGAGATTGTTGGCGCCTGGGCTGAGGAGGACGGGGCGGCCGAGTGGGCTTCTGCTTTGACCGGATTCAAGGATTTGATCAGAGAACCTTGAAGGGGTAGTAGTTTGCAAAGTTTGCCTTGGGGCTACAAAGGCGGTTGCTCACCTTGGGCCGGGTCCTTGAGCACCTCAGTTTGTGTTTGCTGCAGAGTGATGGAATTTGTGTATCGCCTGGGCGTCACTTCACCGAATCATTCTACGAAGACCAAGTGAGAACTGATGTTTCTAGTCGGCGAGATACGACATGCGGGCGAGACACGTATGAAACTGGTTGGCTTGCATGAGACTAAAGTCGATCTTGTTTTCCAGCGGCGATTTCCTAGCCATTCCACCAACTTAGAGTTGGCCAGGCTTAGGGTTGTCCTTGTGCCAACCAGGTTACGATGTCCACACCAAGTCATGAGGCGGACCTTGAGGTCTCAAAGGCCCTGCCTACTACCTATATAAAGCCCTGCGGTTGCCTGCTTGCTTTAGGAGTGTTGTAAGATTCTGCATATATGGAAACCACGACTCCGAGAAGGTTGTTGGTACTTTCCATGCGCATTCTTTCTTAATCGTCTTTAGTCACGATTACTTCTTTCTGCATTGCACCTTGTCGCTACCCGGCCATCATCATCAAAATACTGTCGATAACGGAGCAGGACGCGTACATCATACCGTTACATCTCCAGCCACTGTCGTCCAGGGAGCAAGTTGTTTACACCAGTATTATCAAGAACGATGCCCAAGGCTAGAAGACGCGGTCGATCGTTGCGATTCACTCATAGAAAGCGTCAGCGCCGACAACCAGCCGCATCAAGCAAGTTGGCCCAAGACTGCCCGCCATCCCCGCAGTCGTCGAGCTCAGACAACGTCGGAGTCGACTGTGAAGCGTACGACGCGGCCTGCATATTGTATCATTTTTCGAGGGGGGTGTGTTCGCCTTGTGAATGGGCTAGTCATTCACTTGACAGCTGCAAACTCCCCTGCCAGCTGGCTCGCAGTCACAGCTCAACTCCGGCAGCTGGCGGCCAAGCGACAGACTGCTGCCACTCACCTAAAACTTATTCTCGCACTTCTCCTCGAGCTGATTTTCGCAACCCCCAAATTCCCACACGACGCTCAGGAAGAATCACCAGAAACGAGCATCTTAGTCACAAGCATCTCGACTCTCCGCGTGCCGAGTCCCGTCAACGCTCGTCGCCATCTGCAACTGAACGAGAGTGGCCACTTTCATCCGAACATCCTCCTTTTGGATCTCGGCAGCCCGTGTCTAGTTGCCACGGCACTGGGGCTTCTACAACCCCTCTGCGCCCCCTCCCGCGAACCAACAGCTACCAAGTTCACGAGCAGCCGCGAGACGGACCATTGCGTCTTGCTTCCGTCGTCAACTCCGAATCAAACGTTGCAGATGCCATCTCCAACCCTGACACCAAAGATGGAGCGCAAGAGTGAAGCAAGCAGCCGCAACTTCGGGCTTCGGCCCAAGCCTCCTGGTCAGTTACCTCCTCTTGTCGGCTCAACGACTCAAGCTGACCTGATCGTAGACCTACGGCTCATCGTCAGACCGCAAGAATCCATCGAGCCAATGGTGGTAACTCAGCAACCATCGCCAACCAGTCAGGAGGAAGTCGCCAGCGACTTGGGTTCCCCCCATAGCTCGACTTCGACCACAGCCCAGAGCCCATCGGCCCCGACTGAGACATCTGACACGAGCAACGGCGAAAAATCTCGTTCCCCTCGCACGTCCACACCTCCATCTCCTCAGAAAGGACGACGTAGCAGCGGACGATCATCAGGCAACAGAACTAGTCCAGGGCATTCTCCAACCATCGGTTCAGGCGAGAGCGCTGAATCGTCCAAGGAACCGCGGAGGGGCTCGTACGAGAGAGCCTCCCGGGATCTTTGGCGCCGGGGATCTCAAGCTGTTCGTCGTCCTGACGGTAGTGTGGAGGAAATTGATGTTATCCACTGGATGATGACAAGAAAAGGTGGAATCATGGCCCCCTGGCCGCAACTTGAAGATGGCCAGAGAGCGATTGAGAACATGCGAAAAGAAACCATAGACATCGGCAAGATCATGCGCCAGCACGACGAGGAGGTCGAAGAGGCGAGAAGGCGGGAGGAGCGGCGTTTGGCCAACAAGCGTCGATACCGGCCACGAAGTGAATGGGCCAAGGAGAAGGCTGCGAAGAAGGCCGCGGCTGAGGCTACTGCTAAGCGGTCTCGGGAGGATATGGAGACCAGCGAAGTCGACGGCGATTCGCAAGATGGGGGTGCTATGGAACGGGGCGAACCCGAAGCCAAGAGACTGAAACTGGATGCCGGCAAGGAACGATACCTAGGCACGGACTAGGTATCACACGCATAGCTCGAGTGACTTGGTGATGGGTCCGGAGCAAGGCATCATCATTACAGGTATAGCCTTCGTCTTCATGCTACAGCAGTAGCATTAGCTAGCCCAATCGTCTCTTTTGTTTTCACTTGATCAGTTCGCAAGTTGACAGACTACGAGCGTCGTCGGGCTGCAGGCATACTTTTTCGAGTTTCTAGCTATTCGCTTATCCATTCTATTTTGTTTCATTCTCTTGTCGGATGTCCCTTGCAAAGGTGTTGGCCACAATAAAGGGGAAGCAAGCCGTGGCCTCGAGATACACCTGCGGGTCTAGGTTAGCATATAGGACGCATCTCGCCTTGCGATGTTGCAGTTCTTACCTTGACACTGTCCGCACCAATCTTAATCTTTCCCCATGAAACGGCCTCGTCTGGCCTCGCGCCGGCATCACTGCCATCGAATTCCTGAGCGGTGTTAATGTATACGGCTGACTCGGCACCGTTGCGCATCAGACAAGCATTGGCAATGTGGTGCTTGACGATGCCGCCACCCAGAATAATCATGCCAGCTCTCTTGGCGCGGACGGACATGGTGTTGATGCGACGGATGTCCTCGACGAGGTCGACCTTGAGCTGCCGGGGCGACGTCTTGAAGGTGTGGAAGTACAGCATGTCGCCCAGGCTGCCGTCGGTGAGGGCCGGGCAGAAGACGGGGATGTCGTTCTTGTAGGCCCAGTAGTAGACGGAGCGCTCGTCGTTGATCTCCTTGCCGAGGCGGTGGATGACCTTGGAGGGCGTCCAGTTGATCTCGTCGTCGGTGCCCTTGCTGGCCTCCTGCTCCTCGAGCATCTTGTCGAGGATGGGCACGACCCAGTCCTCGAAGGCGCAGTAGTTGGCGTTGGGGACCACCAGGTTGCCGATGCGGTTGAGGCCCTTGCGCCGGAGGTCGGCGCCGAGCGTGCTGAAGGAGCCCATGTACGTGTCGCCGAGGCACTTGATGAAGTCCTCCTCGACGCCGCCGGCCGTCGTCACGATGGCCGAGACGTGCTTGTGCTCGACGAGCCAGCGAAAGACGCCGCGCAGGCCCGACGAGATGAGGTTGGATGTGTAGCCCAGGAAGATGGTGGTCTTGTCGCCAGTCTCTGGGTCTCGCCAGGCACGCTTCAGAGGGAATGAGAGTCAGCCCAAAGAACGGGGTTTGTTTGTTGGTTGGTTGGGACAAATCTGGGTAAGAAATGGGGCCGCTCTAACCATGTCATTGATGATCCTCACGGCCTCGCACATGGACGAGGCCTGGAAGCCCATGTGTCGCATGCCCTCGAGCAGATCCTCGGCCGTGACGGGGCCCTTGATCTTGTTAAAGTCCAGCTCCTCCACCTTCTGCGCATCTTTGGGCATCTCCTCGGACTGAACGAGTACGGCGGCGGCAGCGCCGGCGGGGGCCGCGTTGGAGGGATCCATGGCGTTCGAGTTGAGGTGACTTTAAAACCACGAGTAAGAGAGCGATGAGAAGAAGAGAAATCCTATCAGACGTCGACAAACCTACCCGGAAATCGTTCTGTATCGAGGGAAGGTGGCGGACGGGGTTTAAATCGCTGCTGAGTCGAGCGAGGTATCGAGATAGTCTGGTATCCAGCACCAGCTTCAAGCACGACGTCACTGGGTTTTTTTCAGGAGTGCCTCTGGCTTTCGTCGATCTCGTCTACCACAACCAGCTGATTATTCTTCGATTTCCTTTTCGTCTCCTCGAGAAGAATTCCCGGCTCCGGGCTCCGCACACGACCGAACACACGGCGGGGCATTGACTGGGCTTTTGCACCTTCGGCCTTGTGGGCGTGGGGAGCAGAGAAAAACCCATCGGGACCCAAGAGCCCGGGGGCGTGGCCATAGCGCTCCACACCTGTCAAGGCATATCTGTTCTGGGCCTAGCGGAGAGCAGCCGTTTTGGCACGAGCCTCATGTGGCACAGGCGAGATGTGAGCCACGGCTAAGGTACCTATCAGGTAAGATGCTATTAAGCAGTTCGCGGTTTGTATGGGCCTGCAATGTGGACTCCAATCCCCTACGGCCTGGGCACCTTAACTCACTGTCCAGTAAGATGCGTCCGCCACGCGACAGAGTCCACTGGCCCTGGCCGCATTTTGCTGCGCTGAGGCTGCAAGGCCCTGGGGCCGTCCAATCCATCGTCAATCCTCTTCAATCCTTCACCTTCAAACCCGCCCGCCGCCGGCCTGCCGCTACTCTCGCCCATCGCCAAACTTGCGTCTGCTCCGGCTACGCGCGCGACCGATTCTTTCAGCCGCCTGCTCTAAACAACGCATCTACCCGTTCGCCCTTTTCGCCGGGCAGTTCTGCTTGCGCCTACGCCTGCGCCCGCGCCCAAACTCCGTGCGGCTCCACGGGGGAACCTCGACGGGTTCTTGGTTCCACCAGCCACTGTCGTGTCGAAAGTCAAAGCACCACCTCCGAACGACCATCTTTAATCACCCAGCCACTGCCGCCATAACCTGTCCATGCAGGCTTCCTCGCAGGTGCATGGGCGGATCTACTTATTTTACCAGACGACCAGAGTCTTAGGTCCTGCCATTTGTCGCAATGTACGTGCTGTCTGTCCTTGGCCGCCTTGTCTCGATTACCACCCCAGTTTCATCGTCGTCCGCTTTAGCAACGATCCCATATACGCGTAGATGCCGACGCGGTCCACTGGTCCTCCCGAAACACAAACTCTACCCACCACTGTAGCCGCAACGGTCTCCCATGCTCACCTTCATTTTTCCTGTAGGGCTTCAAGGTACTCGAGATACGAGCGATCTCGGTCGCCTCGGGACCGGTCTCCCGATCGCTATGACCGGGCCTCGCAGTACAGCGACGGTGACAGGCGCCGCTCCTCGGTCGATGTGAGGCCCAACAATGCAGTCTTCCCGCCTGGACGCGAACCCTTTGGCGAGCAGTTACGGAGAGAGCCTCCTCGAGGCCCCAAGGCCTTGATCGACCCACCCAGCGGACCTCGGGGCGGAGGCTTCGCCGGCGACTTCAGAGGCGGTCGTGGACGCGGCCGAGGGCGTGGATGGTCTTCCAGGGACGAGAGCAGGGATCGCGGACGGGACAGAGACATCGATTATCGCGATCGATATCGGGACGAGAGGAGTCGCGATCGTGACCGCGACCGCGACCGCGACCGCGATAGGGACTGGCGCGATTCAAGAGATTTCAGGGCACGTCGCTCTCCAATCGGTCGGGCAAGGTCACCAACACGGGATTTTCGAGACCGAGAGCGGGAGGCTCCCCTCGGAGTTGACGCTGACAGGTCCCGGCGTGGATCGCGAGATGGAGGCCCCCCATCAGCCGGTTCCTCATCGTCGGATCCCCAATTCGGCATGTCAACATACCCTCCTCGTGGAGGTGGTTTCCACCGCGGCCGCGGAAGAGGACGTGGTGACTGGCCTGCCGAACGCGGTCGCGGGAGAGGGTCTTATATGGACGACCGAGGCGACCGCTACCCGCGCAGCAGGTCTCAGGAAGGCCGCTGGGGCCGGGAACGAGACGACCGAGATCGGATGGACCGGATGGACCGATATGGAGAAGTGGACGCCCGACGCGACCCCCGAGACGAACGCGATCCCCGCGACCGCGAGCTGTTCCGGTCAAAAGTTGAAGCTCGCGCAAACGCCGCCCACGATGCTGCGCCTTCGAACAAGGAGGTATCGCCACCGCCTGTTGCGCCTTCAGCACCTGCCTTTGGAACCATTCCGAATCGAGCCCTGAGTGTTGGAGACGGCTACGCTCCGGCCAGTGCCGCCGTAAAAGCTCCCCCAACGGCCCCACGAGCCTTCGGTGACCGGCCTGTCTCTGCTGGGCATTCTGGCGGACATGAATCATCCGGTCCTCCGATGGGCCTGACCAAGCCCCTTGATAGCCCACCCATCCCGGTTGGACCTCGCGCTCAGCAGAAGCCGCAGCAACGCCCCTCGAGCAAGCAATGGATCAACCCGAACTTGAAGAAGGCTCCCGAATCACCGAAGATGATGAGGTCGCCAAGCTTTGTACATCATCGACTGCCACCACTCCGGCGTGACAGCGTGCAGCACGATCACCACGACGAAGAAAGGCGGCCGCGTAGCAGTGACGCAAAGTCGGATTTGCACATATCAGGTCTGGACAACCGAGCGCGGTCGCAGTACAGTGCTGAGCCAGGGGAGATCACTGTCAAATTCGAGCAAGAGACGCAATCAGCTTGGGCATCGCTGGACCGGGATATCCGTGTTTCCAGAGATGCTAACAGAGGTGGACCAGGTCCATCGCCAACCACTGAAAGCGTATCCAGGTTCCCACAAGGTCCCGGGGAGCGAGCCGAAGCGTCTAACGATGGTACTAAAGAGACGCCGAAACGAAAACGAAAGCGCCCACATGTCGGGGTCGTAAGATTCGAGCTACCGCCAAAGACTGCGCCACCAGAGCAGAACTCCGAGTCCGACGACGATGACGATATGGCGGATTATTTCGCTATGGAAATCGCGAAAACCGAAGCTGAGTTGGCCAAGCTTGAGAAGCCCAAACTACCAACGGAAGTAATCGCACGCTTCGCCGCTCTATCCCACGGCTCCATGGTCAAGATCCTCAGTGAAAGCGAAGGTTTAAGGGAGATGATGAAGCCCTTGCTTGAACCTGTTCCTCAGCCGGCTGAGGAGGCCGGAGAGACCAAGATGGCCAAAAATACCGAGGAGGCTAGCAGTGCCGAGTTGACCGAGGTCGCTAAGGAGACCGTGAAGCCCGAGGAGATTACGGAACCCAAGGAAACCAAGCAAATCGAGAAGACTGAAGAGATCAAGGAGCCCAGGGAGATCCAACAAGTACAGGTGGCCAAGGACATTATTGAAGCATCGCCCGTCCCACAGAGATCGGACAATGACTCGGAGAAGGAGAAAGACAAAGACACCGATATGACCGATGTTGTTGGTACCCCCAAGGAGGCAGCAGAGAAGGTGGACGAGCCCCAGAAGGACACCCAGGAGGATTCCGAGAAACAGTCTGAGCCGCAGTTCGAGAAAGTGCTCGAAGAGGTAGTTGAGGCGGTGGCCGAAAAGCCGGCTGAGAAGGAAATCGTCAAGCAGATTGTGAAACAGGTCGACGAGAAGGTCGAAAGCCAGGTCAAGGAACAGCTCCCGAAACAGGCCGAAAAGGAACCTGAAAAGGAGCCCGAAAATAAGTCCGAGAACGCCCTCGAGAACACACTGGAGAAGGAAACAACCAAACAACCCGAGCTCGTCACAGATGTAGAAATGACGGAGGAGATTGTGATAGGACCCGTCGCACCACAGCTTGAGCCAAAGACCGAGGAGATGGAGATTGATTCAACCACCACTGCGATTCCCTCTGCCCCTGATAACGCCATCCCTACGGTCGAGGTTACGGCCAAAGAAGACATTGCTTCGAAACTCGCCGCTCCCTCAGAGCCGGAGGCAGCGAAGCCCAGCGAGGCTCCTCAGGAGAAAACTACTGCCACACTCCCAGAGGGACCACCGCCCGCCCACAGTGTCCTGTTAGAATCGACCGAGGTGGCATCCAAGCCGCCGAGTACGCCTTCTCAGGTTGATGACGACGAAACTGAATCCGAAGACGACTCTTATATGAATGTCGACACTGTCAGACAGTACATGACTACGCCGCCGATTGACAGTCTCCCCAACTACAGTTGCTTACCATGGGACAAGGATAGGGATTTCCTGAATTCCTTGCACTCGGATTCCGTCATTGATGAATACGTCATTGAGCAACTCGGCAGGATTTCACTTGAGAACACGACGGAGCAAAACCGCGATCGCAAAATCTACTCTGAGAACTACGAGCACTACCTAAAATTTACTGCTTCGAGCGACCCTGCCGCTGTCAAAAGCCGAGGCAAATTTTCTGTCTCAACAGTGGTCGAGGCACCTGGCTCTGTAACGCCAGAGCATAAGCATGAAGGCAGTACTCGTGGTCGACGTTTTGCCACGGAACGTGACTTGGAACGGGTCTTGCAAGCGTCTATGCGGGAGGACGAAGAACGAAGAGAGCGCGAGCTCAGAGCACAGAAGGAGAAGTATCGCACCGAGAAAGAGGCCATCATACCAGATATGATCTGGACCCAAGAGGACAAGAATAACATCCAATACATTGACCAGTCCGGCTTTACCCCTCCTGAGAGGTTGGTCTCGGCATGGCGGGTTTTGCCTCCTGTAAACAACTTCACCGACGAAGAATCCGGGCTCTTCGAGAAGAGATACCTAGAAGCACCGAAGCAGTGGGGCAGAATCGCAGAGGCTGTGCCGCATCGCGACTTTGGCAGCTGCGTTCAATACTACTACATGAGAAAGAGGGAACTCCATCTCAAGGAGAAGCTCAAGAAGCAGCCTAAGAGGCGCAAGAAGGGTGGACGAGGAAAACAGAGATCCAGTGCCCTGGTTTCAGAGCTTGGGAACGGCGAGCCCGAGACCGAGGAGAACCACGAGACTGGTGAGAACGGCGAGAGGAGACGGCCGCGACGAGCTGCTGCGCCAACATGGGGTTTCGAGCAATCCGCCCTTGATACCGAAAACTCAACCCCGACAGGCACTCCAGGTCGACGGGGAGGGTCTGCTGCTGCCAAGGGCGATGGCGAGAAGCCTGACGGCAGAAAAGGTCGACGGAAGGCAGCCAAGGATAAGGAGCCGAAGGTGCCCAAAGCAAACCAGACACTGGCCGCGGCTCCTGCAGCTGGCACCGGCAAGGGACGCTCGAGGTCCAATTCGCGAGCTCTCAATGTCGAGCTACATCAGGCTCCCCCAGCCCCTGAGGTTACTCGTCTGCCGACTCAGTTTGAGCAGCCACCATCTGGAATCCAGCCTCCGTTTGCCGTCCAACAGCCGCAACAGCAGCCCATCCCGACCCTGGAGGGACCTCCTCCAATTTCCTCTTCCATTTCTGAAGTAATGGCAGCACCTTCGCTCCGCCCGGAGCCCCCACCACAGCCAGCCATGGCTACCTTCAACTTGGTGCAGCCGCAACAGGAACGAAAAGCCCCGACCCAAGCCTCAAGCTACTGGAGTGTGTCTGAATCTAATGACTTCCCACACCTTCTGCGGGCGTTTGGATCGGACTGGACGGCAATTGCAGCTCACATGGGGTCCAAGACGGCAGTGATGGTGAGTTGAAAATGTGTCTTGTTTCCGATTGATACTAACAAGCGCAACAGGTCAAGAACTATTTTGTGAGGCAGAAGGACCAAGGCAAGACGGAGTGGGAGGAGATCGTGCAGGAAGCAGACGGCAAACGGGCACGAAATGAGAAGAGACCTGAGCCTCCTCAGCCATCAACCAGTGGCCGAGGCAAAAGGTATGATAACCCGGCCTCCAACGCCTCGAGGCCACTGGCTGTTGCTCCTGGTATCGACCCGCACAGCGAACCTACCCATGGCAAGATGGACGCCACGGGCCAACCTCCCCGAGGGCAGCCATTCGCGGGCTACGGGGTTCCGATTGCACAGGCGCCAGCCCAACAACCACTCGCTCAACCACAACAGCAACCCTTGGCCATGCAGCAGCACCAAGCCTCCCAGCCTGTCTCGCAAGCAATGTCACCAAGCTCAAGGCCCCTACGAGCTCCTCAACAACAGCCCTTTGCGTTCCCTGAACGCGAACGCGAACCAGCGCCGCAGCGAATACCGCTGCCTCAAAAGGCCCCGACCGGCCCCCCTGTCACAGAACCTCGAGATCAACGGCCGTTGGCGGCCGCGCAACCCCTACAGCCGGCTCAGAATGACCCAATGCTGGAACAGCACAATGCCCAAATAGAGCGCCAGAAGATGGAGATGCACTTGCGGGAGCAGCAACATAGGGAGAGGGAGAGGGAGAGGGAGAGGGAGATGTCTCGACCGCCGGAGCGACAGACGCTTCGGGTGAAGCAAGAACCCGAATTAGCACCGCAGCAACACCACTATGAGCCCTTCGGTCATCGCCAACAGCCAAGCCTTGGGCAGCCCTTAGCAAGGCCACCACCACAAGACCCTGGTCGACCTCAGTCTTATCCTCCACCCGTCCAGCAGCAAACTCCCTCGCAGCCGGTCAGAAACCTGCTTAGCGAACAGCCTCCTGTGCGGTCGCCTCAGATGGGCACGCCAACCAACCGGCCCATCTCGTCACTCCAGCACAGGCAGTCAGCGGGCAATATGCAGGAACAGTACGGCTCGCCAACATCCCAGGCCAGCACTCCCACCCCGGTAGCTGCAGCGCCGCCTCGGGCTGCGGAGCCCCGAAAGTCTCTCAACATCATGTCGTTGCTCAACGACGTGCCTCCGCCGCCACCGAAGCGAGTCAGTGATGTTGCTGGCACTCCTGTGAGGCCATCGCCGACTCCCCCACCTCCAAACATGGGCCGACCACCGCCGCCTCCTCAGATGCGTCGTGAACCAGAGCCTCAATACGCGTACGGCCGAGCACCTTCTGGTGGCCCGTCGGCGATGCCACCACTCAAACCGACGTACGCTGAATCACCTCAGCCACAGCACATCGGTCTCACAAGGGCGTCGATTGGGATCGATTCAGCTGCAGCGGAGAGGGATTATTACCGACAAAACCCATACCAGCCAACACCTCAGCCAAGCGGAACAAACTCGCCCCAGAGCTCTCATCGATATCCGCCGCCGCCGAGCCAACCAGGACAGGTTCAATACCAGAGCCAAGCTGGATATCCTACGTCATATGGATCGGCGAGTCAGCCCCATGCTGGTTCACCGACTGTTCAGTACGCAATGCACCCGTCGGCATCTCGGTCGCGTGAAGTCCCCCAAAGCAGCGGCCGCGAGAACTCGTGGCCACCACCTGGCCACCAGCAAGCCCCGTCGAGCCTCCAACAGCCGTCTGGCTGGACGTCGCAACCTCTGTCAAACACCTCACAGCCACCTCCACAGCAGTCGTGGCCGACTCAACATCCTGTTACTAAGCCAGCCACGCCAGCACCGTCTTGGTCGTCGGCACAGGCACCACCTCCACAGCAGCCTCTCCACTTGGGCATGCGGGATGACGGTCGTGGCGGGTCGTACTATGGCTCACAGCAGCAGCAGCAGCAGCAACAGCAGCAGCAACAACAGCAGCCACCACAGCATCCGATGCAAGCTCGATACCAGCCACCCACTTCTCGCGGACCGGAGCCTGTACCACCGCCAGCTCAAGCATATCGATATGGCGCTCCCGGGCCACCGCGGGATCCAAGAGAGCTACGAGATCCTAGGGAGCTGCAGCGAGACCCCAGGGAGTTGCAGCGGGACCCCAGGGAGTTGCAGCGAGACCCCAGGGAGTTGCAACGAGATCCGAGAGAACTTCAGCGAGACCCCAGAGAGCTACAACGGGACCCCAGAGAGATGCAGCGAGACCCAAGGGAGCTACAGCGAGACCCTAGAGAGATGCCACGAGATCCTAGAGAGATCGCGCCAGGTCGCAGCTACACCCCTGGCCCCGGCGTGTATGATGGCCGTGGCCCCCCTCCACCGCAACCAGGGCCTGGGTACCCTGGCCAAGACCCTAGGGAGATGCAAATGAGAGATGTCAGGGACCCGCGAAACCCTCGAGATCTGCGAGACCCTCGTGACCCTCGCGACCCACGAGAAATGATGAGTAGAGGGAGTCTAAGACCACATGAATATGAAAGGCATCCGGATCAATATCGAAGGTAAAGAAGAGGAGGATAGTGAAGCATAGCAATGGATCAGCGAATGACAGCGGAGGACGCTGAAGGAAACCGAGGTGGACTTGTATAGCATCGATGGAAAGTGTTCCCCCGTTCGGCGCATGGTGAAGGGATGTTTTGGCTAGGATGGAATGGGCTGGGCCGGCTTGTATTCATAAGAGAGGCTTTATTTTATTTTATTTTTTATTTAACGTAGATATTTTGTGAGAGATGTGTGAGAAATTCCGACGCACTTGAAGTGCCTGTTGATAATCCTTAGCTTATTGCCAAGTGTAGTTATCATACATAGATAAGGTTATTTACTAAGTTCTAACGTGAAGCCTTGCATGACCCCGCCAAACGCCACGACACCCCGCCAAAACACGCGCCGTATGTACCATTTCCCCCACGCGACGGTCATCGCAGTTCAACCTTCAAGAACCCACCAACACCACAAAGCCATGGCGTCCAACCCACGGTCCGCGTCCGCCACGGGCGCCCACGAGAAGACGTACTTTGAGCAGCAGCGCGAGGCCCTCATCGGCGACATCGCCATGGTGCGTTCCGGGCCCTGAAGCGAAGACGAGAGAGCCCCCCCCCCCGCCACAAGCAGGAAGCTGACTACCAACCCATTCTCCCCTAGAGCTTCGAGCACGTCCTGGCAAACATCAACAAGCTGAACCGGTCGCTCGAGGCCGTTACTGCGGTACGTACGTCCTAACTCGTCGCAATCTCTCTGCCCCGGTTCCTTTTCTCGCTCGACGTGAAATGGCTGATTCGGTCGAGCTGCGCAGGTCGGCAACGAGTTCTCGTCGGTCGAGGCGCTGTGGTCGCAGTTTGAGAACGTCATGGACAAGGACGGCCAGGGCGACGGCGAAGCGGCGAAGCAAGGAGAGCAACCGGGCGGGCAGCAACAAGGGCAGCAAGGGGGAGAGCAGCGGGGGGATTGATACCCAATGACGACGATGATGGACGAAGACAGTTATAACCCGCTCGCCGTAAGATACGAAATACAGACAAAAACACTTATTCGCAAAACAGCAACTTCGGATCCTTTAGGGGACAATTTCACGTGGACGGGTTATCCAAGGCTGGTTTTGAAGATATTTTGTACGTCCTATCCCAACCTGAATGACTCGACGGAATCATGATACAAATAGAAAAATGAAATCAGAACAAGAGGGAGAAGCAACCGGCCGCAAGGAGACCATCCATATGCCCCATCGAGTACAAAAAAAAAACACAGCCCGTATTTCTCGTCCCTTCTTCCCTTAGCCAACCCCGAATAGTCCGTCTTCTAAATCATACCAAAGGCCGACGCGCGCGCTTCCCCCTATGTACCAAGCCATACCATCATCCAGGTCCCCCCGCCTGTCCACCTTCTCCGAGATCTACGCTTCCTCGTCTGGTCGAGAGAGCGCTTCCCAGCGACCTCGGAGGGACTTGCCCCGGCTGACCATTGCTGGCGGGACTTCCTCGTCAGCGTGTAAAAGCAGCAGAGCCAAAAAAAAAACCCATAAGGTGCAGTCGTTATAAGAAACAAGATTCATGCGATGGTCATTACAACTCTTTTAATGCCAGTGTACCCACCTCGCCTGTGCCTGTCTCTCCTTCGTTGTTGGAAGGAGAGCGAGCGAAGGAGGTGCAATAAAATGGGCAAGATCTCTCTTTGAAACGTCGTCCTCTCGCAGTATGCGCTTCTCATAGGAACGCACACTTTCTCTTCTTCCTCTTAATAACTCCTACGCCAGGCAGAGATGATCTCCCCTCGCGACCTGAGCCAGAACCAGCTGCCGAGGCCTCGAGAGTTTTTCGGTCGTTAGCAACGACAGTGAGGATGGCTCGCTCGAAGATCTCGTCGACGCCAGTCATCTCCTTGCTGCTGCACTCCATGTATTGCGCGCCCATCTTCTTGGCCACGGCCATGCCCTGGTCAGTGGTGACGGGAGTGAGGCCTTGTGTCTTGAGCATGTCGATGCAGGTTCTCTTGTAGCGGAGATCCGACTTGAGGCCGACGAGGACGAGAGGGGTGTAGGGGCAGAAGTGGAGAACTTCGGGATACCACTATCAAACGTCAGTCAGTATCACGGAGGCGGCGAGAGACGGGTTGTGGGATTGCTTACCTTGTCTAGCACATTGTCTAGCGAGTTGGGACAGTCAATGGCGAAGCAGACAAAGATGAGGTCGGTCTCAGGGTACGACAGCGGACGGAGACGGTCATATTCTTCTTGGCCGGCGGTATCCCACAATGCGAGCTCCACAGTCTTACCGGTGGGCGGATGGGTAGGGTAGGTGATGTAGTTTTCGAAGACGGTTGGGACGTATTTCTGATCATGGATGGTTAGTTGTTGTTGTTGTTGTTGTTGTTGTTGTTGTTACGGCGTCGTCGATAGACACAGACACAGATCTAGACGCGGTGAGAACAATCGTCCGTCTGTGTCCATGTCCTTATCCATGTCCTTGTCCATGCCAAGTCACGCCATGCCACTCACCTCGGGGAAGTATCCTTGGCTGTAACTGATCAGAAGGCACGTCTTGCCGCAGCCGCCATCGCCGACGACGACAATCTTCTTGGAGTAAGTGGGCGCCTCCGTCACATGGGTGCCTGCCGACTCGCGGCCCGTCGACGAGCTCATGGTGGTGCTGACGGTGCCCTCGCTGGAGCGGGTGCGTTGCTGGCGCCGAGACTGTTCCGTGGAGTCGTAGTATGAGTTGTTGTACTGGTACGATGATGCCATGCTTGGGTGCAGGGCGTCGTCTGCAGAGCGCGAGCGAGCGTGGATGTCTCAGGCGGTAATCTCACCCAAGAATGCGGCGGCCGTGTGCTGGAGATGAGGAGGCGGGTCGCGGATCAACGTGGATGGGCGACAGACAGAGGGCACGGAACGCAAGTATGCTGGGTGCGGGTTGCGAACAACAATGGATGGCGAGGCGGAAGCGGTGGCCGTTGGGGCGATGCGTTGCGCAGTGTTGTTGTTCGTGCGGGGCAGAAAAACGTGGTCGTGTAAACGTACTTGAGAGAGATATGGGAGACGAAGAACAGAAAGGCGGGATGGGAGTGGGAGCGGGAAAAAATGATGTCTGTCGCAAGTTGGAACAGCGCCTAAACTTGACGAAAGGCCGAGTATCAAGTGGCCCTGACTTGTTGCTCACTCGGTCCCTTGTTCTTTTGCGTCGCACTGTTGCACCCAGTTACCGGCAGATGACCAGTTGGCGTGGCAACCGCAGGAAGTGGCCCAAAAGCAGGCTTCGCTTCCAAGCTGTTCGGCCCCAAGGCCCCAAGGCGCCAAAAGTTGAGTTGAGGTACTAAGGAGTCGGAAAATTGGAGATGGCGGCCCGTGCACCATGGCACGAGAAAATTTCACTCGCCGGAGTCCTCCTTATTAATTAATGCACCTCTCTCTCACTCGCTCACTCATACACACCAACATCTCCCACAGCCGAGGGGAATCAACAGCACCCGCCCGCACACACACAACGAGACAGACCAAGATGATGGATGTCCAGACCCCCAGCAAGTACATCACCCTCGTTTCCGCCGACGGCTTCGAGTTTGTCGTGCTCAGAGAGGCCGCCATGGTCAGCCCCATCATCAAGGGCATGCTCGACGTGAGGAGTACGTGAACGCAATTCCCACACAAGTGAGCCGCTCGCTGTCCCACGCTATACTTTGCCATGCTACGCTCGCTCGCTCCGTCGCGTAGGAGAACGCCGCAACAGCAGGTATAGCAGTAACAGCAGTGGCTATGTGGCCAAAGCCTGGACCGGAGAGATGGAGCCCACGCAGCTCACACAATCTACAGGCCAGTTTGCCGAGGCCAAGGACGCCCGCTGTGTCTTCCAGGAGATGAGGTAGGTCATTGCCACCCATGTGCTGCCCACTGGTTGTCCGTTTGATTTCCCTTCACCTCCCCCCCGGGTTCTACGGACTCGGCTTCGCCCCGCCCCGTGGATTGATGAAAAGACCTTGGATGCTTTCTCTCTTGACAGAACCGCTGGCCTTGTCTCAGCCGGTTCTGGCTGATTGCCCACTACACTTGACCTGACCGCAACTTCACACTCATTACGCCTGCCACTCTCGGTGCTGCAGATTTTTCATCTGAAAAAGAGCGAGAGGCTGATTGCTGGTCACTAAACAGCGCCATGGTCCTGGACAAAGTAGTCGAGTACTTCCACTACTGGTATCGATACCAAAACAGCGAGGACGTTCCCGATATGGACATCCCCGTCGAGCTCTGCCTCGAGCTGTTGGCTGCAGCAGATTACCTGGGCCTGGACCAGTACGCACCCCGACCACGCTTCCTGGGCCGGATGCATTGATACTAATTTCGGCCAGAGCGAACATGAGCATGAAATGACGTGACCAGGCCATTTGGTTCTGATGTATATGCGCATCTGCTATTCTCACTACCTTGCCAACACCTGCACTTGCGTTGGAACGCGCAGTGACCTTTGGAGTAATGGAGTTGGAACGGTAAGGCCATGCTTTTTTCGAGGTTGATTTCGACCTCCGTCTCCCTGGCTAGAGGTGGCAAGCGATCGATGGACGATTGCCGCCGTTCACACGAATAATGATAATCGTTACCTGACCTACCTTGGGCGCGGCCAAGGCGTATGGCGCCAACTCTAGACCGATTCGAGACTTGCGACGTCTATACGTGAGGCCTGATGAGCTGCTGGACTTTGCTCGGTATTGTTTTGCTTTGATGCACACCATTTCAGCATATGCGTTCTTCCCCTCTACTCCTCCGTGGGTCGAACGTCTATTAGACTTGGAAGATTCATGCCTCCCTCTCACTCTGCGTGACTCAGTTGAAGCATTGAGATTTCGCTTTTTTCTGAGGGATATATACTATCAGCCGTATCTTGAGGTTGTAGAATGAACTATTTCAATCAGTACATAGACTTTAGCACTCTAAACTGCAATATAGATGAATGGTATGACCGATGTTCCTCATATTGATTGTGCTGACCGCGTTGATCTTCAAGTTGGGCGTTTCTTATGCCTTGCGCCCGTGGCAGACACCAGTTGAAATATTTTAAAACGAGAAATATTAAAACAGTTCTACATATCGCTCAATATCGCAACTTCACTTGCTCCTGTAATTTCCACTTGCTGGTGTTTATGCTGTGTTGAGATGATTGGTAAAGCTAAATTATTTCGTCGTGACCAGAGAAACCAGTAAATAACTAGAGCCTTCTTTCCAAGGCGCCAAGAAACACGTTCGATCTTCCGACTACACCACGAACCAGCAACCAGCAATGGCCGCCAATACGTTCGAAACGCAGGGTGTCCGTGTCGCCGTTGAAGGCTGCGTAAGTTCCGCCCGTCTAGTCGACCCTCAGAGTACTGACCGCTTCTGCAGGGCCATGGCACGCTCAACGCCATCTACGCCTCCGTTGCCGAGTCGTGTAAACACCGCGGCTGGGATGGCGTCGACGTTCTCATTATAGGCGGCGATTTTCAGGTTCACAGACCATCTACCGTCCACATTTGCTCCCATGCTTACAACCGCATCTAGTCCTGCCGAAATGCCGCTGACTTGAGCATCATGTCCTGTCCCGTCAAGTATCGCCACCTGGGCGACTTTCCACAGTACTACTCGGGAGAGCGAAAGGCTCCCTGCCTGACCATCTTCATTGCGGGCAATCACGAAGCGAGCTCTCATTTGTGGGAGCTCTACTACGGCGGCTGGGTCGCACCGAACATCTACTATCTCGGCGCCGCCAACATCCTTCGTCTGGGACCTCTCCGCATCGCTGGCTTGTCTGGCATTTGGAAGGGCTTCGATTACCGCAAGCCACACCACGAGCGTCTTCCCTTCAATGCGGACGACGTCAAGTCCTGGTACCACGTCCGGGAATACGATGTCCGCAAGCTGCTCCTCGTCCAGACGCAGGTCGATGTGGGCATGAGCCACGACTGGCCGCGTGCCATTGAGAAGCACGGCGACCAGGAATGGCTGTTCAGGAAGAAGCCGGATTTTCGGCAGGAGTCCAAGGAGGGGACGCTGGGGAGTGTCGCAGCAGAGTACGTCATGGACAGGCTGAGGCCGCCGTACTGGTTTTCGGCCCATTTGCACGTCAAGTTTGCAGCCCTCAAGACGTATGCCGATGACCAGTTGGCTCACGTCGAAGCGCATACAGTTCAAGCTGCAGCTGGGGCTCCTGCTGTCAAGGAGAGCAACCCAGACGAGATTGATCTCGACATGGACGATGACGAGTCAGAGGAGACAAAACCAGAGGCGCCAGAGACGAAGAAGACAGAGCAGGTGAGCGAAGAGGTGAGCGAAGTTTCGGAGGAGCTGAGGGCACAGCTCCCTGCTTCGTTCGCCAGACCGCAAGCAAAGCGCACGCCTGGTCAACCAGTGCCGCCTACAATCACCAACAAGGAAGTCCGCTTTTTGGCCCTCGACAAGTGCCTTCCAGGGCGGCACTTCCTCCAGCTCTGCGAGATCCAACCGCTGAAGCCTGAGATGAGCGCCGAGTTCCCCCCTAATGAGAGCAAGCCGCGCTACCTGCTACAGTACGACCCAGAGTGGCTAGCAATTACTCGAGCTTTCCACGCGTCCCTTGTTGTCGGCGATCGAACAGCGCAAACCCCACCCGACCTAGGCGAGGAGCACTATATCCCTCTAATTAAAGCAGAGAGAGCATGGGTTGAGGAGAATCTGGTAAAGACGAACAAGCTAGATGTTCCAGAAAACTTCCAGGTCACGGCTCCGGAATACATCTTGGAAACTCCGGAGATTATCGAAGAGCAGCCAGAAGAGTACACCAATCCCCAAACAGCGGCGTTCTGCGAACTTCTCGGTATTGAGAACATATGGGATTCGAGTGTGGAGGAGAGGCAGGAGAGGAGAGCACAAGGACCGCCGGCATCAGAAAGAGGCAGCTTTGGTGGAGGGAGAGGCTTTGGACGCGGCAGAGGAGGTCGCGGCGGTGGTCGTGGAGGGAGAGGCAGGGGAAGAGGGAGAGGAAGAGGGAACAGAGGCAGATGGCAATGAAAAAGCCTGGTGTTGATATTGCAAATGCAACAAGTCTACTAAATGTGTTGTTACAGGAATACGAGCTTTAGAAGCCCTTCATGAATATATGCACCAGCCTCATGAAGTATCCAGGAATTTGACGGTGAGATTGACGCAGACCAATGTGGATCGCCGCGGTGAGGCTGAAGGGGCTGGTGATTTCGACAACTTACCGCCTTACTTGCCGCCTTACTGTTTCGCTGCCTTACTGCCTTAACATACTGCCCGGCTCACCGCCTTGGAATTCCCCTATAAAATTCTCGCTCTCCCGCCGCCCTTCAGACTTCTTTCCTTTCTCCTTAGCTCTCTTTGCCTTTTGGCTTAGATCAAGTGTAGTATCTGTTCTTTTCAGTTTAATCTCTGAAACGTCTCTAAGGAGACATTTATTGATTATTCCTATTTTTGCAACTCGGGCGGCTTCCTCTGTGCTTGCACATGATTCCGCCCACTGTGTCCCTGGTATTACACTGCCTCCAGGCGACGCGAACTACATGGGCTCATATTTTCATTGTTTATCCAGGCTTGCCTGGGGAGCGAAGAAGATGGATTGACCGGTCTGGAGGACGAGGGCATGCTCGCGTTTGAAATATCTTCATGTCTCGTAAGATTGCTTACTTGGCACACCGTGTGACTGTTCCAAGCACGTCTCAACGTCGCCGTAGAGTAGAGGGAAAACGAGTACCGTGTCCCAAAGTCTTGTAAGCACATAGGCCTAGCGATGAGCTACAACCTCAATAAAGATGCACCCAGACTGCGATGCCTTTCTACAACACGTTCCCAGCATCCCGCATCAGGCCCTCGGAGCGCGTTGGCAAAGGCGTCGATGGAAGCCCAGTGCTTCAACATCCGAGTCGTCCTCACTCTCGCGAACCTCTGTGATGATCTAGTTTGGACGGCGCTTCATCATGCCGCAGGAAATGGGCATTCTGATTGCGTTCAGGGTTATTTCGAGTGGCCATGGTTCAAGCGAGCGGGACGAGCTGGCGCTTATCTAGGCCCTGCGTCTCAACGAGGTCAAGCTGGGGCACGTCACGGTGCGAGAGAGAACCTCGTCCCCAAACCCCAATCTCGCGGTTGCCGTGGAGTGGAACATGGCCGAGATCTACAGGTGGCAGATATTTTAGTTACGGGTGCGGTAATGGGGCCTGAGTATAAGATGTGTTTACGCTGGAGGAGCTGTTGCAGTGCCTTCCAGGAAATCGTTCGGAAGATGTTGTGCATGAACTTAGCTGTGGGCCGCGATCCCCGGCTGAGTTTGATTTTGAGCAAGATTTATTATCCCGGGTTTTCGAACGTTAAAGAGAATTACTGGCTGAAGGTGGCCTGTTCCGGAAGAATATTAGCCCGGCCGGAAAAACCTTGGGCGCTGAACTAGAGGTTAGTTGCTGGAAGTGACTTCTGCTACCTAGTAAATCTAGTGGTGACTAGTGTACCTTAAAGCGGGCTCACACAAGCTAGCTGCAGATGGTCCGCATCGGGTTAGCTTAATACAGTCCCCCTACGAAGGGTCCACAGTACAAGCAAGGGACTATAATCCTCTATCAAGTCTTACAGGAGGAGGCAGACGACAATGCCTCCGACAGAGTATTTCGGTCTAGCAGAAAGGCGCGGCTTAATTTCAAAGTCCTAAAAGTTGAAATCGATCGCGTTGCTACCGAACTCTCTGGCAACCGCTGGATGATAGCCCTCAAGAGGTGTGAGAAGTCTGACCTAGCAACCGCCGCATAACCAACTGGAGATAGCGCCAACATGGCCGACAAGGACACCGCTATGGCTGAAAATGACTTGGCCAATCTTGGGAACATATTTAGCTTCGACATTCAGAACCTCGAGACACCCTCGGACATCGCCGAGGAGGACTATGATGCTGACGACACCGACGGGCTCAACAATCAAGCTAGCAAGCTTCACAACAGAGTTAGCGAACTCAGCGACGAGGACGATACAGATCAGGATGCAGAACAGGGTGTTAATACATCTAGTGAGGACGAAACAGTCGATTCCAATGAGGACGAAGAAGGATCCAACAACGATGGAGACAGCAGCTATGGGAACGAACGATTCGGAAACAAACCCTTATCCGGCCCAAAAGAATGGACGTTCGAAAACGCTATGACCTCACTACGATTTGAATTTGGGTTTCATGGCCTAGAATTTGACGAGGAGCAGAACGCAACCGGCGCAGACAAGGGGCTTGTCGCTCTGTATAACACCACAGCAATGACAATCTATGATTATTACCACCCCGCCAAGGGCAAAAGCGGTAAAGGTTCCCCAACGGAGTCAGAGAATTTCATCCAACAGATAACACGCGCCTGTAAAGCCGCTGCTATTGCCTTGTACGATGGGGAATGGGACATAGAGCAGAACGCAGGCTCCCATTACCTGTCGATGATACCGGCCCACCACCAAGTCCTTGCCTCTAGGTTCGTCGACCCATACGGTGCCATTGACGACACTCTAGCCGGCTGTCTTGCTACAGTCGGCAAAGCCCACCTCATGGAGATCCGTAGCCAGCCATCAGACGGTAGCGGAGGACTCAGCACCTCGGAGGTCGAAGTCATCGCTTTCAATGCTGCGACCACCGCCAAGTACGCCTTAGATGAGGCTCAGGCCTTGAAAGCTGAGATGGCTCGTCTCCAGGACCAACTCGAGAAGCAGAGCGACTCCGACGGCTAGCAGGGCGCCAAGAATGACAAGATGCGCAAGGCTGTCAAGAACGCCTTCAATGACGTCAGAACCGCCATCCAGGAACTCAGAGAAAACGGCAACGCCACGTCTCAGAAAGTCAAGGAACTAGAAAAAACGAATGACCTTGACAAGGTCATTACTGGTGTCTACGCCAAGGCGGTCAAAAGCCTGTGGCCAGAGATCGTAAAGCAGGTGGGAACGGAGGTGGGAAAGAAGGTTGCCCGCGTCGTGAAGACAACTAGAACTATGGCTGGAACCGCGACTGGAACCCCAGAGACGACTCTCCCAGATGTAACTACAACTGGAGGATCCTTGGCGGAGAAATTGGCGGGTCCGTCTAAGCGTGCAGCGCCCAAGCAACCAGTGGGACCAGCAACCAAGAAGCCGAAGACCATGGTCGCAAAGCTGACAACCCCAGCCGGTAAAGGAAAGGCGCCCGCCGAGTCGCCCGAGTCGCCGGTGCTGCCACCGATTTCGCCACTAATAAAGTTGAGCTTTGGCAAATTCTAAGGGCAATGTAGACGAACAGGGGACGGATCAGATATGGGGCAACAGATCGGACAGGAAAATAGCTTTAATACTTTCCCGTATAGATGAATTTAGCTGCAATCAGCTGCAGGATCCACAGATTGGGCAACCTTCATAGTAGATCTAGCATTAAAAGGAACTAGGGTGAGACACTGGGGACAGTATCTAATTTTCCTAAGCTGGCGGCACTTATTATAACAGGAATTCGCCAGATTACTCAATGGGCTCAGTAAAGACAGTTCCTGGTTCCACCTTCTCATCGCGGCTCTGCCAGACGTTCTCGCTGCTCGGTTTGCTAGGCCCGTACTTTGCATATTCCTTGTTGCGGTAATGGGCGCGGATGGCCTTCTCGCGCATCTCGGGGCCGTAGCTCTTGATGCGCATACAGAACCAGAAGTCTTCCCAGTGCTCGCCGCAAGAGCGCATCTCGCCGAAGCGATAGACGGCATTCCACTGGCCGCCCATCGAGTTGCACGCCCACGCCTGGTCGAAGGCCTGGCGGCAACTCATGTCGGCGGGGAGGAGGTCTTCGGAGAGGGCGTTGCCGACGGGGGCTTCGACGAGGGTTTCGGTTGTGGTGCGGGAGGAGGGCGAGGACCGGGTAGATAACCAGGACGGTATTGAGAAGGAGGAGGAGGATTGGTCGTTGGGGTTTTGTGAGGATGGTGGTGAGGAGGAAGAGGTCGCGCCGGGGGTTTCTGGCTTGGCGTTGAAGAGGTCGAGGAACTTTTGGACCTCGGGATCGACGGACTGGTCGGAGGTCGTCGACGAGGTCGAGGGCGAGGAGGATGAGGATGGTGTTGAAGTCGAGGATAGAGGGACTGGTTCCTTGTCGACGGGCGCGGGAGCCGTTTCGGCAGGAGACGGAGAAGCCCAGAGCCAGGCCATTGCAACGGCGTTGTGTCGGGTTGGCTTATGTCTGGACGTAGTTGTATAGTACAGGTTTGGTTGGTAGACTCGCTCGATTGGTGTCAAGTCGATAATCGCGGGGCTCTCGACAGTACTGGAAGAGAGAAGACGGACGGACAGCCAGCGCGGGGGAAAGGCGTAATAGTCGTAATCGAGAGGAATGGGTTGGAGGATCCGTCTCGTGATGTGATGGTTGCAGGATATGCAGATGCAGATGCAGCCGAGGTGGTCCAATGGAAGCTAGTGTCGACACCCTCCTCGTTTAGATAGGCTCTGATCGTCTCTCTTTTTCTTTGGATGCGCAGTGAGTGATGGTGATGATAGGCAGGTTGCGCCGGGAGAATGGATCTGCCGGATCGCCGCGGGGAAGGACGGGAGGTGGACAGGGATGGAGGCTTCAAGTTTGGGTTTGGTCGATGGGAATTCGGCTGGTTTGACTTGTTAAGTTAATTACTTAATCCATCATGAAACTAGTTCCCTCTAGGGAGCTTGTTTATCTGGCACGCTGCGTCGAGGATAGAGTAGCTTGCCAAGTTCTTAGTTTAGCGGTGCAGGGTGCACGAGTTTGCTTGTGTGAAGGAAGAAAGATGACGTCGAGTTCCACAATTTCTTCTCTGCTGTATGATGCTAGACATTGACAACCTTGTTGTTTGATTCTCGAACGAAGCGGAAATCTTCAATTGATGGGTCGCCTTGGCATAACGCCAATGGATAGGTAGAAGCTCTCGTCCACTTCGGGTGGGGTTTGCGGCTGTGGGCGTTCCATTCGGTAGTGGTCTGCAGGCCTTGGTTCTAGCCCGTGGTTGTCTGATGATGGATGACCTCATCTGGTGAACCGAGGAACCTCAACCCTCCGAATTTGTTAACCGTTACCCGCCTCTCTTGTCTCCCGCTGCCGAGCCACTCAACCATTCGCTCACTCCCCAATCGCAGTGCCCGCATCTTGCAACAGACAACAGGCTCCCTTGCTGGCTCCTGGCTTCTCAGTATGCGCGCAGTTGTGCCAGCCTTGCCATGATTTCCAGACGAGGCCTGGCGCTTCTCGCAGCGCGTCGCCCACTCTCGCCACGCTCATCATCTGCGCTGGGCTTGACAGCGGCTTCAATCCCCCGTTACCGCAATGATCCAACTGCAGTCCCTCGCTTTGGAGCCGTCGGCCGAGCCTGCGTGAGCACCGGAACACTCGACCCCGCGTCTTCGTCCCCAGCTTCTCCCCCGCCTTCGACCGAGGCCGACGGCGACAAGAGCGGTCACATCGCGGTCTCTACCAACGAGTCCATCCTGTTCTTTGAAAGTCAGTCCGCCGGGTTGCCTCGCCTATCGTGCCTTCGCCGCTGACTTGCGCCTCCAGACATCTTCCCCCTCAAGCTCAGCAGTCTCGTCTTTCGGCCATGGAAATCGGATCACGATCTCGCCGATCTGCTCAAGCGCTTCGAGAGCTCCTCCCTGGGCATCATGGACCCCATTCGTCTCGTCAAGTCGGCGATTCCTAAGGATCTGCCAATCAAGGTGACGGAGATTCTGCCACGCCTCAAGGACGGCGGCGCCTATGTCAAGTTCAGTCACGACGCCAATATAGACCCTGCAGATATCGAGGGTGTGTTCATGTCATTCGCTTCTGTTTAAGGAGAATGCTAACATTTCATTAGCTACCTTATCCAAGAGACTACGAGAACGCCCTATCAAACCGCTGTTCAGCTTCTGGCGCGGCGTCACAGCCCGTCTCGTGCAAGGCTCTCCGTGGCTCGAAGATCTCCACCGTTTTCCCACCAGCCTCCTCAAGGTTGAATTCGTGCCCCCCAAAGCTGGAGTTGCTCCCGAGGAGCTCCCTGAGGAGGCTCTTTACACGCTGTTCCGCAAATATGGCAAGATCGCCGATATCGTCCCACAGCCTACCGATTCCAAGGTTGTCCCGCGCTATGCTCACCTCGCGTTCCCCTTGATAAGGGACTCCATCATGGCCCGTAACTGCATGCACGGGTTCGTTGTTGGCGAGACCCTCGGGGGTGGCCAGAACGGAACCAAGCTCCGGCTATCATACGAAAAGCGAGTCAAGGCCCATAGCATCTGGAACTGGATCACCAACCACCCTCGGATCGTCTTGCCCATTATTGCCGCCCTGCTTGCAGGTCTCTCTGTCGTCGTTTTCGACCCGATCCGCGAATTCTTCATCAAGCTCCATATACAGCACTCGCTTGACTTCAAGGACTCCAGGGCGTACAAGTGGTTCAAGAAGCAGACGGGCAACTTCTCTCTCGGTAGCAAGAAGCACCAAGCCGATGGCCTCAATGCTGTCTGGAAACACCGACGCGATGTCATCGATCAGGTCCACTCCTGGCTCGATGAGACGTCCGACACCTTCATCGTTGTCACTGGCCCCAAGGGCTCCGGAAAGGTCGAAATGATCATGAACCAGTCGTTGGAGGGCCGCAAAAACGTGCTCAAGCTGGACTGTAGGCCTATCGTCGAGGCCAGAGGGGAAGCTGGCACTATCAAGAGACTAGCTGCCGCCGTCGGATACCGCCCTATCTTCTCATGGGCCAACAGCATGAGCAGCATGGTCGACCTTGCTGTCCAGAGTACTACTGGCGTCAAAGCCGGCTTCTCTGAGACGCTCGAGTCGCAGCTCACCAAGATCCTGCACACGACCACATCTGCCCTCAAGGAGGTTACCATCGATGGGCGGAGCAAGAAGGACAGCGATGCCAACCTGGCAGACGACGCCTACCTCGAGGCCCACCCTGAGCGTAGGCCTGTCGTTGTCATCGACAACTTCCTCCACAAGAACGAGGAGAACGGCATCGTCTACGAAAAGATTGCTGAATGGGCCGCGTCTGTGGTCCAGAACAATGTCGCCCACGTCATCTTCCTCACCACCGACTCAGCCTACTCTAAGCCCTTGGCCAAGGCCCTCCCAGATCGCCTCTTCCGTACTGTCTCGCTTGGCGACCTCGCGCCCGACGTAGCCAAGAACTTTGTCCTCAGCCGCCTCAAGGACCAGATCGCAGACGAGGAGAACAACGCAGACGAGGTGGAGGCCAAGAAGTGGCCGGCGCGACGCCCCGACCTCGTCGAACTAGACCAGTGCATCACCACTCTGGGTGGCCGACTCACTGACCTCGAGTTCCTGGCCCGCCGCCTCAAGACTGGCCAGACGCCCAAGCAGGCCGTCGGTGAGATAGTCGACGAGAGTGCCACCGACGTCGTTCGCATGTTCCTGCTGGGCAAGCCCTCGGCTGGCGATAGCAAGAAGTGGTCCCCTCAGCAGGCTTGGCACCTCATCAAGTCGCTCGCCGAGACTCCATCCCTGCGCTACAACCAGGTCGTCCTGTCCGGGCCCTTCTCGACCGCAGCCGCAGCCTCGGCCGCCGACGCCGACGCGGCCCTCGAAGGCCTCGCCAGCTCCGAACTGATCACCGTCCACACCTACCAGGGCCGGCCCCAGACCATCACCGCCGGCAAGCCCCTGCACCAGGCCGCCTTCACCGTGCTGCTGCGCGACGAGGTCCTCCGCGCCAAGATGGACCTCGACATCCTTACCGACATGACCAAGGCCGAGACCCGCTCCATCGACAAGGTCGAGACTGAGCTTGCCTTGCTGGGAACTTTGCCGCGCCAGACGGGCGAGACGACGGGGCGAATTTCCTATCTCCTGGCCAAGCTCCAGGCAAGCCAAGTCAAGATTGCCCAGTGGGATAAAGAGACTGTCCAGCTGAAGAAGCTCTTGAACGAGGAGTACTAAAAAGAGGCGGAAAATTAAGGTCAGGGGCAGCTGGCTTGTGGACGAAAACTATTGTTGGTCTCGATGTGCGTGATCTACATCTAGATGACGGCAAGAAGGTTGAAGGAATCCTCAGTTAGAGAGCATGTATTCATAGCAGCCAGGTAAACGGCTCCTTATATAGCGAGGTTGTGGTCAGATACCCTTCTCAACAAGACACAAAATTTCCCCTTATTTCGAACGTTCCAGTCCAATCATCATCAACAAGGGTAATCACGCTGAGGACCGAGTCGAGCTGCCGTGTCACATCTCTTCCGTGATTAGTATATCAACTAAACCGCCTCTCCACGTAGCGTAAATCATAACCTGGCTCTGCCAAACTCGCCCGCCCATGTTCGGACAAAGATATCAAACGTTCGTTCTGTCTGCCAATCTCGACTGCCCACCGAGAGCCAATTGGCACGAGGGCCGGTCCCAGAAACTCCCCAACGTGTGAAACGGAAAACCAAAAAAAAAAATGAGTTGACTCCCAATCCAGCGTCGCCACGTAAAGTAAATGGTGGATGTTCCAGGGTGAGGAATATGTACACGAAAACACCTTTTTTTTTCTTCTTCATATGCAGAGCAGCAAGAGTCGAAACATTGTAGAATCATGAGGCGCCTATTAGCTGAGGTTCATGGTGGAGTTTGCTGCCTGGTCAGGATCATAATAGTTGGTCATCTCGCATGCTTGGGAGAAGAAGACGCGTGAAGGGTTGTCATAGTCGTTTGTGATGCTGTAGTAGTTTCCTGATGGGGGCTGCGGTTAGCTACGTTCGCCTCTCGGGCTGGCAAAGGAAGGGGTAAAGGAAGATGAGATAAAGTGACATGCCTCTGGGGACGAACCACATGCCTCCGGCAGTGATGCGGAACTGAGCCTCGTTGACAGTGACGAGGACCTTGCCGAAATGCACGAAGAAGACCATGTGCATCTTGCGCGAGTTCTTGGGTCTCTTCTCCGCACCGGGCGGCAGGTCGACAATGCCCGCGCCCATAAACGGCGTCGTCAGCGTCTTGGCGAAGCGGAACGTAGCATCGCGGATATCCTTGGTCTGGATGGCGTCGGCCGACACGGCCACCCGTTCCTCCATGACCTCGACGGGCTCGTCGTCGGCGGGCGGTTGCAGCTCGTGCTCCGGCTCCCAGATGATGACCTCGCCGGTAACGGTGCCGGGGTTGATCTCCCAGTCCTCGAGCTCCTCCTCCTCGGCATGGACCGGCCGCTGTTTGGCCGCGGCCTTGGCCCGGGCCTTGCTCCGGGGGGCGCGTTTTGACGGGGGAAGCTCCTCGGGCACGCGGATGACCTCCTTGATGGTGGGCAGGACGAAGCGGTCCTTGGCAAACATGTTGTCCATCTCCTCCTCCTCCTGGATGACCTGCTCGCCTCTCCAATAGTCCAGCGGCCTGTACGAGTGTCTACCAGACCTCGTCTGCCTCACCGCGTCGGCGTTGTGGCGGACAGATACAAGACCGCGAGACTTTGGCATTGGCGGACCGCGCTGGACGGCGGCAAGTGAAATGTCGCCAGCATTGTCCTCCGCACTGGTATCTTGAGCCTTGGGTTTTCGACCGGGCCTACCACGAGGTTTTGGATCGGCCTTGGAAGCAGCCGCTTTCGCGGGAGCGGGCTTGACCGGTTCTGGTCTTGAAGGCTTAGACTGCGCAACCCGTTGCCTCTTGGGCGGCGACGCATCCCCTTCCGACTCCGGCTCCTCGCTGACGTCCCGCTCGCTGTCCACCGCTTTCTCTGGGGACCGTCGCTTTCTCGAGACTTGTGCTGGCGCGGGCTCTTTCGGCCTGCTGTCTTTCTTTGCCGGTCGTCCTCTTCGCTTGGGGGCCACGGGTTGGGATTCTTCCTCGTCGCTTGGGTCCGCCTCGCCTGCCGACGGCTCTTCGGGAGGGTCCTCTTCAATTGGCTTAGGCGCGACCTTGGGCGGTCTCCCGCGACCCTTCTTTTTCGCAGCGCTCTGGCGGATGACTGGCTCCTCTTCTTGCTCGGCGGATGTTGCTTCCGGTGGAGGCGTAGGTGTGCTTCCAGCCATGGCCTCAACCATCTGTAGTGACTCCTCCAAGAGATCCGAATTGTCCTCTTCCTCGGAGTGGTGTAAGACAGTGTTCTCCGAGTCATTGTCTTCTGCGCCCTCCTCTTCCTCGTCCTCTTCCTCCTCGTCCTCCTCTTCATCCTCTTCTACCTCATCCTCGTCCTCTTCGCGGAAGGTGCCATTGACACCATTTGGCTTGCCCTTACTTCGTCCGTGGTTAGCGGCGAAATCGAGCCTTCGCGTCACCGTCGGCTCAGGATCCTCGACAATGGAGCCGCGGGTGGGCGAAGAGAGGCGCTCGAAATGCGGATTCTTCCGTGCAGGTGACCTTAGATTCGTCTTTGCGGGCGACCGACTGCGCGGGATGGGGAACGGGATATTCGGTTGGCTCTTAAGCAACGTTCGAGGGCCCGGCCCGGCGCCTGCGACGGAGTTAGTCTTTCCCGCTGCTGAGCTACGGAGCTGAAGGGCTGCGCACTACTCTCGATATCCATATCATCGCTCCCCGAGTCGTTGGCGTCGCTGCTGGTGTCTCTGCCATTGGCGACAGGCAGCGGCCTCTCGGGCGAGGACATCAGGTCTTCCAGCGGCTGCATGCCGTACTCGTCGCGATTGCCAGTGTCGGGCAGGACTGCTCCGGTTTTACTAGGGCATCACCGTCAGAACTCCGCAGTGGGAATGCATAGTCGCGCGCGACGTACCGGCCGCGTACACCAAGCTGGTGAAAGGCCTGGGGTTCGGCACTGTCTCGATTCTTGCCGCGAGGGGCCATGGTTGCTTAGGGGGAATTTGATCCTTTTCCGATCAAAGAGAAATATGTTGTTTCGTGGCTGAACAGATCGGTCTGCCTGAGTGAGTAGTGTTGCGATAGCGTTCGGAGGGTGGCGCGCAGGTGGGAGTCGAGATGCGACGGGCAGAAAATGGGACGCGACGGAGGGCCGGTGTGGACGCGCAGGTGGTGTTGTTGAAGATGTAGGCCTACTTACTGGATACCTACCTAACTTAGCTACCTAACTTAGCCTACGTTAGCGGGGCCTGGAGTTTGTAGCGGGAAGCTGCAGGTGCTGCGTCCCACTTCTTGGGCGGTGATAGGCCTGTGGTCACTGACTCAATGCGCTGGACTTCTGAAGCTCCAGCACCTTTAGAGCGGCTTAGCTCAACGCGTCTTCCATATCCAAGACGCGCCGAGGGGTTCATGCTCGTTAATATTTTACCTACTGTCATGCCTCCATATAATCGCCAATTTCGGTTCAGATTCGTCCTATTACTTGCTTTCCCGTTGAAGGTGTATTCCTGACTGCTTTTTTCTGTCCTCTTTGTCCTCTTTGTCTAGTCAAGCACAACCTCCAGCTCAGATATCACAACCACCACCACCACCACCACCACCACCACCACCATGGCCGACTCACAACCCTCCTCCTCCTCCTCCTCCTCCTCCACCTTCATCCCCCCCTCCGTCCACCGCCCCGACCTCCTCTCCGGCGCCTCCTTCTCCCACTTCTCCGCCGTCCCCGCCGCCCTGCTGCCCACCAACGCCTCCGATCCCGCCTCGGCGCCGCCCTGCTGCCTAGGCGTCGACGAGGCCGGCCGCGGACCCGTCCTCGGCCCCATGGTCTACGGCGTCTTCTACCTGCCGCTGCCGCTCTCAGACCCGCTCCTCCGCGGCACCCACCACTTCGATGACTCCAAGGTCCTCACCCCGGCCGTGCGCTCCGACCTCATGCGCGCCCTCTGCGCGCCCGGCTCCGACCTGCACGACGCCTGCGGCTGGGCGACGGCCTCGCTGTCCGCGCGCGACATCTCGGCCAACATGCTCCGGCCCTTGGCTTACAACCTCAACGCCCAGGCCATGGACGCCACCGTCGACCTCATCAAGGCCGTCTACGCACAGGGCGTCAACGTCCAGGAGATCTACGTCGACACCATCGGCCAGCCCGCGCCCTACCAGGTCAAGCTGCAGCGCATCTTCCCCACCGCCAAGATCACCGTCGCCAAGAAGGCCGACAGCCTGTACCCCTGCGTCAGTGCCGCCTCCGTCTGCGCCAAGGTGACCCGCGACGCCGCCCTCGAGGTGCTGTACGAGGCCCGCGCTCTCGAGGATGGCGTCGTCGCCGAGGAGGACGGCATGGCCTGGGGCTCTGGGTACCCTTCCGATGGCCGATGCGTTGGGTGGATGAGGGGCAACATCCACCCCGTGTTCGGCTGGGGTCCAGAGTGTCGGTTCAGCTGGGGCACGGCCAAGGATATGCTCGAGGCCAAGGGCAACGGTGTCAAGGTCGAGTGGCCAGCCGACGACGACGGCGAGACGAGCAGGTTGACCGACTTCTTCGTCTCTGGCGACGAGGACAAGGACGCATCAGAGCTAGGGACATGGTTTGGCACGCCGGCAGGGTTGGAAGCATTCTAATATTTTCGTTCTCTCCTGCATTTTTTTCTTTCTTATTGGGTTATCGATCCGGGAGACACTGATTGGAAAAGGCTTCATCACTAGGGGCGCATTGGGTGGTCGTACTTGGATTCACTTAGACATTATATCCTGTTCGTTTCGCTAATCATACCCGGCAAGGTCTGAGACTTAAAAAGTACATAAACGTCACTCGCGTCAGATGTCATCGATATCGTCCCTCTCCGTAGAGTCGGCCTTCTTCCCCCGGCTATCCAACGTGTCCATGCCGATGTTCTCGCTGTCGCGGGCCGGCATGGACAGCGCCTGGCGCGCCGTATCCGAGTTTGCAATGAAGTCGCGCAGCTGCTGCTTAGCAATGTCCACGCCCTGTGTCACTGCGGCGTTGCCCATTTGGACCATGGGCCCCAGGAGGTTGAGCGTGTACGAGATGTAGGTGCCTCCCGCGATCATGATGAGCAGGATGAAGAGGACAGGGTTGCGCAGCACTAGAGTCAAGGTGTGTTAGCAAGCAGATGCCGTCTTTGAAGAGCCTTGATATTGGCCACTTACCCATGAAGATCTCGTTCCAGCCCAGCGCCAGGAGCAGCCCGTAGAAGTACCATGGAACCTGGGCCACGCCACCAATGGCACTCCGCTTGGCCTCGACATAGACGCCGTCGGCCGTCTTCTTGAATCGCACAACCAGGTCCTGTCGCTTGCTCTCGCTAAGCACCGTCATTTCCTCCTCCAAGCTCTTGCCCTCCTCCTCGTCGATGCCTCCAATAGGTGTCAGGTCCTCCTCGTCGCCAGCCTCAACACCCAACGGTTGCAGTCCAATAAAATCCGGTAGGTCGGGGGGCGCATACGTCTCAGAAAGGCGAAACCTCGACAGAAGAGGGATGAGCGTAAGAGTCGACTCTCTAGCCTTGGTATAGATGCCCTCAATGTCATCACTCGGGCGCCAGATTCGTGGGACGCCGGCCTCATCGTACCGGAACTTGTCCTCAAAGTTCTCCCTGAGCTTCATAAGGATGTTGCCCTCCATGACCTCTTCCTCGATCTTCTCCCGTAGAGCACTCCAGCTCTTTCGTCGAAGCCGCCAGGCACCGACAAGTACCTCCGAGTCGCTAGCGTCGAAGCTCTTAGCTCGATCGGCAAACCGTACCTCGGCTTCCTTGACAATGCCCGTGAAGACGCTCCAGATCCTGTCCCAAAGGTCCTTTTCGGTAACAGGCTTATCTCCGTCCTCAGGGGCTCCCATGCCTCCCCGACCAGTGCCAAGCTTGTTGAACTCCAGGCCGATGGCCTCACCGAGTCGAGACTTGACCCACCGTTCCACACGCGTCGCAAGGCGTCGCATCTCCTCCTTTCGCAGCTTAGCACTGACCTCGTCGAGCTCCTTTTCGAAGAGGGCATCCTGCGACTCAAAGTTGGTCCAAGGCACGGCCTCGATGCGGAGGCTCTGCGCTTCAGCCTTGTATATATCGAGTGTCTTGCGCTTCTCGTTGGCGACAATCTCGGCGAACTCATAGCTACCGCCAGCTTTTTGCCCAGCCTTGACCTTATGGGCGACTGCGTCGCTGAAGGCGTTAACGCCGTCCTTGTGAGCGGCAGTCAGCTGTCCTTGGTACAAGGCCTTGAGCCTGGTGTCAATCTTCCCTTCCAACTCCTGCCTCTTGCGAGTGTATACGCCCTTATGGTATCGGCTCGCTTGCGTTTCGAAAGCCTTAATGCACTTCTCGCGAGCATCTTTTCCAGAGGTACCCAGGTCAGGCAGCACGGTGGGTGTTCCTAGCCTGGAAGCCTCGGCCTGCTTCTCCTCGAGGGGAACAACAATCAGGTCAAAGTTGAGAAGAACTTCCCTGGAGATCTCGTCACATCGGAACTGGGCCAGGAGCTCCTGCTGGGTCGGGAGATCGAGATCCTTGTTGTTGACGATTTGGTCCCAAATGCCCTCGGCATAGATAGAGAACCCATCTGCAGGTATTCTTCGATGGTACTCAGGGAGGAAGAGCCCGCCCTCGAGTTCCTGATCGCCCTTGCCGCTACGGTGTCCGGTAACGAATCTCGACCCCAGGTTATGAGCCTCCTCGACGAACTTTTCAGCCTGCAGGATCTTGTGGGGGAGCGCGGCGAAGCCAAAATCGAAGTAGTCCTCGATTCGTGACTGCTCAAGGCCCTGGGGTTTGGAAATGGAGGACCAAAGCTTGGTCAGGTCCTGGGTGAGGGTAGTTCGGAGGTTAGCAAGCGGGGTGGTTCCGAGATGATCGCGAATGACGAAGAAGAGGAGGGACCTCGGGGTAGATCTAGAGGATTACACATGTCAGCGCACCGGTGTTTAGTGATATAATGGTATGGGTGAAAGCCTACTGCTTGTCCTTGAGGAAGAGCTGCAGGTTAACCTCGAAAACGGTCTTGAGCAAGCCCATGTTGGCACCCTGGTACAGACCGACCTGGTGCTCCCATATGTTGACAATCAAGACCTCGCTAGTGGCGAGGGCAAAGAGTGCACTCTTGCGCTCAAAGTCCTGATCCTCACCACGCTCGCGACCGTCAGTACCTTCGACATCCATAACGAGGATGTTTTCGGCCATCTTGGTGCCAGCACTCTCTATGCGCTTGTTCTTGGACATCCATATGCCCTTGGTGGTTTGCCGGCGCTCCGTCTCCGACATGACAGAGAACTCGGTTCCGAAAAGATTGTTGAGCAGGGTGGACTTGCCCGTGGACTGGGAGCCGAAGACGGAGATCAAATGGTAGTTGAAGCCGGCGTCGGCGACCTTGGTGAGCTGGAGGTAATCGTTTAGGTTGTCGCTGCATGCCAGAGCGGCCGGTCAGCAAAGAGACGGGTACCATCATGACAGATAACATGGGAGTGGGCAAGAAGGAAGAAGGTATGACTTTGGCTAGCGGATGAAGGCATCGACGTACTTGAAATCTTTCTCCTCGTCAATGACCTGGACGCCATGCTCGTAGCTGTCGGCGGTCGGCTGGGCCGCGCCAACAGCAGAAAAGTGGCCGTTCATGGTTGTGATGGCAGGGTATCGAAGCAGGGAAAGACGAAGGGGGGAGAGAGGCGGTGGGGACGATAGCTTCAGCAGCTCGGAACGAGCATCAGTCGCAGAATCCTGGCAGACGCAGCAGGTGGCGGATGGAGTCGTCAAGCTGCCAGATGTACAGAGGCGGAGGAATTGCTTTTGCGGGCTGCCTGGCAGATCGAGGAAGGAGAGAGAGATGATGCAAAATGAAGTACGTGGGACGACTTGGTGAACGAGGCCAAAATGTTGTGAAGTGACCACCTGGACAGAGTGTGCTAGACCCTTGTGATGCAGCGCAGCCGACCAACCAGGGACGTACCCGCCGGCCCGCGGGACCAGCCTCTCCACAGGGGGGTTCGCACGTTAATAGCCACCTCATCCCAGCGCCATACAGTGGGTATTGCTTGAGATGTACCTTTAGCGGGAAGATATATGCAGAGGTACTTCTTCACACGGTCACCAGCGCATCAACAGGCAAGCAGGTACGGATACTCGATACCTAAGGTGCATTAGATCCCATGACAAAAACCATCCGCTGTCAGCAAGTTCCTTGCGATGCCATGGTGTCATGCAACCTTTTTCATGATTTGTCTAGTTTTTTCTCGCCTAGCACGGACAGATAAGCCTACCTTGAAATCTGTCATTGTGTCGGCGTGCATGTGCTCGTGCATGTCTTGGAAGTACAGTTAAGGCACCATTGTCAGGTTTTGGGTACTTCCGGAAGCTTTGGTTTTCCCGTCTCCGGTCCAAGTCTTCCGTTGAGGCTGCTCCCTCCCGTTATTAGCGGGATCCTTGCCGTCACGGCGAGGAGAGCGAGAGACCTAGCTCCGGCCAATCAGAAGCTCAAACGTCCCCGAAACTCGACCCCGCCGAGGGGCATCCATCCCTCAAGCTTCGAGAGGAGGGTCTCATAACTGCCCAGCCATCAGTCCATCACCATCAACACCGAAAAAGCCAACACTCAAAGCGACTAAACAGCCTCTCATAAAAGCGAAATCCGACAAGAAGCCTACTCATCATGTTAATCAAGGAATCCCACGTCGACGTCCCCACAACTGCCAATGGCAAGGACAGCTCCATGCGTACGTCCTCTTCCTTGCCCCTCATCCACAGGCTTGCCGTTGATATATCTCATGTCACCCACTTACAACCATGGCCAGGCATCTTTGTTTTCCATCCTACGATCCCCGGGTATCCCAATGCGTATGTCATTCATCCCTAACCTCCAAACATGCTAAGCTTGGCTAATATTCATCCTCTTTCTTATTAGTCGCTTCCCTGGCGTCTGCCTCTTCAGTGAGATCTACCAAGGTGCGTCAGAAGCTTCCAAAGACCCTCACTCATGATCAGTCGGCTAACTACCTCCTACAGTGACCGGTCCCGTTGCTCGCTTCGCCCGCCAAATTGCCGGTCAGGGCTACATCGTTGCCGCTCCCTCCTCGTACCACGACTTCACCGGCCCAGAGCCCCTAAAGTACGATGCGGAGGACACCGACCGCGGCAATCAGTACAAAGTTGACAAGGTACACTGCTCTCTTCGTATCTGACGCTACAAGCTTCGTCTAATCCCATATCTCTTCAGACTCTCGAATCCTACGATGCCGACTCTTACGCCACCGTCGACTACCTCCTCTCCGTCCCAACTTGCACCGGCCTCATCGGTGCCACGGGCATGTGTCTCGGCGGTCACCTCGCCGTCCGGGCCGCCGTAAGTCATAAGTCTCCTCCGTTGTTCAGATGATAGCAGCGGTATGCATCAAAAGTGTAAAACACTCACAATCCTTCTGCAGCTTGACCCCCGCATAACCGCCTGCGTTGCATATTTCGCCACGGACATCCACTCCCGCACACTCGGCCCCTACACGGCCGCCAACACCTCGGTGATTCCACCTCCTAACAGCAAGCACACCCTTGATCTTTTTACCAACTTCAAGGGTGAGGTTGCCATGATCTTTGGCATCAAGGACACCCACGTTCCCGATGCTGGCCGCGACCTCATCCGCGCTAAGCTGCGCGACGCTGGCGTCGTCACTAGCTTCTACGAGTTCGCCTGGGCCCAACACGCCTTCATCCGAGACGAGCTCAGCAAGGGCCGCTATGACCCAGCCGTCACCAAAATCTGCTTCGAGGTCCTCCTTGAGCTCTTCGGCAGGATCCTCAAGACCGACCTAGGGGCCAAGGATGGCGACGTGGCCCCGCCTGAGCATATATGTTAACCTGACAACATGCCAAGGGGCTTCACATGATTTGTTCACCTTGGGACTAGTTAAGCGACCACGACCTTGAACAAGTAATAAAGGATATTCTAATTTCTTAACTTCGTGAGAATGTATGTGAGATGCTCGATAGCAACTCGATAGCAACCCGGGGTCAGCCCCCTTTTTTCGTCCATCCAAATACATCCACCCATTCATTCTATTCCTGGAGGGAAGGCTTCCTCCTTTCCACTAATGTTCCTATGTACACCAAAATGCAAATTGCAGTCAAAATCTATGGGGAATTGTTCCCTCCTGGTTACTACACGCGTACCGTCGCACACCGCCTCTTTCTCACCCACTCCAGGAGTTCTATCGCTGGCCGGGAGGCGGCGGTCCCTTGGGCGATGGTGCCCTACGCTGCGAAGGAGTGCTCTGCAGAGGGTGTAGGACGTTGCTCTGGTTAGAGCCGGCGGCGTAGGGCGGGTAACCGCCCGACGAGGCCGCAGAGAGGTTGGAGTGATAGGGAGTCGCGCCCAGACCCATCTCAGCTTCCTCGTCAAATGGCGGAGGACGTGGGCTCCTGGGGCTGGGGCTGGGGTGCCTCACGGAGATACTAGGCCTGGGAGCCGTCTCCAAACTTAGAGCAGGTACGGTCTCACCAGCCTTGCGACGACCGCGAGTGCTTTCGCGCTTGAGCTCGTGGCGCAGGCTCTCGATGTCCTTAGATCGGTTGTCGTCCGAGCCGAGTGTGCGGTCGTCTCGGTTATCCCAGGGAGCAGTCTCAGAGACAATGGGACGGGTGCTAAGATCTGCGATGGCATCCTTCTCACTCTTCTCAGTTTCCTCCTTGCCGAGAGTGGGGACTAGCCGGGATTCATCCTTGGTTTTGGCCGCCTCATCACGGCTCTTGGAGGCAAACTCATCCGTGACCGTGACCGAATACGTGGGGTTCGTCGGGCCACCAAGAGCCTCAGCACCACCGCCAGGAGCATGGATGGGGACCTTCTTCAGAGCCAGCGCCAAAGCACACATGAACTTGGACCGACGGTTGGCTCGGACCGCGGCGTTGTGCCAGTTGGACTTGTGCTTGATGTCCACCTTGAGTAAAAGCTTGTCCAGATCGCCAACGCCGCCAACATCAACGGCCAATTCGGGCTGAAAGTCCCGAGAGTTGTCGGGAGCACGGACAAACTTCTCCATTTCGATACGAAGAAGCTCGATGTCCTCGAAAGTGGTGTCAAATGAAACATTGACTTCCACAGTCTCGCTCATAGCCTTGCTGCGAGAGATGTTCTCGATCCACATATTATTCAGTTGAATGTTGGGGATCTAGGTGCAAAGAGGGTTAGCTACCGTTCTCCGAGCATTGCATTGGAGGAATCAGACTCACCTGGACAATTTGGTTGTTTCCGCGGTGGAAGACGGTGTAGAGAAGGGAAATCTTGTTGACAACCATGATAGAGTCGGTGATCTCGACACGGTCGCCAACATCGTAGGGGTGCTTGACGAACAAGAAGATGCATGAGCCGAGGAACTCCTGGCACGTGACGGCAAAGACGAACGACAACGAGAGAAGAGTGGTTCCAGCGGTGGTCAGAGTCGAGACGAAACTGCTCTGGAAGAAGATAACTGGGAACACGGTCAGTACGATCAATGAGTGTCGCCGAAGATGACTTACGGAAAATGAAGATGACGAGCAGCAAGACGACGAACAAGAGAATCTTGTCGAAGACTCGCAGAGCCTGACCAATATCCTTCATACCCTCGCCGATTGCCTTCCGCTCGGTTCCCATCTCAACAATCTTGAGGACCATTTCGTCGAGGCTGATGTCGCCGTTCTCGTCGTTGTCAATAGCGTAGAAAGCTTCTTCAGCCTCGTCCTTGTAGGCAGGTCCGAGCACTTCTTGGAAGTCGTCGACAACTAGTGAGTTATGGTCTTCCACGACGAAGGACATCCAGATGCGACGAGCCAAGGCTTCCGAAGACTTCTTCTTCTCCAAGGCCTCGAGAACGATCGAGTGAGCAGAGTTGGGGTTGAAGACTTGTTTGCCAGTGATCTCAGACGCGATGTTGCCGAAAACGGATGTGACCTTGTCTCCAATGCGACCGACATCTCCGATGAGCTTCATGGGGGTGGCAGATCCATTACGCTTGTGACCCTTCTTGCCTCGAAGCATCATCTCAATGCTGTCGTTAATGACGTAGTCTTCATCGGCAAATTCCTGGCAATACATGGGGAACAAGGTGCGAGATGCATCGTAAAGCAGCCCAAGCAAGTGGATCTCGCGCTTCGAGGCCTTGATTCGGTTGGCGAAAGACCGCTGGTGGTATGAGATTCCTATAAGCTGCACAATAGCTTTTTCGCTAAGGAAAACAGCCGAAGAGACGAACAAAGCTCCGAGTATGCGGTTCATGTTCTTGCACCACACAGTGTGACTCTTCCAGTCCTTGAAAAGGCTCTGGAAAGTAACATAAGATGCTAGAGCCCAGAAAAAGAAGGAGAAGGGAAGAATCAGGTTGCTGAGAACGGTGGCGTACTTGCGAGTGCCCATACTGACCACGCCGCAGAAGAACATGAAGGCGGCGGGGAGAAACAAGGCTACAACCTTGGCGACCCAAAGCGAGAGCCACATAATTTGGACCCAGAGGAAGATCTTGAATAGAGGCGGCCCTTTAATGCCTTTTTTGGTACCGACATGAACGTCATCCTTGAGATCCATGACAGAGAGGACGATGAGCGGAACGGCGAGCAGGAGAGAAACAGGCACGACGTAGACGAGATACCGTGTGACGGCTGAGAACCCGATGACCTTGTTGTACAATCTGCCCATGGCATTCAGGGAAGCCTCCTCGCCGGTGTTAGAGCGTGAGAGGCCGTCATCGCCCAGCAGCTTTCGCCGACGACCCCGGTGGCCATGAACGCCGCCTTTTTCGTCGTCCTCTTGAGAGTCGGTGTCGAAGGCGTTGGAGCTCCTGGGCATGGCCTTGCGGTGTCCGGTGTTGTTGGTTCTGACAGAGGCACTGCTCTTCACCGTCGTAAGCGGAATGCCATCAGCCATGTCGTGACTGTTGCTGCCGTCGAGAGGTACAAAGCCGGAGTGTCGAGAGTTGCGAGGGGACAGGGAGGGGTGGTGATTCATGGTGGTTTAGGTGTATCTGAACTCCGCCAGGGGATTCAGATGGGGGCGTGACTTGAGAAGGGGACGGGGCGAAGGTGTCGGAACGGGTGCTGCGTGCCTCAGAAGCAGGTCGTGGTGCGACTCGAGAGGGCTTGACGTGAAGGGCCAAGTAAAGGGAGAAGACGAAACCCGTAACGTTAGAATTACAGGTTTGGGAGAAATGGCGAGGGGATGTCAAATCCGCTCTCGGGTGGGTGGATGACGAGACAGATGTAATGTCGAGTGAGGTTGTGCTGAAGGCTCGCTCCAGGCGTGTGATGCCAAACCCAATGCGTGGGAGGTTCGGTCAGATCCAGGGGAGATCAGAATGATGCGGAAAGGAAACGTAAGTAGGCACCCAAGGAGCTCTCCGTTCTCCGGTTTAGAGGGCAAAAAGAACGAGGGTGTGTTTGCCTGCTTCTCCGAGAAAACAGAGCTTGACGATGGTGCTGTTAGGTGAATCACGAAACAAGAGGAAACGAGAGAATCCTAGTAGGATAGGGAAAAAGAGAGGGGGAGGAAAGCGGTTTTAGGACCGGAACGAAGGTTGGTGGAGAATGAACAGGAGCACGAACGAAGAAACAAGAGCAAACGAACGCGTCGACAAAGACTTTCCGGGATGTGTGAAAGAAAGGTGGAGGTGGAGGTGGAGGTGAGGTGGACTGGCCAAACTGGCCCAGGGCAAGGCAAGGTAAGTGAGGTCGGTGCCCCGGATGGGATGTGCCTGCCCGCATCGGCGTACTGTATGAAAGGGGCGATCCCAGGCGGGTACGTACCGGCACTGTCTCGAGCTGTGAACGCCAACGGGCCCCCTTCTCCACGCTGGGACGCTGGGACTGCCCTGACTCTCTGATCCCATGGGCCCATCCATTCACTGTCAGCCTTCTCACACAGGGCACCCACCCACCCAGCCAGGGGCCCGGCAGCTGAAAGAGGATCCGCGACAGTACCTTGCAGGGGGGGTGACCACCGGCGCGCGAGGGCCCTGCAGCAGCCACCAGGGGGAGGCGCCGCCTCCCAGACCACTGACAGCCACTGACAGGGCCGGATGGCGCCCCCGAACACAGTCCCAAACCCCTCCATCCCAGAGCTTCCCCTTGGGCGGGACGGCACCATTGCTCGTTTGTTTCACGTCGCCCGATCGGGAGGGGCCAGAATCGGGGGTGCGTGGCCACTGGTCAGCAACAGGTTCCTTGTGGCCAGCCATCTGGCGATGGTGGACGGACACAGAAGCTCCTAAGACCCCTGATATTGGGATGGGATAAGACGAGAGAGGATGGGCGAAGGAGTGGCGGCATTTGGCTTGGTATTGCATTGATATCTGGGCATCGGCATCGCCTGGCCAAGGGTACCGCATGGCATCTACGGCAGGGTAAGTTCAGTGGCTCCAGCATTGCACGCACAGTGCCATCACGATGTACTATAACAGTGGTCGGGCATGGAAGGGCACGCGAATAGCAACACGCCAAAAGCGAAAAAAAAGGGAAGGAAAAATAAACCCGGATCTTGCAACACGAGATCCATCTCCTCTTCCCGGCTGTGCATCCATGGATCGTTACGTACACACTGTGTGCTGACCCACCGCAAATACCAGCTTCTCCCCATCGTGGAAGGGATTGGCACAGCCCGATCGCGAGGGGGTACGACCCCTATGTATATTCTTATCGAGCTTGGTGCTTGTCTCACCAAGCGAGCTCCTCCGCATGTCTATCATTTCTACATACATAGTATGTACTGTAATTAGGAGCACGTCGTTGTATGTCGTGCTGTTCATGTCTCTTTCGCGTCATGGCGCTGTTCTAGGGATCATTTCTACGAATACGGATAAACGTCAACAAATCGACATAAATAAATCGTCCCTGTTTTACTATGCACTGGCTGCTTAACTAACTTTTCCAGGGCAAACCTCGGCTGTTTCGTCTCGGCTTCTTTTCTTCTTAGCTCCCTCCCCTTCACACCCCCTCGCAAATAGATTCCTCCCCCCAACAGTGAAATGTCGTCCTCTAGCGTCAACGCCACCAGCCGGTGCCGTGCTACGTACTTACGCCGCGCAACTAACCCCGTACCAAGACCCCGTTCGTCTGGTTTTCCTAGGCCATAATGGTGCCGCTTTTATGACGCTCCGGCGCGGCAATGCCCTCCTCACTTGCAAGAGCGGCAAGCCGCCGTCTCCGTTCCTTGGCACCGCAAATGCGCAAAACGTCCAGCGTCATCGGCGTCCACCGCCGTTCGCTGCCGGCCTTCCGAATCCCGTCGACCCGTCGACCCGTGTCTCGCTCGTATGACGACCAGGCATTTTCCAGCGAAGCTGATCCATCCGTGGACTATATTCGTACTCATTCGCACAGGGACTCTCCCGCTCTCTCGTTCCAGCTTGAGACTTGCCACTGGCGGACGGCCGGCACACACGCCATGCAGCGCCCCTGCAGCTGGATGACGTCCCGTTAGACCCCGTCCGCTTCTATCAATATGTGGGCATCCTCTCTCTCCCCCTACCTACTCAGCGCTGCAAAGGCACAGTGACCATGTCATGTAATGTAGCATTGCTAGGGCACATGGATGGTGAGGAAGTCAGGCTGACAGCCAAGGTGACAATGTGACTCCAATATACTATACGGACGGCTATAAATTACAGGTCCGGTCCTCATGAAACCATGCACCGCTGAGTCTCTGACCACCCGTGCATGTCTACAAAGTACTTACATATTAATATGTACATGCGATGGGTCACGTTCTGCAATTAATAAATGGACGCGAAATCCACACCGACAGACGCAGGCGAGAAATGATCCCCGATGCCTATGAACAAGCTCGGGGCGGTATTCGATCACCAAGGATAACGCCAAGGATGACACCAGGATGGCACCCGAGAGCCTGGCACTCTCCGATGGACCCTCCCGTGCCGGCTACATACCTAGGTACGTAGTGTGCGCATCTTCAACCTCACTTCGTTGACTTCTCAGGACTGGAATTCTCACTCCCTAGTGTTCTGCATCGTGCACGCAACATGATATCAGTCGTGGATCATTTCTGTGCACAAGGCGTAACTACTCTTTCCGTCTCGCCATCTGCAAGCCTCGCTCGGCACACGCGCCTCTCCCAACTTGCCAACCTCCACACTCGCACTGACATGTCGATCAACAGCCTCATGGGTCGAAGCTGATCGATCACGTCTTCTCCGCAGTATCCGCCCGAGGTGGGCAGCATCTGATTGCAGATGATATGATCCATCGTCCAGCTCAGTCGATGCAGCCATATTTTACTCGTATATATCGCCCATACAGGCGGGCAAACGGGCTTCTGTGCGTAGGCGCGCGCATGGATGATGTTCAAAATTCGCTTCAAAGTCTGCCGCTTTAGGGTAGCCGCCAGAGTACTCAACGCAGTAATCATCAGCACTTCATTCCCTCGTATTGTTTTGAGAAACTAAAATAGTCGGCTTGTCCATCGTCATTAGCCTTGTTATGTGAACCCCGAGCACACACGTGTACCTGTCGTCCGTGTTTCTGCTCTTCAAGCTCCCAGTGTGGCTAGACTGACTACAATGTTATTCGCTATCATGATGGATTGTTGCTTGAAGCGTCAACTGCATACTCCACCCCTACGTCACTTGGACACTCCCCCACTTGGCTAGGATAAATCTCGTTACACTCTTCTTTTCGAATTGCATAGAACAGTGATACGTAGGTAGTCAAGTAGTGTGAGAATTTGTCTGCACAAACGGAGCTGAATTCCCGATGCATCACCAGTATGTCATACCCGCCCACCCACGTGAACTCACAGTACATTCGTTTCTTCAGGAGACACTTCATCCTCGAAGAGAACTTGCCTTTTCCTATAACACATCCCTATCATCCTCTCATTTCCGCCCGGGGTATCATAACTAAGATTCCACAACAAATTCAATCGCACGCATTCGTCAAGCTGTAAAGCAACACCTATGTGGTCCGAGCAGCCCTCTTAGGGGGCTCAACCCCTGAAACAATCCCTATCCTATCTTTCAATTCGACTCGGGCCTTGTCGTTTTCGTAGCCAGCATCGCTACTGTGGTTATCGTCGGGATCTGCAATGTCGAGTTGATACAGAGGCTCCAGGGTTGCGTCCCGCCGGAACAAGACCCATCTCTTGATCCACCAAGGCAGTGCCTTGGTTACTTGGTATCTCATGAACACACGTGTCGGCACAGCAAATATGTAGTCCAGCTCCTCTAAGGTACGCTGCTTCGTTTCGGGCAGCCAAAGAAAGATCATGACCAGCGCCACGAGGTTGAAGCCTGAATATAGAATGAAGGCGCCCAGCACACCTAACCTGGCTAGCATAAGAGGGAACGTAATCGAGAGTACTGCGGCCCAAAAAAGGCAGGTCGCTACAGCCCAAGCCATGCCAACCTCACGGTGAGATAGAGGGAAGACCTCGGCCGAGTAGGTGAACGGTACAGGGCCCTCGCCAGGAGAATAGAAGGCCGCGAATAGATAGACAAACATGGCCACCAAGCCCAAGTGTACGCCGCCAGTGCCAGGGATCAGGGTACAAAGCCCAGCGGCGAGGAGCGTCCAGGCCATCTGTGGGAAAGTGAAGAGGAGTAGAGATCGTCGACCAAAGGTGTCGATAGTCCAAATCGCGGGCCAAGCGAACACAAAGTTGACGAGACCAAACCCCAACGAAGCCAGCAGAGCCTGGTGGGCAGTGGCGCCCGAGTCAACGAAGACGGTGGAGGAATAAAAGGCAATAATATTGATTCCGCACATTTGCTGCGCAATCATAACGACGAACGAGGCAAGAGTAGCGCGACGGACCCGGGGGATGGTAAAGAGTTCGATGAAGCGGCTTAGGTAGGTGCCTCTTCCCATCATTTCAAGAAACTCGAATTCGACCTCGAGCTGCGCGTGGATATAGTATAGATCGCGACCCGCCTGGATGGGGTTGTTGCGTAGGCGGAGCAAAGATTTCATAGCGTCAGTGTAGCGGTTCTTCTTCATGTACCAACGCGGCGACTCGGGGCAGAAATATATGAGGAGGACTAATGGTACAGCAGGGATGAAGGCCGACCCCAGCTGAAATCGCCATGCCTCGTGCCCGATTTTGGTGACGGCGACATTTGCGCAGGATCCCAAGAAGATGCCGAAAGCAGTCCACATCTGCCAGCTCATCACCAGAGCTCCTCGGATGGGAGCTGGCGAATTTTCGGCAGCGAATATGGGGACTAACAGTAGACAAGGTCAGGGCTTGTTTCCCTCGAGGGGTAGGCCGGGAAGGCACCGGGATGAAGCAGTCACTTACCTGTTGATGCCTTGGTTCCCATACCAACTCCAAGTAGCAGTCGACACATAAGAAGCTGAAACCAACTGTTACAGAAAGCACTGCTGAGGACTGGCCAAAGGCAGAAATTGGCAGCGAAGAATATGGTTCCACGGCGACCGAAGCGGTGGTTGAGAGGATCGGAAAGCCAGCAGCCGAAGAAAGCGGTACCGATGTAGGGGGCAGCGTTGACAAGGCCGACGAGGAGCTTGTCGTGGATGGTGTCGCTGTCAATGCCGTAGGCATGGGGGAAGTCGAGGTTGGCGCCGTTGGAGCCCGTCTGGTCCCAACCCTGGACGGCAGCGCCAATAGAGCAGGTGGCGACAGTGAGGTAAAGTGTGGCGGGAACACGCCACTTATGGAGGACCTCATCGCGAAGAGATTCGATCTCGATATCGTCAAGGGCCTCTTGGCCGGTGATGTCCTCGTAGCCGGTGGGGTCCTGAGCAACGAGTGCGCCCTTTCGAATGATGGCGCGGTAATCGTTCAAGCCTTTTCGACGGCAAAATTCGTCGACTTGGGCCATGAGTGTGCTACGGGGGATGCCCAGTAGAGGATTCTTGATCCTTGATTGCATGTCAGCGCCAATACAGACATACCAGCAGAGTGCCTAGGCAGTGGGCGCTACTCGGGGAATACTTACTTGGCGTCAATATTGGCATTGAGGTTGACGTATGCTTCTGAAGGCCGGCGGCCATGTTCAACTGGGTAGCTGTAGGGGTGGTTGGAGGCCCTGGGAAGGGAGGCACAGTTAGCGTGACGACGACAACGGTTTACAAATCGTTTAAGCTAAGAAAGAGGTTGGTGAACATACATCTCGACTTCCTCAGTACTGTGTTGAGAGTGGAAAGACATGATGACGATCGGCGGACGGGAGACAGAAGGGAATAAGCCAAGCAAGCCTGGGAAGGGCGAGGGGGAATGGCCCGAGGACCACGTTGGCTAAGACCAGGAGAACAAGACGATGGCTATGCGACTTCTGGTGTGATTTTGGGTGCTTCTGCAATAATATGTCACTGTCAACTGCCTGAACGGCAGTCGAGTCGCGAGAGGACCCAGTCGTCGTGGTTGAGTCCGGAAGTGGGGAATTCGACTGTGGGAGAAACGGAGCGCGAAACGCGGAGGGCAAGCGCAAGCGGGAGCGGAAGGCTTAAAACAACCATGCGTAAGCAAGCGAGGACGACATCCGCCGAGAAAACGATTGAACGGATATGACGGGAAGTATCTGAGCGAGGCAGAGATGGCGTCGTCGATTGTAGTCGCTGGGGGAGAGATTGGTGTGTTGTCGCAAAGAGTGCAAGTTTGTATGTAGTATGGAGATGTAAAGGTCGAGGTCGAAGTGACAGTCGTGGTGGCAGTGGCAGTCGAAGTTGAGGTCGAGGCCGGCAGCGGGGACGCCTTCCCTAAACCATGAATAGCATGGAAAACCCGGGTCCGGCATCGTGACCCGAGGTATTTGTACTAGGAGACTCCAGGTGCAGCGGGTGGCTGTGGCACGGAGGTTTCGCGGTGTGCGCGTGGGACAAGATGGAGTGGATGATGGGTGGATAGAAGGAAGGAAGGAAGATGGACGGAATTGACATGGAATCGAGGTAGAAAACCGTCCAGGAACAAGGAAGAAATTGCTCACACACACACTCTCTCTCTCTCTGTCTCTCTGTCTGCAAGTCCGGGGCAGCCCGCCCGGCTCTGTGGAAGCCAGCCGGCTTATTCGCAACCAAGCAACCAAGTGCTCCGTACCCCAGTAACCAACCGTGCCAACCCCATGGGATCCTCGTCCGCAAGCGCGACGCCACCCTCCATCTCCGCATGTAACCAACCCTGGTTATGGTTGGCTTGGATTGGGTGACTGGTTCTCAAGCTCTTTGAGGGGGCCAGTCTGCTTGAGGTTCCCCCCTACATAACTCCTTGGCCCTGGAGCTGGGACGACTGGTCCACCACTCCGGAGTCTCTCACTCGCCAGGCAATCAGGGTTTGCATCCGGGGTCTTGGACAGGTCTCAGATGCTGAAAAGAATGAAAATTGGCTCGTCCGTCCCTGCGGATGGATCGAGACCGCCACCCCACGAGATCGAGGGGCGCCTCTCACAATCAGACAATCTTGTCTCTCTTTTGCTTCCCGCTACCTGTTTCTCAGTGGAGACGCTGAAAGAAGCCTCTGCCACAGCTATCATGCGCCATTCTGTCAACGCCCCGCCACCCGATGCACTTGCAAACGGCCTAACAGTGCGGAGCAGAATTCGCGACAGCATCCAGTCTGTTTGCCATTCCCCAAGCAGAGGCTTTGCAGGTAGTGCTTAACTTTAAGGTAATTTCTTTGGACTTTTCGCCGCCGCACACTACCTACACAACCAGGTCTCGGGATTGGGGCTAATCAAGACGCCTCATCAGCTGCTGGTCGACAAACGTGACTTCAGAGTTTGTCTTGACATTTTCATCGGTCGCTGTCAGTCATATTTCAATGCCCGTCGCAACGCCGTTTTTAGCAGGAGAAAAACAAAGCAAGACACAGATGCCCAATGGCGTAACCCAGCCGGCAGCCCGCATCCGAGGCGGCCTTCTTCGCATTGATCGGCGCCGGATGACATGAGCTCGTTCATGTGAACCAAGTCGTCGGGTATGAACACGCCTGTCGCGATGAGAACGAGCGTGGTCAAATGCCAGCTGGGTCAAGTATCAATGTCGTCTGCTCGGTGGTCCACATTAGTCACACTCAGATGAGATTGATTGTGCATGCTGCTCGGAAAGGCTTTTTGTGAAGTTCGTTGGAGACGGCCCGCTTGGATTGACTGCGTTGTTGTGGCAGTGCCAATCCGCAGGCGACGATCCATGAATCCTTCGGCTCCTAATGCCAATAATAATCACACTGCAGTTACATGGCAAAGGATGCACCAGTTCAGCTTCACCATCCTAATAATGCCGACCAGGACTGGTTCAGACTACTTTGATATCTAGTCTAATCTACCTAAGTGAGTTTCTGACATTGCCCGATGTGCTCACCGTACAGGCAACAGGATTCCCCGCTCCCCGAGTGGACGCCTCCTCAACGGTTGGTTCTCTCAATCTCCACTCTCTGCGACGCTCCCCAGGCGCCTCACTTCTCCAGACTTCCAACATCCAACCACAACCCCCGTCGTCCCCCGCAACAGAATCCCCATTTGGATCATGACTTGCATCGCACGGAGTCGCCGGTGACAGGCGGCCAGTCCTGTAATAGGCCCAGGTCTAGGCCCAAGCCCGACGAGGTGTTGCTTCTCGTCCTAGAACAGTCGGGGGCGACGCGCCAGCTTATGCTACGCCTCTTTTGACTCGGTAACCTTGGGTGCCTTGCATCTCATGTTAAGTCTGGCGATGAACCCTTGAGATGCAGTAGGCTACAGCTTCTTTCTCATCTTGTTCTTTCATATTCATACATGTCTATATGATCCCGCCTCGCCTGCGATGGGATGGAAATGGGCCGAATCCAACCCAGCTGATGGTATAAAGGAGAAAAAGAAAAACCCGCTCAAATCACAGGACAAGAACAAGCCGGCATTAGTGTCATTCCTTCTGTTTTTCTCCCTTGAGAGAATTCATCACCCGAGTCCGCAGGTCCAATAACTCGCGATCCTTTTTTTGCATATCCTCTAGTAGATGATGGTACTTCGTCTGCCACTCCCCCGTCGATAGCTTGTCTTGCTCACCGTCAGCCGTCTCCGGGCCCGCTTCATCGGCTCCGCCAGAACCACTCCGGAGCATCGTCAGCGGGACCTGCTGCTCCATAGTATACTGTTCCCGGATGCTTCCAAACCCGTACTCCCAATCGCACTGGTATTTGGCAGATCCTTCCTCGGTCCCTAGTCGGCAGATGCGCATCGTGGATGACAAGAGCATCCCACCGCCCGAGATGGCGGCTAGATTGACGAGGAACGCCTGTGGAGATGCTGCCGTCTTGTACATGTTCTCAATGGTGGTGTTGACGAGCGCCATGGCTTCCTCCATTGATGGCGGATCTGCAGGCTTCCCGTGAACGTCACGCCAGTCCGCCTCGAGTGTTGCTCCGGTTAGGTATCCGGAGATGCCGTCAATGTTTGTGCGATCCTTGACCCTCTCGAAGTAGAAAGTAGGGATGTCCTTTGGTCGACGGGACGTGTCCTGCTGGCCCGGCACCGCAGCTTCCATCGCTGCCCCAGGAAAGGTCGTTCTCCCATTGACTTGGTCTGGCGGCAAGGGCGGTGTGGCAGGCTGGCCGTTGTTTTTGCTGTCGACCCCATTGACTACAACGACTGGCGGGGGGGTTGCGAGCCGTACACTGCCTGGTGGCCGCTCCGGCACCTGAAGGGATATACTCGGCCGGGCTGGCCGAGGACCCTCGTGCGGCGTCGACTGCGGCTGCGGCGTCGAGGATGGGGTCGGTATGGGTGGTTGCGTAGGAAGTGGCTTGCTCCTGGTGGTGTTGGATGTTGAATCAGGGGCAGCGACCGTGGGGAAGACCGGGGGTGTGCCTTCTCCGGGACCCACGGTCGGGGTTCCAGAAGAGAACGGCGAGAGCGGAGCGTCCATTGAGTTCCGGTTCATCGGGGGCCGGCCCCGCATCTTGACTCCGCCGTCGGGCACCCCCGGCCGCCATGCTGACGACACATTCTTCGGCCCCCGACGTTGCGACGCTAGTCGTGGCCTCGAAGGCGTTATCGCCGATCGCGGTTCCAGAGCATCATCCCAGAACGAGTTTCTAGTGGTCGGCGTGATTGCCGACTGCGGCCACCGGGTGAGAGGTACTTGTTGGACGGCATCGCTTGGCGTCCACGGTGTATTGAGTTCTCTGGAGTCCGGTGGCACCTGCAGCGACCCACTTCCGTTCTGTCTGAAGCCGTCAATGGCAGCGGAGGGTGACGGATGAGTCCGTTGAGCGGGAGAGTTGGCCGCCTCATCATCGGTCGGTCGTTTCCGACCTCGCTTGGGACGGATATGGGGGAGCAGGGCCCTCAGGGCCATGTCGTCTTCAACGGCAACGCCATCGCGAACGAGCTGACCGACAGGGCTGGGATCCGTGGGGATCTTGGTCCAGTAGTCGTTGGATATGTTCATGAGATACTCGAAGAACGCCTTGACGTGCATCGAGTTCATCCATTTCTTTACTTTCTCAGCATGCGTGACACGGTTTTTTTTTTTTTTTTACAATGTAGGAACATACCTTTAATCGCACACCGTATTGGGCTATTTTCTGGGCGCTCTCATCCTTGCTCGGGTCGGGGGGCTCAACGCCCAGCTTGGTGGTCAGCTCGGTCCAAGTCCGAATCTCCTTATTGTAGAACTTGCAGACGAGCTCATAGACAGCAAAGGTGCTGAAGCTCTTGCCACCGCTGCGCGGCGGACTGCGAAAGGCTTCTCTGAGACTGGCCGTCTCCGAGGCGGTGGGCAGAGCCGGGTTGCAGTAGAAGATGAAGCGGACGTAGGCATCTTCGATGTTGTCGACGGTGACATGGCGGTCCGGCAGCGTGGGCCGAGTGGACGGCTCCGGCGTCGACGTGGGTTGCGGCCGCGGAAGCAACGGCACGGCGGCAGGCGGCCCCGGAGCGGAGGTTGAGGCGGAGGTTGGGGCGGAGGCTGCTGGGGCGGAGGCTGCTGGAGCTGAGACTGGAGCTCCGTGGCTGGGTTGTGCCTGTGGCGGCGGCGGCGGTGGCGGCGGAGGGTTGTGAGGGGACTGCATGGTGAGAGCCGCGGAACCATGTCTCTCTTTCCGAGCTGACGCTGACGCCGACGGGGATCTACACGACTCGAGCGGGAGATGTGGTAATATTATGTGAGAATGCAAAGAACGAGCCTGATGGTGGAGGGGACGACCGAGACATTGGGGGGGGGGAAGGAGGGAAACCGGGATTCCCGCGCGTGGATGCCAAAAAAGCTCGGGGCACGGAGGTGCCAGGTCTACCTATCTCGCGGCGAATCGGCGGCGGCAGGGCGAGTGCAGACCGGATCAGAATCGCGCGCGCCGGAGAGCATCCACGGGGAGATGATGGAAGAACACAACGCTTTTGCCGGCAGCGGTCGGCAACAGGCCATGGAACATGTAGTAGTCGAGGGAGGAAGGGACATGTGAGAAGTAGATAGTAATAAGTTTAGGGGCCAAGGGGAAACAGGACGAAACGCATTGCAAATTAGGTCGCTACAGATGGAGAAACTGGGCTAAATTTAGCCATCCCCTGCTGCACTGGAACGCTGCACGTGCGGAGAGTCGCCAGCGGCACTGTGGGCTTCTCCTGGGTTTTGCCCGTCGGGGTCGTGAAGGGCTAGGGGCTGGCACAGTGCATGAAGTGTAAGCTCGCTGTAAAACACCCATGCGATCTATTTCTGTACTTCAAAGTCGCTGCCCGTTATCACTCACACCCACCGTCAGGAGCAAGCCGAGGGCCTCTTCAAGTTCAGGTGCACCACCAGCTTGAGTAAGTCAGTGCCAGCACCAGCGTCGTCGGTAAAAAAAATAAAAAAATACCCAGGCTAATTATTAAGACCTACTAGGTATGTATATATGTACATAGGTAGGTAAGGTGGTGAGCTGCGGGAATGCGCCGCCCTTACGACCGGCCCTCGCAATTACACCATCGCACCCGCTGGCGAATCCGAGCCCTGTACACTAATCACTGTGCCTTTAGTAATCGATCAACGCCTTAGAAATGACATCCAGCCAACGACCGTTGCTCGATGCAATGACGTGCTCATCGCACGCAAGCTCTATAGCCGGCACGGGGCCCAAGATGGTTGCTTTCACTGCATCTTGATTTGAAATCCGGTCTTTTCTTGGGGCGTCCTGCGAGTGCAGATATAAAAGGGCGGGATTGGAGCGAGTGCTTCGTTGATGCAATTGCAATTGGCATCCCCTCGCCGACCCAAGCATCTAACCTACCAACATCTCTTCTATTTCCTCCTGCCACCCAGCTTTTGTAGTGCAAGAGCAGCAGCATCGTTGTCTATTGCAATTGCGTCACTACGACTTTATCCGTCCTGTTAAATCCAATTAAATCCAAGATCACACCACCAAGCTGTGGCAGCTTTATACTCCCCAAGTCAAGCATCGCCACCTCGTCCGCGGTTTGGCGATACCCTCCTCGCTCCAACGCCCTTAAGCCTCTCTATTCACATCCATCACTGAAAACGTATCGAACAATGGCAATCTCCTCTACCATCCCCCGCGGCGACGTCACCGCTACCCTCAACTATTACAAGCCCCCTGCCGACGACGCCAAGCCCTTCAACTTCGTCGACACTCCGCCGGAGGGCCAGCCCCAGCGAAACTTCTCCGACACCTCCCACGAGACCGTCATCCACGACATTCGCGGCCGCGAGGCTAGCTTCAACCTCGACAACGACGCCTTCCAGATCATCCAGAACGTCCCGCAGTCCAACGAGGCCGAGTTCCGGGACGACCGGTCCATCGAGGACAACTACTATCCAGAGGTTGAGCAGCTGCTCCTCAAACACATCCCAGGCGCCAACCGTGTCTACTTCTTTGACCACACCGTCCGTCGTCAGGAGCCGGGCTCCGATCGCACTCCGGTAACCCGCGTCCACATCGACCAGACGGCCCAGGCCGCTGCCCAGCGTGTTCGCCGTTACTTCCCCGACGAGGCCGACAAGCTTCTCCAGGGCCGCTACCGAATCATCAACGTCTGGCGGCCCCTGAACAAGACGCCCCTCGAGGCGTTTCCCCTTGCCATTGCCTCCTCCGCCTCTGTTGAGGACGACGATGTTATCCCGGTCTCGCATCGCTACCCAAACGGCTACCAAGGCTGGACCGCTGCCATCCGTCACAACCCGGGGCAAAAGTGGTACTACCTCAGTGGCATGACCGGGAACGAGCGGCTCTTGCTGGAGTGCTTCGATAGTGAGTCTCTAAAGCCTGGGTCTAGCATCAAGGGCCGTGTGCCGCATACGGCCTTTGAGGACCCCAGGACTAGGGTCGACGCTGAGGGACGAGAGAGTATTGAAGTACGCACCCTAGTTTTCGGGCCTTGAGTGGCTTCAACAGCCGGCATGTAGGATTGTGTTTTTTTCTTCCTTATTTTAGTTTCCAGTTGAAGCACACTCAGAATAGCTACGGTAAAATGACAAATCGGACTGTACTTTACGTATTTCACATACGGGCGCTTTTGAAGAAGGAATCTTGCCATTTCTATGTCTAGGGCATGATGACATGAAATATCGAGAACCTGAATGAAACCGGCCTTTTGCCGTGTAAAAAGAGACCGTCTGCTGGAGAGGACTTGACCGTCATCTCCGCACCCCCTTGCATAACCCGAGAACAAGTATAGAAAATCGCAATATGCAACCGAGGCCCATGTGTTCGGGGCTCTAGAAACCCGAAGGACCGACCACCTGACATAATGAAAGAAACAAAACCCTTTACGCCGCGCTCGCAATGCCGTGAAAATGAGCCGAGACCGCTGTAGCCAAAAAAAAAAAGACTCAGTTCTTGCGGCCCTTGCCGCGAGCGCTACTGCCGGTTCCTTGTCGACTCATGGCAACGCCGCCGAGGCTGCTCTGGCGACTCATGGGGGCCGCCGCTGCGCCGGAGAGAGCGGCAACAGAGGGGGCCTGGGCCGGGCTCGGCTGGTCGCGGAGACTGCTGAGGCTTGGCAGGCCGAGGGCGTCGCGGAGATGCTCCGGGTCCTCGCGGGAGGTGCCGGTCAAGGCGACGTATCGCGCCTGCTTGTAGGGGGTTGCCACGGCCTCGAGGACCTTGCGCAGGCCGCTCTGGGCGTCGAGGTGGGCACCAGGCTTGTGCGACTGGTCGTACTGCTTGAAGTACCCCATGACCGACAGGTCCGACATGATGTCATCCTGAGACAGGGGCGTAGGGAAGTTCTGGTCTGCAGATCGGGGGTAGGGCTTCAGGTACTGCTGGGGGACCGGCGGGGGCATCTTGGGTGGCTCCTGGGCGTGGATGAGATCCAGGTTGCCGGGGACCTCGAAGTTGGCAATGCCCTCGATGCCCAGGATCTTGTCGTCCAGGAAGTTGTGGTTTGCGCCGGCGCCGCGGGTGCTCCGCGTGGCATGCGAGACGGAACGCTCCATGGCGGGAGCCGAGGGCTGCGAATCGGCATCATCGCCGTTGTCGTTCCCGTTGCCAGAGTCGGTGTCCTCCGGCGACGACCCACTGCCGTTGACGCGGTTGCGCAGGATGTACTGGTGGGCAGCCAGGGCGGCAGTGTTGTAGTTCATAGACAGCTCCTTGTCGGTAAAGAGCTTGTCGATGCTATAGACGGGGCCGTTCTGCTTTGCAGCGGCACGAGCTTTTTCCGACTGCCACAGGGGAGTCGTGTTATTCGGGTCAAGGGCACGTCGCATGGGTGCGGGTGACCCATCGTCGTCGCCGGGGTTTCGCTTCCGCTTCTTGTTGTCCGAGTACATCTGCATGTCCTCGGCATCCCTGCGCAGTCGGGTCGCTCGCTTTCCGTGAGTGCCGCCGGGGCTCGACGGGTTCGTGAGGCTGAACTGGTTCGGGTTGAGCAGCAGCGCGTTGGAGTCGTTGATCTCCAGGACCTCCTTCTCCCGGTTCAGGCGGTTCTTCTTTTGCGTCAGGGTGTTGATCAGACGGTCTCGGAGGGTGCTGGTCAAGGCGCGGTGCTCGCGCTTCGCGGTCTCGACCTTGTAGGCATATGTGTTTTTGTATTCTTGAAGTCTCCGCTCGTACTCATCCTAGTCGCAGACATTGTTAGCTACGGCTTGCAATCAATCAGGGACTTTGGTGGTCCGCTCACCTTGGACTGGGCCAATTGGAAATCCCGGAGCTCGACCAAGTCCTCAACCTCGTCGATAAAGTCCGAGAAGCGAATGCCAGCCATATCGAGAAGACTCCGGGCATCTTCGGCATTGACTGCAGGGCCCTGGGTCTGTCGGTGTTCCTTTTGCATTTCGGAGATGACCTCGAGCACCTTGGGGTCGTAAGGGTCGAACCGCTGGACGAGACTGGTGTCGAACTGGATCTTCTGGAGCTGGTCGCGATACGTCATGTCTCGGTCGCGCTGGAACTTGTCGTTCATGCTGGCCAGGCGGTCCATGAGCACCTGTCGCTTGCGGTCTCGTTTGGATTGGGAGGCTGGCTGAGGGGAGCCCCGGCGGTCGGTCGGCCGCCCGCTCACGGCAGAGGGCACGGCTGCATCACTCGCAGCCATGATGAATTGTTGTAGAAGGTGGTTCCGAAGACTGGTGACGCTACGAGAGAGGTGTCGGTGCTGGTAGGAGAAGGAATAATGTATGGTGGAGGTGGGAAGTGGGAGTCGTCGTGTCGCACGACCTGGTCGGTTTGGTCAGGGCCGCAAAGGTTCTGGCTTTGCGGGAGGGTCGAGTGAAAGACAAAACGCAGTCAAACGCAGTCAAACGCAGTCAAACGCAGGACGCAAATGGTATAAGCGGGGATTTCAAAGAAGGCTGAGATGCTCAGAAAAGCGTGCGCAAACGCTCCCCGCCTCGTGGCTCAGAAAGTATTGAACAGTAAAGCAGGAAACCAGACAGGGACAGCTTGAGTTGTGCGTATTGTTCAGCCTTCTGCCGACGGGTGCGGCATGACCTCTCTCTTAGAGGACTGACCGTATGAGCCCATTCACCGCCTTCCCGAAGCGGGAGCAGGGCTAATACTGCCTATCCCCGATTTGGTCGCCCCCGATTTAGTCGTAAGACAGCCTCTCTCGCTACGATTGGCTAACTTTGACCCACCAGCTCGATTCAGCAGTGCCAACACTGTGCGTTGTTCATTCATTCACTTTGCTCTCAGCTCTCAGTGTAAGTTATCAAACGGGCCAATGGACTAAATATAGGCTTCGCGCAACACCGGATGAAAACACAAAACGAAGGGCATTCATCCGAGCTCAAGACGTCTTTGTATCATTACTATCATAGATTACCATCATAGGCCGCTCCGGAGCTTCTGCAGCTGGCTAATTAGGCCAAATCCGCCAGGCAATGCCTTCGTGTCCTCCACCACAGCCGCGTCCCTCGAAACGCTTGGCTTGCGCGCGTGCGACGCCTCTGCCTTGCCCTCCCTCTTGGCCGCCTGCTCCATGTCTTTCACAAGCTCGCGGTGCTGATCTTCGACCATTTTGGCCAGGCTCTCAATGAACTTGTTTCTGCCCTTCTCCTCCGCCGTGTCCTTCCACACCAGCGTCAGCTCCTTGAGCTGCTCGATTCGCTGCGCTGCCTTCTCGATCCCCTGCACGGGGTCGTCTGCGTTTGTGAGCAGGCCAGATATCTCGTCCCGTAGGTTCTTCAAGACCTGCTGGCCCTTCTCCTCCGAACTTTGCTGTTGTGATCCGGGCTCTGGCGCGGAAACGGACAAGAAGGAGGAGCTGACGGAGACCTCAGACGGCGGGAAAACGAACTCCATAGAATCTCCAAAGGTCTTGATAACGGAGTCGAGACGGGCCCGCACAAGGGTTAAGGTTTGCAATTGCTTGATGAACTCGGGGTCGTCTGATCCATCTCCCAGAGTGCCGTCGACGGCCTTGGCCGGTGTAGTCGACGTCGTCCCCGTCCCCCTGTCGTCCTTTGCAGCCGCTGCCTTGTTCCTGGCCTCGACGGCCTCCTGCAGTCCCTCAGGGACAAACTTCTTAATATCGTCCTGGAGCGTCTCGTTCATCGTCTCCGTGAGACTCAGCGTCTCGCCCCGTAACAGCTCCACCTCGTAGGCAAGACGGCTCCCGCTCCTCAAAATGCCGTCAGTCAGCTGCGTCAACGTGCTGGACAGCCGTGACGTCTGCGCGTTGAGGTGGGAGATGAGCGTCTGGGCCTGGGTGGACAGCTCGGCCAGGGGCGCGACGTCGGACCCGGACCGGCCTGGGGCGGAGCGTTGCTGCAGCGGCGGCAGACTCGAGTTCAGGAACTGGGCGGCATCGAAATCCGGGTCTAGGAAGTCTTGCAGGAACTCGTCCGAGGTGTGTGTTGATTTGGGCTGCATTACCGCCCGCGACTTGCGGCGAGAGTGTCCTGTCCTGGAAGTCAAGCTGGCGCCGCTGGCCGCCCGCCGCCGACCTTGCTTTAGATCAGACGCCATCGTGGCCAAAGTCTCAAGCCCGCAAGGACTGCAAGTTGGCTCCTCTGCCGCAGCAGTTGGAACAAAGGTAAGTGCGCGTCGAGCGTCTTCTTTTCTTTCTCCCACGTGGTGACGATACCAAGGGATTCGTGCAGTGACAAGGCCACTGTAGGCGGATCACTGCACCGAGCAGAGCACGCCAGAAGGTGTCGTCACCAGAGCCGATGATAACCCGAATGCGTAGCTTGCTCTCCACTTACATACAATCTCACCCATCACCACCCGCCCCTGCCCGCCCGTATCTCATCCTGGCTTTCAGGGAATGAATCAAAAACATGAGCGAGACACAAGGTGACATGAAGATTGACCCGGCAAGAGCGCAAGCTCTCATCGCGCAGCTTGGATCTGTCAAGGAGCGACTGGCTGCGGTGGCGGCTGGGCGGAATGTAAGTACGAGCAGACCCATCCGTTGTCGTCAGCGTCATTCACGTCCCTCGCTCACCTCGTAGCCCTTGAGTTGCTCTCCGCTAATGCAGTCACAGGTCCGGCTCGTTGCGGTTTCGAAGCTGAAGCCGGCAAACGACATTCTGGCCCTCCACCAGCCGCCTACTTCGCAGACTCACTTTGGCGAAAACTACGCCCAGGAGTTGACTCAGAAGGCCGCCCTGCTCCCCAGCACCATCCACTGGCACTTCATCGGCGGACTACAGTCCGGTATGTTGTGTTGAGCCACGTTTATCCAGTTGCCTCCATTCTGACAAGATGCATCAGGTCACTGCAAACCCCTCGCCAAAATCCCCAACCTGTTCTGCGTCTCCAGCGTAGACACCTCCAAGAAGGCCCAGCTGCTCAACAACGGCCGCACCACCCTGCTCGCCTCCCAGCACGATGCTCCAAAGCTCTCGGTCCACGTGCAGGTCAACACTTCTGGCGAGGAAGCCAAATCCGGCTGCGCCCCGGGCGACGAGACGGTGGCCCTCTGCCGCCAGATCGTCGAGTCTTGTCCCAGCTTGCAGCTGCTCGGCCTCATGACCATTGGCGCCATCGCCCGCAGCAAGGCCACCACCGCGGAGAATGAGAACGAGGACTTTGTGACGCTGGCGCAACAGCGAGATTTGGTGGCCAAGGAGCTGGGCTTGAGTCAGGACAGCCTCGAGTTGAGCATGGGCATGAGTGAGGACTTTGAGGGTGCAGTACGGTTGGGCAGCGGCGAAGTGCGTGTTGGCAGCACCATCTTCGGTCAAAGACCGGCCAGGGCAGATGCGAAGATTAAGGACTAACTACCCACCTAGATTAGGTAGCAGGGACACAATACGTAATAGAGCAGAAAAACAATCCCAACTCCATGTCACCCATGCTAGTCACGCATGGCTTTGCAAACTCATCAGAGTAAGCCAAGATTTCGTTCCAAAATGACAGATCCATGGTATCAACTAGAAACTATATATCCTCCCTATCTACAGCCACTCTGTACGGGGCGAATTAGCATGCTCGGTCCACAGGCCACAGCAATGGTTGACTATACAGCGCAGGGTATTTTTCGGTCATGATTAGAGACCAATCGAGTGTTTCGTCCAGTCCATTCCTCATGCTAAATCCCAAACGCCCGTATGCTTGTGTGCGATATCAAGACAACTCCATCCGCATGAATTATTTAAGGAAGAAGTCGGTATGCAGATCAGTTGACCATCACATTCCGAAACGAGTCCGAAATCTCGTCTCGTGACAGCTCGAATCTGTCACCTCCCGTCGAGATCCCGGCTGCTAGTCGTTCCTGCATGAGCTTCAGGAGCACAGCTGGGACGGCGTCATCGGTTGCGCGGACAGTCAGTCGTATCATCTAGGAAAGCAAGGATTAGCACAAACCCCGATACGGTATGGCGTAGCGACTCACCTGACTGGTGTAGTTTGGCTCAAGTCTCAGGAGACAGCCAAACTTGCCACCTTCGGAAGTATGCAGCACACTCGCACCAACCAAGTTCTTGGGGTTGGGATCAACCATGTCAAGCAGGCGCCATCTGAAACCTTCCACAGTCCTGGACACAAAGCTCTCCGTGATCTCCTTGTTTTTACCAGACACCCCAAAGACTCCTTGGGCTTCGCGAGGAGCGCCGCCGATTTGCTTCCATCTCTTGAAAAAGTCCTCCGCGGTGAGCTCGGCCGGATCCATAAACTTGTGGATCGTCACGGGGAGCTTCAGCGTCAGAGCTTGCAAGGCGCCAGCCAGGTAGCTGATTCGGACGGTCGGGCTCTTCTCAAAGACCTTCTTGGACTCAAACATGACCACCTGTTGGGACTGTCCCCCTTGTGCGATGGTGCTATCTGGGAGGTTCTTAACGTCCCAGGTCAGGTTGCTCTTCTCACTCTCGTCCAAGTCCAGAGTCGTTGTGAAAGAGCCCATCGCAGCAGGGGTCTTGTTCTTAAAATATGTGATCAAGCAAGCCATTTGGCCGCGGTACTCGGAACGAACGCCAATCTGGAGCTGGCCATCTTCGTACAGAATACCGTCAGCCTTCACTAGCAACCTGTTGTAACCTTGCTCCCAGCCAGGGGACAAATGGGCAGCACTGGCAAGGTTGGGTGCCTTCAACATCTTTGGCTCCGACGGGGCGGGCGCACTGAAGTCCAATCCAGCCAAGTCAGAAGCACCGTTGGCATGGCCGTTAGCGCCATTGGAGCCATTGGTCTTGCCGTTGAGAGGAGCTGTCGAACTGAACGTTCTCTTCACAGCTCCGGGCTTGGCCATGCTAAGCTCGGTGGCATCCGTGTTGGCGTCCTTGCCACCAACCACCCAGGTCCTTCGGTCACTTGTATTGGCGTGCTTCTGATGAAGTCGAGAAAGGAGAGCTGACTGCCTTTCGGGGAACGGCGGCATCTCGTCACAGAGTGTCCTCAAGAGGTCATCCGAAGGCATCTGTGCCAAGGTAAGATACTCGCAGGCTCGCTGCTGCAGTTCCGAGTCGAGGTTATGACTGTGGAACTCGAAAACATGCATGAGCTGGGGCTTGATCTCCGGGAATAGGTTGACGTATTTGACAAAGCAGGATAGGATCATAGCGCGAGTACTCGACGAACATCCATTGAGCTTTCCTTGCAAAGCCATGAACTGCTCAATGGGACTGCAACGAGGCTGGTCGGCTACAAGGTGGCCGAATTCTCCCAAGATGTAGGCGCCGATCTTGACCAAGGTCTCATGGCAGTGATCCGATTTGACGTACTGGAGCGCATTCTGAGCTGCATAAACTTGAAGCTCCTCGTTGTTCGTCACGATTTGGATAACTCGTTGCCACACCTCATCACTGACATGGTCTCCGGCCATTGCGATAAGTCGAAGAGATATATCGACATACCACTGGACGTCAGTTGCGTACTTTTCAGTAAGAATGGCGATCTTAAGGACCATTTCTTCACGGATAGCAAAGTCGGCGTTTTGGAGAAAGTGCAGGAGCTCCCCGACAATAACCTGGGCGTTGGAGGAGTCGCACATGCTATAAAGCAGGTCGAGTCCCTTGCGACGCACACTGATATCTCGGTCTTTGAGCGAACCAAGGATAATGTCTTGGTGTTGCTTGATTGGATCAAGAGTTTCGGCCCGAGCTGCGAGATGTGTCATAGCTTCCAAGCCTAGGTACCTCACGTTGGTTTCTCGGCTCTGAATGAATTTGCCAAGTCTCAAGGAAATCTGCTTCATCAAGCCAACTTCCGTATCCAAATGAATGATCAAGTTGATGGCCTCAAAAAGCACGGCGTTCTGTGCGTTGTTTTGTTGAACATTCTTGCTTGTCTCCATAGCCAGGTTCAGAATCTTTTGCAACGACTCTCGGATCATATCTCGTACGTAGGTGTCATCTATACAGTCCAGGTTAACAACATCCCAGGCGGTGTAGGTTGAGCTCACGTACCAGGAGGGGGGAAATATTGCAAAAGTCGTAGGAGCTTAGCCTGGAGCCAGGGGCAAGGCACCTTGTAGTAGAGGTAGTCTGTAGTATACTCTCCGTCGATAAGGATGCGCTTCAAACGGGCTGCTGCCTTGGCATATGCGCCCTTGTACGAATCCAGATTGTCCTGTGCCAGGGCCATGACGAGCGAGGTCACCGAAAGCGCGACTCCAAGGTCCGCGTCATCCATCAGGTGGATAATGCGCTCAGCCCATTGTGGTGACACGATATCGGGGTGCTTGCGATACAACCGAAGCAAGGTCAAGGCGGCCTTCTTCTTAACAAATGACTTGGAGGTTCTATGTGGTGACGATCAGTGCCCGTACATCAGCAAAGAGAGAAGAATTGGGAGCATACGGCGAAATCAGGAGTCGATGGACCTCCCCGCTAAGGGCTTCTCCCATCTCTCGGCTTCCAACGTTAGCAATTGCATGAAGAGCAAGGCAATTGAAGAGCTCATTGTGGTCGAGCAAATCCTTTCGAATACTGTTGACAACGAGGTGCAACAGCTCATGCTTCTCGTGCAAGAAAAGGGTCATGGCGAGATAGCCAATCTGCTTCTCGGAGTACTTGTTGGCAGAGATTAAGTTGACCGCCTCGAGGTGACCAAAGTCAACGTTCCATCCCAGGATGTAGATGTACAGCAGCTTGCAGACATATTTCTTCTTGTGGTAGCCGCTGAGGCTGCCATCCTTGAACTTTTGTCTGATGTTGGCAAGCTCCTTGTTGATTCGCTTCTCCTCGAGCTCCCGGGCACGAGCATTTCTCAAATCGGCAATAAACTGAACAAGGCCTCGCATGTTGGAGTTGCTGCTGCTCGAGCGGCCGAGGAAGCCGGTGCCGGAAGACGACATGATGGGCGACGTCTGGGGGGTCCGCGTGGGTAATTTGGCAAATGCCCCTGATTAAACGGTTCGCGGAGGATTCAAGAGACGACGTCCAGCGACCAAGTCCTGCGTTCGCCTAAGGGCAATGTGATGCCAGTATAGCTCCCAGTCACGGTGTGAGTGCCTATCGCAAAGATTGCATAGTCGGCTCTGCATGCCCAGGTGGCTTAGGCAACGCACATCGATTGTTCGTCGACGGGGCTTATGGAGGGGCGATGGCGAACCGGGAGGTGCGGGAGGTGCGACGGGTCGTGCGTGGGCTGACAGCAGCGGGAGCGTCGGCGGGAGCGTCGGCGTCGACGTGGGGGGTCGAGGATGAAGCGAAGAAAATGGCGAGCGAGCCGCGAGTATTTTGTCGTTGGAGGCAGCAGACAGAGGTGCAAGGTGCAGGTCGCGGGCAGACGTGGAAGAGGCGGAGACGGAGACGGAGGTGTGGCCCTGTCCTTTAGGTACCTTAGGTTGGCGTTGCGTTGGGGGGGTCGTGATCTCCAGCGAACCCGGCTGGCAGCGACTCGGCCGTGCAAGCCTCCTGCCTCGTGCGCCAGAAGCAGCTTGGCTTACCAGACAGGTCGCTGGCAACTTGGTGGTCCGTGCGGTCCGTCTGCATCCCATTCAACCACTCCAGTGAAGAGCTCTCATAGATTCATCATGACTTCGCAGTACGTACATGTTGCAGTGTCTTGGTTTTCCACCCAGCAACATATCACTTCAACATCTTTGTCTGCGCAACCTCTCTGCCGCCTAAGCATGCCATGAAGGCATGCGTGCGGTCCCTTTCGGCAACGCGCCCGGCCTTGTCCGCCTTGCCACGGCCTCCCTCCCTCTGCGCTCCCCTCGCTAGTCGCCGGTTCTATGCCGTCCAGGCTGCGGGAGCCCCCCGCTTCCAGGTCTTCAATCGACGGACCAAGTGGCTCCAGAAGGAACGCATTGCGGCCAATCCTGAAGCGAGTCGCCAGGCCGATTATCTAAAAGATGAGGTTGCCAACCGACTGTCCGAGCGACTACTGGTAAGTATCGTCTCTGATCCCCTCCGCCCTTCTCTAACATGAATCCCAGGACATCAAACGCCACTTCCCTCGAGTCCTCGACCTTGGCGCCAATTCGTGCAACATTGCTCGAGCTCTAGTCAGGGACAACCCCGATCCCGATCCAGTCATGCCCGTCTCCCCGCCACTGTCCAACCGAATCACCGAATTAGTCGCTGCGGACTCGTCTCAGTCCCTACTCTACCGAGATATCGATGCCGATTTCAACAAGCAATTAAATATTACTCGACAAGTCTTGGACGATGAGGAGTCGATCCCCTATGAACCTGGCTCTTTTGACCTGGTCATGAGCTCCTTGAGCTTACACTGGATCAATGACCTGCCAGGCGTTCTGACTCAGATCAACAACATCCTCAAGCCAGATTGCCCCTTCATCGGTGCTATGCTTGGGGGCGACACGCTATTCGAGCTACGGACATCACTACAGTTGGCAGAACAGGAGAGGCGCGGTGGCATGTCTCCGCGAGTCTCTCCTTTGGCGGACGTAAGAGACGTCGGTGGCTTGCTCCAAAAAGCTGGCTTCAAAATGCTCACCGTAGACGTCGATGATATTATTGTTGAGTATCCCGACATGTTTGCTCTGATGCAAGATCTGCAGGCTATGGGAGAGGGAAACGCTATTCTCGGTAGAGAGATGGGCGCTATTGGACGAGATGTGCTCCTCGCTGGCGACGCCATCTATCGAGAGCTCCACGGTAACCCCGATGGTACCATCCCTGCCACCTTCCGAATCATATATATGATCGGGTGGCATGAAAGCGAAGACCAGCCGGCGCCGCTTCCCAGGGGAAGTGGTGAGGTCAACTTGAAGGACTTCTTGGAGCAAAAGTAACTGTGCTCGGGAGCTCCGGATGCATAACGTTGTATCACCAATGTAGAGTGGGGAAGCAGCGGCCTTTCCCCGGAGATGCTAGAAATCCCTTTTATTTAATCACCGTGAAATATTCATCAAGTCTATGTAACCTGCCCTGGGCCTAGTATCAAGCAACTCCCGTCGAATATCTACACCCGACGCCAGTCCGTCATCGTACGTCCAATGCAACCCAATCCGGCAACCTCGACAACTTTTTCGTGCCAGCTAAGCAGCACGCTCATCGCCGCCGTAGTGGGTTCGTTGGTACCACTAGGTCGTCCTCCCATTTGGCTGAAACCCTGCGAAGTCTCCTTGGTTGGCGATTTTGAAGAGTTCCCGGGGTGGACGGTGGCCATTCCCTTGTAGCTGTTCCAGATCGTTAGCCATGATCCAACAATTTGATTATCAGAACGTACATGTACTTCATCAACACGTCCAAGCACTCGCTGCCACCCTCGGTGCCGTAGATGCTCTTGAGCAAGGGGCTCATATCGCTGGCCTTGATAGACTGAAGGACCTCGATGAGAGTTTGCAAATGCGCTTCCTATCCGTAGCCACAACGTCAGCTCTTGTCAATTAACGTGTTGGGCGTCCCATCTGCGACTGCGGCCTCCTAGATGTACCTTTGCACCATCGTCACCATTGTACACGGGAGTCTCCAGGCAGCCTCTCAGGGCACCCTCGGCATCGCCTCCTCGCAGAAGTTGCCTGACCTGTCCAGCGAGCTGTCGAGCCTCCGCCTCGCTGATCTCGGGCTGCGGGGGGTGGAGTGTCGAGGTATCGAAGTTGAAGCTGGAGTCTTCGGTCAAGGCGTCGATGTTGATGGTACGCCAGGCATCGCTCAGCGTGGCGCTGGTGTGCTGCTGGATGATGGACATTGTGCGATTGGGTGCGTCGCTCGAGGGGGTTCCGGTGATTTCTTCGTAGGGCTACGGTGGTAATGATGGTTCGAGAGGTGGACAGCAGCTTGGTCGAGGTTGGTCCGTCGATGCGACTGCGTCAGCGATGGAGGGGTGGAGACGAGGCTGAACAGGTGGCACTCGGTCCAGTGGGGCTGGGGGCAGTTAGTGAGGAACATCACTATAATTAGTAACGAGCAGGAAATTTGGGTACCCTACTAACGATCACCTCCTACGGTATATGCTACCTCCATAGGTAGATAGGTAGCTAACCTAGACCACACGAATGCTTCAGCTTGCGATCCCATCAACAAAGGGCTGTTTTTTTTTTAAACCATGTGGCTCTAATTCTCATGAGCGATGCCTATATACGTTTTGTTGATTTTCTTACAACACAAGTTAAAGGTGAGTTCGAGATGCTGAGTCTCATTGATGTTGGCGTCGTGAAAATACGACATTTATCTGCATTCCGGATTGCTCGCAAACATGCCCAGGCTTGCCCTACTACGGTATGGGCAGCACGAGGGAGGCATGCCTGAATAGGACAACCTCGGTCTAGTAACGAAGAGAAACTGAACACCTTTGCGAGCGCCTTGGTCACAACCGCATTATACCAAACAGGCTCATGAAGCCGTCATGGGCGAATTTGCTTACCCTGCACCAAAACACGCCGTGACTTCGGATTACAATCCTCAACTAGGGCACATGCATGGCACGACAATCGCGAGGCACGCACAACCTCCAATCCAACCATTCTTACTACGCCCGTAGACTGTCCCCGACCGTGTCGCCTTGCTGTCTAGTTTAGTCTTCATCGTCGACACTGCATCCTCGATACAGGGCTTCCAACTGGATGCAGTGAGTCGCACTTGCACAGAACAAAGCTCCCGGGTAACATCACTTTGCGGGGACGGGACGGCTGCAGGACGGTTAGACGGGAGATGCTGTGCCACACTGCTTCCCCGGACGACGAAATTGCCACCCTACGTAGTATGGATGCGCTTTGGCTAAAAGTCGGCGATAGGGGCGGCCTCAAACGAGTCAGCCTTCCCACCAGCACTGATATCATCCGCTAACAGCTACTATGGCCCGTGGCTAACCTGACGAAGGTCAGGCGCGGTCAATAACCCTCAATATGCTATTGGGTTCTACGGGCGTCGAGATCATCTCGATATCGATCATTCCGGGAGAACGGCGCGGCCAGCGATTGAGCCAGCAGCCCCGTCGCCCCGTCACCCGGGAGCTGGTTCCGGCTCGAGCCATGTGTGGGCTCTAGAGAACATTTTGCACTGCAGATCGACCTTCCAGAAGACTACGTACTACTCAAATTAGGAGGCACCTTTGTTGGTCTCCACGTCGCAACCCAAGCACCATGGGGATATTAAGACGAAATTTCCTGAAATTACCAAGCGATTCGAGCGCGAACACCCTGCAACGCGGAAGCTGTTCCCCGGTGCCACGAGGCCCATCCCAACCACCCTAACCATCCCGGCTCTGAACCCGCTCAAACCGCAAACTTGGGCTGACAGCTCGGTGATTCTCTGGGGTTGCGGACAGAGAGGAATGAAGATTGACGAGGTACTGTACGACGCACCGGTGACTGCCGTGGACAGATCTGAATGACCCGACCTGGTTGCTGACAAGTAATGTTGGGGAACAAAATAATTTGGTAGCCGTTTGGACTACGCAATCTACTATGTAGCCTGACAATATGTTTGACAGCACAAACCTCAAGATTCGAGAGCTTGGGTTTTCGATTGCGATCTAGGGTGATTAGCTTCGCTGAGGCTTCTGGAACATCGCGAGAGGAGGTCAGCCCCGCCGAACCTTACAATTGGGTACTAGGCTGCAGCGTACCTGCGCCATGAACCCGATAGGTGGATTTGGCGACGACCCACTAGGTCTAGTTGGGATGCCAAGAAGGGTCTTCATCTCATCAGGTCGTGGCTGCCATGGCTGATACGAAATGCTGTGTGATACATGCTGCTTGAGTTTCCCGCACCGCGTCAGAGTGCGGCATACAATTCCGAGGCTCTTGCAAAGACAAGACTGATCCTAAACGTCCACTGCTGTCAAGGCAACACACCCGTTCGTGGATATGTTTGCAATGGCTGGGCTACCTAATTGATAGTCATGGTACCTGGTGACGGCAGGTTGGCCCCGAGCTACAAAGTAACTGAGACCCTCATTCAGAGCCGGTGGCGGCATCCCAGGGCAGCCTCCGCGAAACTACTTCCCGGGACAGGCTCCGGAGCTAGGGTCTATTGAGCCAGCCATAGCGCAGGCTTCTGGATCTCACACCTAGAATCCCAGGCAAAAGGTTGTTCTGTCACCCTTGCCATGATGGCTGGGAAGGGCCTCTAAGGCCCGTGTCCAGCTTCATGTTGGAAGGCTATGGGCGTTTGACCTGCGACAGCTTGATGATCCTTGCATTGGCATGAACACACGTCACAGGTATTACTATGTAGCTGAAATGGGCCCGACCACGCGGTCACACATGGCGAGTGGAGGCTTGCTGATCTTGGCAAGGCACCCAAAGCGTTGGACGTGAAAGCAGTCACATGATGAGACGGAGACGCGAGGTAGTCTCACAATTGAGATCACGGACATGGTCATCATTATGATGGCCTGATATGGGTGACGGACGTAGACCTGGGATGCTAAAGAGTACATAGTAAGTACCGTGGCTGCATGTCCTCAGGAAAACGAATACTACGTAGGCTCTGGGTCAGTCTCAAACCCAAAATACAAGAGCACCCCTGTTTCAAGAACTGATTTGGTCATGGAAATTGGCTAATGCAGGAACAGCGGCGGTACGAGTTTTGATTAGCCACCACGCAAGCCGTCACAGCATGTGGGAGTCCGCGCTAAACCGGTACCTCCGCAAACCCCCCCCCCCCCTGAAGGAGAGTGGAGGGAACGGGAGTTGCTGGTGGCTCTTCATCCAGGAGTGGGCCCCATGGGATCAACGCTGCCACAAATTACTTTGCCTGGGTACGAAACACAGACGAAGAAGGGCGCCCGACGGCCGACGGCGCACGTCGCTGATGCTCATGGGCTAGGGGACTACGCTTGGGGGCTGATCCTTGTACCCGGTCGGCGCATGAGTGTTTGTACAGTGTGTTCACGGACCTGGTCCCCTGTTAATACGGTACAAAGTATCTTTCGTGCCTGGGGTCCAAGGTTGAGGCGTCTTCTGGAAGATTTCTGCAGCCCCATCGACCCACCGCGATTCTCACCGAACAAAAGGCCATGACAGACCGAGACGCAGGGACGTTGCGGCTTAGGTGGAGGTAAAGCCGTCGTTATAAACGGAGTACCTAGCTGGACCACAAGACCTGGCCGCCGAGCGGTCTTGAAATGTTGGCCGATCCGCCGCCAAGCCCTTGCAATCCAACCTTCGTCGCACACATGGCAGGTGGTTCGAGGAGAATGCCTTGGTTTCTGAAGTACGAAGTATCATAATTGATAAGTCACCAGTGTGTGATGGCGCGTTGGCTGTTTGCATGCGATTGAAGAACGGCGTTATAAGCCTGTCAATAGGCGAGGCCGGCAAAAGGCCCGCTGCAAGGTTCGGGGCTGTCATTTTGCCCTGTTGGATGCGATAGGGATCCCTGAATGTCATCCGCAATGTGCTGTCTGGCGCAGAGAGGCAGCTGAATGTGAAACAATCACACACCGAAAGGGCTTCGGGATCGACACCGAGTCCCACGCCCTGAAAGGACAGAGCGAGATTGACCCGACATGTCCAGACCGTGAGAGTAATTGTGGCGGCAACATGGTTGTACGGCCGTCAGCGAATACGGCAAACATCACATGAGCCGACATGGCGTCACGACACTGGACTTGGCCGCGCTACCGCATGCACCACAAGTTCCTCTGGGAACCCAGGCAGCGAGATAAACAGACCGAAGTTTCCAGGTTCTTGGGAGAAATATTGTTGGTCTTCATGCTCATTGGGTGCCCTATCAGAAATGTTGAAAAGCATGTTACACCCGACGTCAGCCCACCGCGTGCCACTAGGGCCGTATTGGAGTCGTTGGGCCCTGTTATTCGGGATTCTGTCAACTGTGGCTTGACGTGCTGACTGTACGAATAGGCAAATGTCTGGCTGCTCGCGACATTTTGGGCCCTGGTGGTCCAAGAATGAGCTTGAGCTGGTGAAGGAAAAGAAGTCGAGCTCAGCTGAGCGCTCGCAACTTCTCGCCAACCAACCTTACCTGGTGTATACCAACCCAAGCTATCAGCTTGTATCACCGGCATCTTCGGTAAGTCGCTACACGATGATATGAACACTCGCAAGGTGCGGTCTAATTATAAACCACCTCGGGTTGTGGCTTGTTTGACAAGCTGAATCGGAAGCCCGACCTAGGGCAAGTAAGAGTTGCGAATTCACAGGAGGCATGCCTATTCCCCGGAGAATGGGGTAAAACGTGGGCCAAGCGTCACGTTGCGCAAGCTGGGAATAACCTAGGAGCTGTAGCCACAGGCACGACGGGACTGAAATGAGTTGTACCCGTGGTGCACCGAGGTTGAGGCAGACGAATTATGGCTCAGAACGCTGAGGGCGGGATTTCGTTCGCCGTCGAGCTTCCGGGAAGAGACCCGCGCCGGCGCTTGTACCGCTGGCGGGCCAAGGCAAAGAGTTCACTATGCCATGGGCAAGGCCTACACAAGATGGCCGCTCGGGCACACAAAAGCAGAAGAGCGCTGATGTTGGAGGCCGCGGTGGCTGACATCAAAGCGCAAAAACTAAAAAAAACAGAAACTTCCTATCTTCCTACTATATTCTTGTCATAAAGTTGGCAGGGAGGATTGTGACGAGGAAACAAAAAAAGCAAGGGACTGGAGAGAACGCGTAAGGGGGGTGTTGATGGGCATCACGGCCACTGCTAGCTCAGCAATGGCGAACAGCTTTCGCTGGTGGAACGGGGCCAGAAAGAGGCGGATTTCAAGAGAGGTGGAATTGTCTTGAGTGTGGCCGACAGATTAACTATCTGTCACTTTTGACAACCGGCGACACCGGCCGCACGCACCTCAACAAGTTCCTTCGTTCGAGATTGAGGACGAGCATTTGCGATGAAGTGAGACACGATTAGATAGAGTGGGGTTCCTGTTTCTATCCTGTTGCCAGCCGGGACGCCGAAAAAGAGATCGACCTGAGAAGCAGCAACTAATTATGGCGAAGGGATCACAGCCAAAAAAAAAAAAAAAAAAAAAAAAAAAAAAAAAGTTGCATGCCTGAGCGTGAGGATGGCGATGGTGGCCGCAATGCTCCGTGACAAACGGACCAAGGAGGGAACAGTGACAGGTCAACCCATGGCAATCAAGGTGGATGCTGGGACGGTCCAAGGGTCTATTTTCCCTTCCATGCTGGGAGGAGGGTCCAGCGGAAAGCAGCACCGAGAGGACGGCGGACCCCAGCACAGAAAGGCGAACAGGGGGGGGACAGGCGAGGTACTTTGGAGAGACGCCATGTACAGTGCAGCGGCACGGCCCTGAGCATCCATCCTACCCCGGGGTGTGGAAAACGTTCCATAGCTGAAGGTCCTAGTTCCCAGTTCCCACTGATTGATATCGAGGATCCACCGCGGCGTCCCGGGAGCCCAGCTTTTTGGGCCTGTCGGGGGAGGGGATGCTGTGGGCTCTTTCATCTGTTCTTTGGCGAGGTGAGGTCAGGCGGCCAGAAGGGTGCTTGCCGTGGGCGTTGAACTGGCGTCCACGGTAGTTGTTCAGCTACGTTGACTAACTAGACTTCCTGTTTGTCGAACTACTGCCTAGCTAGGCAGGTGAAGACGGATGGATTGGGCCCGGGCATCTGGAATGCGCGAGATGATGATGGCCACTGGCTTTCCAGGCTCTTGGTGCAGCACGGTATTCTTACACGATAATCTTACGCAGACCCGGACGACAGACGACAGACGACAGACGATAAACGACGACACAGCATGATGATGATAACTACGGTACGTATCTATTGGCAAACGCGCAGGAAACATTGGCGACACAGGAGCCACACGCCCTCTTGGATGGCGCTCTGCGGTACCTGGCGCGGGCTTGGGGTGTGTAAGTTGGCTGGGTGGTGGTGTGCCGGCGCAGGACAGCAGCAGCAGGGCGGATCAGCTCGCCCCCCCCCGGCCCACAGCCAGAGATCCCCGGGCTGGGTTTGCTTGCCTGGCCTGTCTGGAAGCTGGGACGGCCTTCTGGGACTCTTCTGGGACCTTTTTCTTCTTTTTCGACCAGCAAGGGACGGGCTCTGCGTGGGAGCATGGGGTCGACATGGTTCAGGCCAGGCCAACATGTACAGGTACCTCCTTTCCGTCAGTGGGCTCCAGGGCAGCTTTCATTCCCAAGCCCCAGGCCAGGCCAGGCCAGGCCCCCAGATACAGGGGGGCCAGGGGAAATTTCTCAGGCTCGCCGCCAGTAATTTGGCCCAAGCCCAAGACCAAGCCGGAGCGTCGCGCCCCCTCTCTTATTTTCCTTTTGGGACGGCTTGTACAAAAGAGACATGATGCCTCCCTCATCTCTCGGACCAGAATCTCAACTAATATTTCCTCCTCCCATCCTCCCATCACCTGTTCGTCCATCCCTAAGGTCTGATCATCTCTCCATATCTATCTGCATCCGACGCTGCTCTTGCCTGCCTGGAAACCATCGAACTTCATCCTCTTCTCAACTCACTCATCTTACACCTTTCCGAAGAAAAAGATAGCCGCCTCCCCCCCCGTTGTCTGACCCACTCGCCTGCTTCCACCCTCGTTCGACCATCCGACCGGCGCCACCCTTTTCCTGTTAGCGATCCGCTCTACTGCAGCGTGCCTGACAGCAGCAGCAAAGCAAGCCTTCTGCTTAAAGGAACCAAACCCCGAGTTCACCAACAAGCTTCCGTCTGGGACGTTGCGCAAAATCACAAGTACACCCGACGAACTCCCCCCCCTTTTCCAACTTTGCCGTCTCCTTCTCGATCTCGAGACGCACCTGTCCCCCCATCATCTGCACTTGCGACCTCGCCTCTTGCTCGTGTCGCCTTCTCTCCCCAACCAACCCACCGGTCCCTGGTACCTCGCTCTCGTCGCTCTCTTCGACCACTTGTACCGAAGCCGCTGCCTCCGAAACACTCCAATTATATTGGCGACGCTCGCATATTGGCCGCCATTCGGCAGTCGCCCTCGCCTACCGCATCGCCCCAATCACTTGGCTTGCCCGCCAATCCGCACCGACGCAACCATCTCCCTGGCCGTGTCTGTTGTCGCACCACGACGACGTCTAATCTTGTGAGTCAGAGTCGCTTGTTTATTTCATCCTGTCGTCGCGAGGTTGCCTGGATCAAGTTCTCCCATGTCTTTCAAATCACAAAGCCGGATCCGCGGCTTGGAAATTCCCATGAAACTTATAAAAGCCCCAACGCTCCGTTTCCACTCACTTAAAGACGCCATGACTGACCACCGTTTGACTTACAGTATCACCTTTTCACTCGCTTCGCAACAGCAACCATGATCGGCACAGAGTCTTCAAGCCCTTGCAATATGGGACGGGGAGCTTATGACACCACGGGAGTCGCCAAGCCCCCGCCGCGCCCGAAGCCCCGATAAAGACGCTTCATCTGCATCGCTGGTGAAGCATCGCCAGCTGTTTCCCGGCGCGAAATGCGACCGTTGACCACACTGGCAGCCAAAACCAGCCGGCGGCGACCTGAAGGGGCACACCCTCTCCAGGGGTCGCCCTTCATTTCCGCTTGTTTCTTGTTCGACTCGGAGCGATATTCACAGTTACGACATTTAATTTTCCCAGAGCTTGGAACCGCGAAGCCGCACTCCTGGCGCACCTAATGCATTCCGATACGACCTTTTAATTCGCATTCCTGTCGACAACTATACACACGGCCCAGAGCCATCCCTTGCTTCCCAGCAGCGAGTGGAATCTAAGGGGATGTTCGAGGAAAACAGATGCGCCCGGTGACATGTCCGATGTCATCGCCTTTTTCTTTTTCTCTTTTCGTTTTCCCATTACGGCTTGGGATTTGTTTTGCCCACGAATGGGCTCAGTGCACGGCGTTCAACTATAGACGGGGAATACTTGGGATTCGAATTTCTTTACATCATCCGTCACACATCCCTGTAGGCTCTCAAGCCCTCATCATCCCTCAGTCGTCTCACATTACAGCCCCATTCGCCTCAAGGGCGTTGGCTGCTGGAACGAAGATCACTCGAGATGCGACATGTCTCAGATCGGAACCCTTACAACCAAGCCAAGCAGGGGCTGAACCGACCAGACATCCGAAGCGCGAACTAAGCGACACCGAACGCCTCGATGAACAATTCTGGATTCTGATTTTTATTTCATGTGGGGTTATGGGAAAGGATTACAAAAGTGGGAATGGCCGGGAAAAGTCTCGATTTTGACACTTGCATATAGACTGGGGGATCTGTCCGATTTTGCTTTTCTTTCTTTGTTCGTTTTATCTGGCGCGACCCTCATGCCCGGCTTCTTAGGCTGGGCGTTCCCCTTTTGGCCTGTTTGTTTCTACACTTTTCTTTTTCTTGGATAGGTTGGCCCGCAGCGAAACCCTCACGGGGAAAGCGCGTGGCTCGGGAGTAGGATGTTTTTTTACCAGCGAAGGGACTCCTTGCGAGATTATCTTGGCCTGGATTTTCCTGTACTGTTTGAATAAGTGTACAAGAGTGCTGGATGAGTGCGAGAGGGAAGGGGGGGGAAACATGGATGCTCTGGTCGTGAGGAGCGCTGGGCTGGACTCAGGACATTGATAGAAGATACCCCCACAGGTTCTCCCCCTTTACCCTCTTAGACTGTATAGTATCTATAAGAACGGAAGACAAGGCAGCTACACAGCACAAAAGGAAGCAATGACTTTTATTTCTTGGGGCATTAGGATAGGAATAGCAGAGATAATTAGAACCTGATCACGACTACAATTTTTGGTATACTTTTGGATACTTTTGCGAATGCTCGGCGCGACAACGGAGGTAACGAACAATTTACATTTACGAATATTGTTTTGTAATGGTCTCTACTTTGTTGTGTTACTTGGGGTGTGATGGCTGGTAATTGGTAATGTGGTCGATGGCGTAATTGGGTCGGGTACTTGCCTGCCAACAAACAAACTAGGTAATCTACGAAGTACACGCCAGAGCCACGCGCTGAAAACGGGTAGCGGTAGCAACGCAGCAGCGGCGGCGTCACTGGTACCTATACGCGCTGGCGTCAAAACCGCATCTCACATGTAACTATGGACTAACTAGCCAGTCAGTGAGTCAGTCAGTCGGCAATTGATGAGCAAATCCCGGCTCTCCTCCCGTTCCCGAGAATAAAGATGACATAGGGGAAACGACGAGTCAGTGTTGGAGACTGCGGCTGGGCAGAAACGGCCTGAGGCGTTGACCGAGACTGAACTGATTAAAAGACTAATCAAGTCTGGATGACTAAATTACCGTCGGTCCCTATTTAGGAACGGCTGTAGCGGAGGGAGAGGGGGGGGGGAGCCCCAATTTGTTAGCTTCTGGGCGGGAGGATGGGAAACGGGGCCGCGCTGAATTTGGCGGCGAGAGCTATATATTAAGTATCCTTGATGACGAGTGTGGTGCGGGAGCGTCCCGTCTGTTACTGGTGCGTTTGGTTGGTTGGCGAAGTTGGTTGGGCACCGACTGTAAATAACTGTGCCACACACACCTACGTAGATTACGGAGTGCCCTACCGACGATTAAGCTACAGGCGTTATTATTAGGACGAAGGAGTGACGCAGATAGATCAGTTGTCGTCGGATGGGCAATCATTCGGCTTCATGCCTCTCCCCCTCCCCCTTCTCGCTGAACAAAGTCGAAGCCATTCCGACCATCAACTGCAACTGCACCAAGGAACAACCAACCAATTTTTTTTATAGCTGAATACGATTACGCCGCCATCACCAGATGAATGCCGTCGACTCAAGGCCAGAGCAGCGCCAAAACAGGCCACCGTCATCTTTTCCCATCCCACTCCCTCCCACCCAAAGTCCCCGAGACGACCGTGCTTGTGCTTGTGCCCGTGACGCAGCCCACTCGGCCGAGGCATGGTGGTGATGATGATGATGACGATGACGATAGCGCCGTCGAGCGCTCGTTCCCTTGACAATCTTCCGCGGCTGCATATGTGTCTCTTTCTGCGACGGCCCGTGACACGCCCTCCGATTCATGCTCATGCTTCCGCGATGCGCAAGGGACGTGGGTTGGGGGGAAGCAGCAAGGGGGTTTGGGGGGAGGACGGACGATCCCGTGCGGGCTGGGTTACAGGACGACAGTTCAGCCAGTCGGAGGATAAAAAAAGAAACGGAAGGCCAAGCGAGAGAGTAGATGCCGGAAAGAGAAAGGGGTGAAACGAAGCAAAGGACAAACAAAGCAACCTGAAAAGTCTGAATAAATGACATGGGAAAGGGAAAGGGAAAAGAAGAGGCAACATGGGCTGGTGTTGTTGTCTCGCTCAAGTTTTGCTTTTTTTGTTTTGTTTTCGACGGCTACCTATCTAATAATAAACGGGCAAGTCTCGGTTTGTACTAGGTAGGAAGTAGACATGGAGTAGAGTTTAGATAATCCTAGGCGGGCATTGAGATATTCCAAATTGGTTAGATTATCATGCCGCAATGCGAAATGCTTCTGGAGCGGCGCCAGAAAGAAAAGAAAGGAAAAGGAAAACCCACAATCCAATGCGCTGGGTATGTAAATCGAGCCACCGCTGCTGCGAGATGACAGTGACAGGTCGTGTACATTATGTATCCCCCCCCACCTACCCCTGAACCCGGTCGTGTTCTGGTCGTGTTCTGGTTGCATCTCAATCTCTTGCTACGGAGTAAAGGATTGCATCCTAGGGAAAAGAAAGCATGGGGCGTCCCCCATCCCCCTTGTGGGTGTGTCTGCAGTGACGGCTGCAGGTGCCTTTCCAGGGGGTCGGGTTTGAGGTGGGTACTGTACTTGGGTACCTGAGGATGACATCGATGAGGGCTCAGGTTTCCTCACTGTGCGATGGGGAAGGGGGCGATGGGGACGGGCTAATGCAGGCGGGCTACCCGGGTCCGGAGCGCTGGGACTCGGGAACTGGGGCCCGCAGCGAGGAGAAAGTGGAGAGAAGAAAAAAAGCGGAATCAGGTCGGGTTCGGGTACCTTGCATGCCCCATGGTGCCCGCTACTGCTGCTGCTGCTGCTGCAACGGTGCGCTTGCAAGGGAGCTGTGCGTGTACATCCACACGATGGTACTTGCATAGGTACATAGGTACAGTGCATGCGGAAATACTACCCACGTACTCCGTACCAGCTGTGGAGGTGGATTGGCAAGGGCAAGGGGGTTTGTGCGTCATGGTATGGGACACGATTTGACAGGGCATGGGGATGTAAACTGTACTAGTAAATTCGAGAAAAAGGAAACGAAAGAAAAAAAAAAAGGGAAAAGGAAGAAAAAGGTGGACATCTACCAGAGAACAAGGGACAGGGACAGGGCCAGGGGTGGAGAGGCAAAAGGTCGTCTTCCTCTGCCCCCGGGGAGCATGGGAATGTGGCTTGTCGGGAAGGCTGGGGGGGGGGGGAAGGCTGGGGGGAAGGAGGGGCGGAATACCAGACAATACGTAGGTACATAGATACGTCCCGTGCCAAACTGGATGGATGCCTGGAGGGGACAGGGACAGGCGAGATGGTAGCTACGCGAGATGGCAGGCGAGATTGAGTTGCGTTTTGGGCTTGTCTCGTCAAAGGGCCCGGAGAATTGGAAACGCGAGATCTCCCATCGTGGCAGAACGGCTATAGCCAGGGATGGCCGATATTGTACATAGATGGTAAGTACTGTAGGTGGCTGGCTGGCGGGCTTGCTGCTGCACGTACACAGTAGCACATACCTACGTACTACGTACATGCAGTCTGCTACTTCCGTAGTGATGACGATACTGCTGGAAGGATGAGGCCATCCTCGACGCCTGAGCTTTGTCCGTCGAACTGGATATCCATATAGGCGTCCAGTAACAGCATCAGGCAAGCCCCAGCCCGTCGCCAATCATATTCCAAGTCGTCACGGCGCGACCGCTCACTCACCTCGAGGCTTGCTAGATCGGCAGACGGAACAAGATGATGAGACGAGATGGGCTGGGCCACCCATTCATTCACCCAGCACCTCGGGGCCACTACGACGGGTAACGGCCGGGGTGCGCTGCCGTCGACAAGCATGCGTTCCTCCCCGTCGGTAACCAACGCCAACTCCCCGATGCCGCATTAGCTCGACTGCTCAGTTATCCGCAACGAGAAGGGGGAGGGGGTGAGAGGGCGGACGAGTTGACAAAGTCCAATTCGTTCACCCAAGAACGCCGGCCGGTACATACGTGTGTACGTGTACTTCGTACAGCAAGCACTACCTGGGGGCAAACACGGTACGCGAAGACGCTCGGTTGGTTGCTCGGTTCATTCAGAGTTGCTTCTTTCTGGGTGCCCATCATCCGTCGCCCGCTGAGACATCATGATGCGACGACCGACTGACAACGGCGTTATTCGCTCCGGAAAAGCTGCTGAGTGAGACGTGTAATGTGGGCTTTCCCGTCTCTCTGTCATCGGGCCTTTCAACAGGTAGATACCGCAGAGCGGCCGTACGAATACGTTGTTCTCTTTTTCTCTCATGCCTGATCCGGCATCCAGGCAAAGCAAAGATACCTACCTACCTACCTACCTACCGTCTTTTTCATGGAGACAACTGCCAGGGTCCCAAGGAAACCAGCAGGTCATAGCTCATAAAGACAAGGGCAAAGAGAAAAGCCGGGACGACAACCCCTTCCCCCCTGGGACATTTTTTTCTTTCTTTTTCACTTCCAGACTTTTCCCAACCCCCCTCGTCGAAGCCTTAGCCGAGCTGATGGTAGCCGACCGAGTACGAACAACAACAAACCCCGAACTCAACCCCGCCCACTCCCTCGGCGCTCGCTTCAGCCCAGCGAGATGGAGACGACACACGGAAACCCCTGGGTTTGCAAGACCCTGTAGCGGCCCTGCCACCGCAAAGCGCGTCCATCCGTCACCGGTTCCCGGTTCCCGGGGCTAGGGGACTGCGGTTTAGTCGCCGCTGGTCCCTGTTTGCCGTCCCGACAACCTGGTACAGGTTCTTTCGCCTCCCGGAAGACGACTGATGGGATACCACGTACTTAGTTATGGATGCCATATGCCGAAGCTGGGTATACATATGCGTACGTGCAGGTCCCGACCTCCTGGGCGCCGGTGCGGTAAGGCGAACGTCCTCCCACGGACCACAGCGGCAGAGACATCGGGCAGTTATGGTGGCGTTGCTGTAGTCTCGGCGTATCATTGTCCGACAAACTGCTCACTCACATCACGGCGGCATACGATACTGTCGACTCCATCTTGGAACTGTTCATCCCACAGGTCAGGACATAATGGCGCGGTACTTTGGAGGAAACTACCTTTTTAGAATTTCACTAATATAGCTTCATAGATACGTCTGATCGGTGTGCGTAAGTACGGCGATCCCCATATATGTCTTGACTAGGGTGGCTCACCGACCTCTGCTCTACGAGGACGATGCTGAGCCAGTAGGGGCCAGCTCGGGATAGACGTCTCTGTGTCGAGTCAGCCAGCAAGCCACTGCAGTGCTCCGCTGAGCGGCAGCGGCACAGAGACACGTCGAAACAAACCAAAGACACGGCAGGAAGCCAAGAATGTGGGACTCCAAGCAGAGACAGCCAGACAAGCAAGCAAGCCAAAAGAAAGGGGGGATTCACTCACGTCCTTCGCTTCAGCGGCATCTCACTGCGGACCCGTTCCCACAGGTCCAAGTCGATCTCGACAAAGCCCAGCTCCTCGACGGCCCCGTCCTCGGCGGTGCCCTCGGGAACACCGTTCTTCTCGACCACGCCCCGAAGCCGGAGCACTACTTCGCCCCAAGGGTTGACCAGCAGGCTCCGGCCGTAGCTCGCCCGCTTCTCGTTGTGCCAGCCGACCTGCGCCGCGGCCGCCACCCAGCTCTGCGTCTCGATCGCCCGCGCGCGCAGCAGCGTCTCCCAGTGCGCAACGCCCGTCCGCAGCGTGAAGGCGCTCGGGTACGTCAGGATCTGCGCCGGCCGGTGCGCCCACGGGCTGTTCGGGCCGGGCTGGGCGAGTGCTAGGGCGGCCTCGGGGAAGCGCAGGTCGAAGCAGATGAGGCTGCCGACGCGGCCGACGGGCGAGTCGAAGGGCGCAGTCAGCGACGGGCCGGGCTGCACCGTGGCGCTCTCCTTGAGGGCGCCGTAGTCGAAGACGTGCAGCTTGTCGTACGTCGCCGCGTCCTGGACGACGCCGTCGGCGGTGATGTACAGATTCCGGTTCAGCAGCTTGCCGTCCGCGGCAGGCTTGTGGTGGATGCCCACGTGGACGGCGATGCTGTGCGCGCGGGCGGCGTCCTCGAGCCCCTTGACGAAGGGAGAGACCGACTGTGGCTCCGCAAGCTCGAGCGAGTTCTGGGCGTTGAGGGCGATGTAGTCGGAGGCTTCGGGCAGGAAGATGATCTAGGACATGTATGGCGTTGGTAAGTAAGTAAGCGAAGTAAGAATACTGTGTGAGTATGAGTGAGACTGGAGGGGGCATCGTGTCTGGGGAAAGAAAGAACAGAAGTGTTCCAGCGAGATGCTTTAGAGAGGCAGAAAGAAGGGGGGGCCTGAGGTCTCATCGAGGGCCATCGAGTGCCATCGAGCGGCCTCATGTCGGCCCTGCCCATGCCTGTCTCACGGGAGTATTCACCAACAAGATGAACGCACCTTGGCCCCTCCAGCCGCCGCCCTCCCTATCAGTCTAACACATTGATCCAGGTTTCCCTTGATCGACGACGTGGCGCAGATCTGGCCGAGAGCCTGTTTCGCATCCCCCACATTCGCGTCAGCCAAAGATCCAACGGCCGAGTTGAGAGATCCAATCATGCGTCTCTTCTCGCCTCCATCCAAGAGAAGGTGATTGATTGCTCGCCCACTTACCGCAATTGCCATAGTGTCTGGCCTTCTTGGCTTCTTTCTCGAGGCCTGCTGCTTAGTGAGGAATGGGGCTAGCTGTGACTCGCTAGTTGTTGTGCCGAGCGTTGGCTTGAAGAGTGTAGGTAGTGACGTTGTCTTTGGCGTCGAGGTTGAGAAGGGAGGGGAACATATGCCACCATAGTCCCACTTTTTGACGCCAGCAAAGTGAAGCCCTTCTGAACTTGCCTCAACTGACCTTCCTTCAGTCATTCAGTCGCTTACTCAGTCGCTCACTCACTCGCTTACTCACTCGTTCACTCATTCACTCAAGAGGAATGCGCTTGTCACCAAAGGGAATGCTGCATTATAGACCCAGTTCAAAATGTTTTAACTCTTTTTCTTTTTCTCTCGTTTGGGCTTTCCCACTTCCCCAATTTGCCTCCTTGCCCTTAGGCCTGGTATTGGCCTCCAATTCTCCATTCCCCCGTGCCTCTCAAACTTCAGAAAGACTAGATTCTACACGAGCCACTGCGACGATTCGGCGCGACATGGCATGCCTCCATCCCCGTCGTCTCCTCTCCACGCCTTCATCTTGCTTGCTCGCTTTGCAGCCTGCATCCTGCACTGCCTGCATCCTGCACTGCCTGCATCCTGCCTTTCCCTAAGTATGCCTCAAGATAACGCCGGGCTAAGTCAAAACCTCACAAAACATACACGGCGCAGGGTATCTCCCCTCGGTCTTTGCCCTTATGCCTCCCGTTCTCCGTTGCCCAATTCCCCCGGTCCCTATTCTTCCATTACTCGCCAATTCACCTTGTTTTTATCTGGGGTTTGATGTGTCCAGATTCATGTATGCCCGCTGGAGTGCTCGGTGTTCCCTGCCGTCGCGCTCTAGCACCGTGACCCAGTCTCGCAGTTGAATGTTTCGCCCCTTCTCCTTGTCCTCTCGCCACGTGCCGAGTCGGTTCCGGCCCTCCGTCGTCATGGCCATGCTCGCGAGGCTTGCGGCGCTGCCCGGACCTCCGGCTCCTTTGCCGGGGCCGGGCGTGTTCCTACTAGGTGTGCTAGCACCGCTTCCGCCACGGCCCACATTCATCCAGTCGTACGTCTTGCCCGTTTTCTTCTTGCCGAACAGACCGCCTTTGCCTCCCAACCCGGCAAACATGCTACTCGTCATGTTCTGGTTGGCGTGGCTGTTGGCCTCGGCCGCCTTGAGAGCCTGGTTTTTCTTCATTTCTTTCTTGGTCAACGCCTTCTCTGGCTCTGGCGCTACAGTACCCGGCGTCCCAGGTGCCACACTACCGGCCCGAGACGTCGTTGTTCCCGAGTCTGTGATGCCATTCTTGCGATGCTCGCGCTTTCGCAATCGAGCCTCTTCCCACTCACGTTCTTGTCGTGCCAACTCACGCATCGTAGTCATCATGTATGACGCGATCCTGGGTAGCTTGACAGGTGGCGGGTCGTTTCCTAAGCCGGCTGCGTCGACGGAACCTGTGAAGTGTGAGCAAGCGTAGATTAAACGGCGGCTCCCCGAGTCTACTTACGCTTTCGCGAATTCGCCTCGTCCGAGCCAGTAGCACCCGCATCCACGCTATCCTTTGCAACCACGTCAAGTTCTAGAGGCTCTACATTCATTGGCGCCGCGGCAGGTGTCCAGTCGTCAGGGACATCGCCATGTGACGTCTTCTGGCGATTGGTTGCGATGACGCTGGCATCTTCCACCAGCTCACGCAGCCGTTGCTTGGTCCCTATCGACATCAAGGCAAGCTGATCAACCAGATATGCATCTTGGGGAATGTAGGAACCCGTCGTGTGCACCATGGTCGAATCCGGGCCAGGGGTAATCTTGACAGTGACCCGCGGCTGGGGAAACTGTTCAGGGAGCCTCATCTTCCCTATCGTCTGGCTGTTATTCTTGAGATCAAGGTTGAGACTGAGATGGTGCTCTCTCGCAATCTTCTCCGCCCGTCGATGCAACATAGCCACCAAGAGAAACGGGTCGCTTATCTCCTGAGTTCTCTGTACCGCAAGCCGCATCGACGACTCTGACCAGGCCCTCTCGGCTTGCTGGGCTGCAAACTGATTTTGGGATTGATCAGGCGCGGACTGGGGAGGCTGGTTTGCGGGCCCAGCTCCATAGAACGTAGATTTAGGTCCTGGAGGGTGATGCGCAAACCCCGTCCTTGCCTCGTTGGCATCAAAGTTGTTCGAGTACAGGTCATTCATGTACTGTTCCTCAGCTCTCAGGTCGATACCAGTGCCGGCTAGCGAATCGGTGACGTCGTACTCGTAATCCTTGGTCGGTCGCTCGGCGGGTCGTTGTGGAGGTCCCATCACGGTTGGTCCCGGGGTGTGAACACCTTGAGGGTGCCCAGGAGCCAGCGTCGCCGTAGTGTATTGAGGCATGGGAATTTGCATATGGTGTGGCTGTGGTATGGGAGGTGTCGAGTTCGATCGCGCGTCCGGGAGATTTAGACCAGGCGTGGTGTGCCCGTTTGTGTACGGCGTAGAATACGCCCCCGGCAGGGCCGGGCTGTGCGCGTATGCCGGCGATCCTGCACCCGCTGGGGGCGTCCCAGCTGCTACAGGGCTCGCAGTATAGGGCGATGTAGCGTATGGCGACTCGGGCTGCGACGGAGGACCATCGGTGCGAACTCGTTTGTTGGGAGGCAGCGCAAAGCTCGACTGAGGCGCGGCCGGCGACGGCGAGTGTTGCGGAGGCGAGAACGCGCGCGGCGGGATCTGCGCCTGCGGCTGGGGTTGAGCCATGGCGACGGCCCTGAATCAGAGTCCTTCGAGGTATGGACGAAAGAGAGGAGGAACCGGAGGCTAGTGAGGGTGAGCTCAGCAGGCAGGGAAGCCTGTCACGTCAGTCGCGGCACCTCCCATCCGACGCGCTCAATGTGGGCGGTCCTCTCGGGGGAGTTGGAGGTGCGTTCCACGCGAGAACACTTCGACGGAGGGTAGCAGAGATAGTGCGCCGCGAGATGGAGGCGCTGAGTGTCGTCGCGTATCGGGATGAGTGCTTCTCTGCCTCGAGCGTGAAGGAGAGAGCTTTGAGTCCCAAACGAGAGTCGCGTAGTTTTAAGGTCACGTGAGTTTGAGCCGCCTCCCTCCTTGGCAGCTAAGTAAGTATTGTGCCGAGAATTAACCGCCCTTCACACATCCACCAGCGAATGCCTTTGTACCTGGATTCATTGCTCGCGAGACTCCAGTCCTTTGCTTGCATTGCTGCATCGCAAAGTCCCAGCTGCTTTCGCGCGCGGTCCTAGCGATTGCTGAATTGATACTCCAGGGACCCTTTCTCTACTGATGTGAAGTGGTAGACCAACCATCATCAGGTGTCTGCGACCATGGCGTCCAAGCGAAAGGCGTCCGCGATGAACACGGCGGCTGCGGAGGAGCCCGTAGATCCTTCCGACGAGCTCATGTTCCTCTGCCTCGGAGGCGGCAACGAAGTCGGCCGATCATGTCACATCATCCAGTACAAGGGGAAGACGGTCATGGTAAGCAGTTGAGATGCGCTCAGAGCTCCTGCGGCGAACCAGTCTAACCGCTATACCCACCAGCTCGATGCCGGCCAACATCCCGCCTACGATGGCCTTGCCGCGCTGCCGTTCTACGACGACTTTGATCTCAGCACCGTCGATGTGCTTCTCATCAGCCAGTAAGCGCACCCTCCTCTCTCCCCCTTTCGACGATACTGGCTGGACAGGGCGGTGGACAACATTGGTGATCTTGTGATGGGACCGGACAGTGCTGCCCCTGTTCAGAGTCATTGCTTGTGTGATATTTTTCCATCCCGTATGCCAGATGAATACAATACAGTCTCCCCTCGTTTACCGACGTCCCTGTTTATCGCCCTGTGATGCCGTCCTGCCCTTGAAACCCATCGTCAAGCCTCCGGCCACGCACACCCCTCGAGAGAAGGAAGGCTAATCAGCAATAGTTTCCACGTCGACCATGCGGCCTCGTTGCCCTACGTGCTCGCAAAGACCAACTTCCGGGGTCGCGTCTTCATGACACATCCTACCAAGGCCATCTACAAGTGGCTGATTCAGGACAGCGTGCGAGTGGGAAACACATCCTCTAACCCGACGTCACAACCTGTTTACACGGAGCAAGACCATCTCAACACATTCCCCCAGATCGAAGCCATTGACTACCATACTACCCATACCATTTCTTCAATTCGGATCACCCCCTATCCTGCTGGCCATGTTCTCGGAGCAGCCATGTTCCTCATCGAGATCGCCGGTCTCAACATTTTCTTCACAGGCGACTACTCCCGAGAGCAAGATCGACATCTTGTCTCTGCCGAGGTCCCCAAGGGCGTCAAGATCGATGTGCTCATCACCGAGTCTACCTACGGCATTGCCTCCCACGTCCCGCGTCTCGAGAGAGAGCAGGCTTTGATGAAGTCCATCACGTCGATCCTCAACCGTGGCGGTCGCGTTCTCATGCCCGTGTTCGCACTGGGACGAGCTCAGGAGCTGCTACTCATTCTCGACGAGTACTGGGGAAAGCACGCCGAGTTTCAACGGTATCCCATATACTACGCTAGTAACCTGGCGCGGAAATGTATGCTGGTGTACCAGACTTACGTCGGTGCTATGAACGACAACATCAAGCGCCTCTTCCGAGAGCGCATGGCCGAGGCAGAAGCTTCCGGTGACGGAGCCGGCAAGGGTGGCCCTTGGGACTTCAAGTATATCCGCTCCCTCAAGAATCTCGACCGTTTCGATGACGTAGGCGGGTGTGTCATGCTTGCCAGCCCGGGTATGCTCCAAAATGGCGTGAGTCGCGAGTTGCTGGAGCGATGGGCACCGAGCGAGAAGAACGGCGTTATCATCACCGGTTATAGCGTTGAGGGCACCATGGCAAAGCAAATCATGCAGGAACCGGACCAGATCCAGGCCGTCATGTCTCGCAGCATGGCTGGCGCCCGCCGAGCGCCTGGCGGTGACGGCGAGAAGGTTCTCCTCCCGCGGCGGTGCAGTGTTGCCGAGTATTCCTTTGCTGCCCACGTCGACGGCGTCGAGAACCGCGAGTTCATCGAGGAGGTTGCAGCACCAGTTGTGGTACGTCGCCCAGGTTGTTCGTGTTTTTCGTGTACCAACCAGAGCTGACACTTCTTCCATCTAGATCCTCGTCCACGGTGAGCAGCACAACATGATGCGTCTCAAGTCCAAACTCCTCTCCCTCAACGCCAGCAAAACCACAAAGGTCAAGATCTTCTCGCCGCGCAACTGCGAGGAGCTGCGCATCCCCTTCAAGGCCGACAAGACGGCCAAGGTCGTCGGCAAGCTCGCCTCCATCCAGCCGCCCCAGGGCATAGACACGGACGTGGCGGCATCGGCCTCGCTCGTCACCGGCGTGCTTGTCCAGAACGACTTCAAGCTGTCCCTCATGGCGCCCGAGGACCTGCGCGAGTACGCAGGCCTCAACACCACCACCATCACCTGCAAGCAGCGGCTGACACTCAGCGCCGCGGGCGTGGACCTCGTTCGCTGGGCGCTCGAGGGCACGTTCGGCACCATCGAGGAGCTGCCCGAGATGCGCCACGGCGGCAACGGCCAGACCAACGGGGATGACATCGAAGTCGACGGGGAAGACACCAAGCTCGAGGATGCTGACGAAGAGGTCGCCAGCCTCGTCGCGGCCTACCTCATCATGGGCTGCGTGGCCGTCCGGTACCGCACCAACGGCGAAGTCGAGCTCGAGTGGGAGGGCAACATGCTCAACGACGGCATCGCCGACTCCGTCATGGCGGTGCTCTTCTCCGTCGAGAGCTCGCCGGCCGCAGTGAAGCGCTCCTCCGCCAATCACCCGCACACCCACGAGCTGCCGGCCAAGAACCCGCACCGCACCCCGAGCCCCGAGGAGCGCCTCGAGCGGCTGCTGTGGTTCCTCGAGGCCCAGTTCGGCCAGGACAACGTCGCGCCTGTCGCGACGCCCAAGCTGGCCCCGCTGGCCAAGGACGAAGACGCCTCCGCCAAGGACGAGCCCCGCGACGAGGACGCCATGAAAGTCGAGGACGACGATGCGAACGCGGAACTGGAGGAGCAGCAGCGCAAGGAGATTGAGCGGTTGCACAAGATCGGCATCCCCGTTCCAGCCGTATCTATCAAGGTGGACAGAATGGCCGCCACGGTGTGGCTAGAGGACCTCGAGGTGGAATGTACCAACAAGATCTTTGCCGACAGAGTAAGGGCGGTAGTAGAGCGAGCGGTCGAAGTGACTGCTCCTCTCTGGGGCTGACAACCTCCAAGCAAAAAGCAGAACATCATAGAGTATTTAGATTCTCTGTTTGACCGAGTAAACACAAGGGACAAATGGACCATGCCAGTGGCACGTAATTCTAAGGTTGCGTTATGTTACCTATCGTACAACAAAGGGACTGCAATGTCTACTATAACAATGAATTGCTCTCCCGTGAGCCCCGTCAAACACTCCTATTAACCCAGGTAATCCTTCAACTCATCCGACTCTTCCAGCAGCGTGCCGAACGAGAAAGGCGTAAAAGGCCAACCCGCAAATTCGGCAAACTTGGAAAAGGACTCGACCCACGCCAATCTGAGCGAGTGCAACATGGCACTGGTACCCTCCATACAAACCAGAATGGCAATAGCTACGACTGATATTAGACATAGTTCAGTGTTGCGGTGAAGGTGGCTGGGACTTACTAAGGAAGAACCACAAGTAGAAGCAAACGACAATCATGATGACACCGACGATACCAGGAGTCGTCAAGGCCGGCCCAATGGTCATGCTCCAAAGCACAACGCTCAACTGCTGATGCGCCAGGGACAAGGCCCAAAGACGGAGGTATGAAGCAGTGTGAGAAACACAGTTAAGACAGAACTCTGCGAAATCGTCAGTTTTGGCAACCCTACGTCGGGATCTTAGGAGTAGACATACCAATGGTGTGGATAACCTGATGAATCATGACCTCGCTGAATTCAAACTCCTCATGCTCTTCGTCGATGTTCTGGGAGATCATAGCAACGCCTTCGCCGTCCTCATCAAAGCTGTGGCTATGGCCATTGCCATTCCCATTGCCGTTACCCTGACCCTCATCATCATCACCATCCAGGGCACTAACGCGGGAGTTTTCACCTATGCTACGGTAGCCCTTAGCACGTGCCTGGTTGTCCTCCCATCTGAGATAGAAGGGCTTGAGGAAGAGAAGGATGGGGACTTGAGCGACCGCCAAGAGCAAGAGAATGACCTGAACAGTTGCCTGTCCAGGATACAGCTGCTCGTCTAAAGTGCCAGGCTGCAAGAACATGTAGATCAACATGTTCAGCAGGCCCGGGGGCTGACGGCCAGTACCCAGCCAATCCACAGACCACTTGTAGATGATGCAGAGGACAAGATATCCGAAGATGGCCTGGAAGAAGATCATGCCGGGAATGAAGTTGCCCCAAATGTCGATGGGTTTTCTGAAGTGGCGGGCGTTGATGTACGAGAAGCACATCGAGTAGGTCATGTGCGCCCAGCCGAGGATGATACTCATCTTCATCTTGTAGCTGTTGCTGAAGAGAAGATCGTTCTCAGTTCCGTGCCAGGCGTAGTCCAGACCGAAGGGGTAGCGGTAGCCGTGGTCGTTGAGGGTGGCAGTAACACTGGTTCCGTTGGTCCAGCCGTCTGGCTTCTTGTACTCCCAGGCGCTAGGGAATAGAGTCATTGACTTGGAAAAGACATCGTTGTAGACAAGGCCAGTAAAGACAGAGAATACAGCCATGGTGAGAGCAATGTATCGTCCATAGAAGATCATGGCGAAGAGCTCAAAGGTGACCTTCTTCAACGACTTCTCCCAGTAGATCATGGCGCCGGCGGCAGAAAGCATGATTATGGCGTGGCCAAGATCACCGAACATGACGGCGAACAAGAAAGGGAAGGTGATGAAGACGGGGATTGCCGGGTTGACCTCCTGGTACGTGGCGGTTCCGTATGCGTTGACAATGGTCTGGAAGCCCTCGGTGAACTTGTTGGTCTTCAGGTACGTGGGAGGTGTCTTGTTGCTCTGAATCTTATTGATGATGGAGGGAACTGAGAGGCCAGCTCGGTTGGTCACATCCTGAAGCGTCGTTCTGATGAGAGGCAAGTCGTTGGTAGGGACCCAAGCTTCCGCAATGAGAGTGCGGCGGGCACTGTCATAGGAGAAGAGGTTGAGCGTGCTAAAGACAGCCTTCTCCTTGGCGACGAGAACCATCCAGGCAGACAGGGACTGCGAGATCTGGTTAAGCTCTGCCTGCAGTGCCGCCTGGGTGTTGTGGAGGACGGTTTGGATATCCTTAAGTCTGTTGTTGACCTCGTGAATCTGGTCGCGTCGGAGGTCGCTGTTCTCATCGACGTTGTAGACCTCGGCACCCATGGACTCGGAGATCCTGCGGATCTTGGCAAGAATCTCCTTGCCGTGAGCGAAGATGACGAAGACGTTCTTGTTGACGGCCTCGTTGTTGGCGGGATCGATCAGCGGCTCGGGGATCTCGGATTGGTTCATGTACAAGTTGCCACGCAGAGTGCGCCAGAGGATGCGTTCAAAGGCCCCGACTCTGTCCCTACCAATGACACCAGCGACGAAGCCAATATTCATGCCTGAGAAGGATCGCTCGACGTCCGCAGCCCCTTGGTGCTGCTCAATATCCGAGAGCAAGGGAGCGTCATCATCCTCGGTCGAAGCTCGAATCTCGTCGACGTTTCCGTGGGCGCGATCGAAGAAGCTGCCAGCCTCACGCAGGACCCAGCGCCACTCCGTCAGGTCGCCTTCACGCTTCTTCAGTGTTTCGTAGCTTTCGTTCAAGGCGGAAATTTGCTGTTCGAGCTTCTGGCTTCGCTCGGAGAGTTCGTCGATTTCGGATGTGGAAGGCGATGCGAGCCTCTCGACATCGAGATCGAGCTTTCGGAGTGGGATGCCAATCTTCTCCATCTGGGCATAGAAGTATCCTGTGCAATTGTTAGCCTGAGCTTTGATGGTTGCCTTCAGAGGTGACGTACGCAGCTGTCGCTCGACATTGTCGAGACGTCGGATCTCCTGGGTGAAGGTACGCTGGAAGGCACTGACTTTCTCGTTGAGCTAGATGAAGAAGATACGCGTTAGCTTGGGGGGAGATCCTGGAGGGATTTGATGATGGCGAAGCTTACGTCTCGGAACTGGCAGAGGCCAAGCTCGCCGAGAGCCGTAACGACCTCACGGCCAATTTCATTGGAGACGTAGAGCTGCACCATGCTCATGTCCGCCGAGCGGAACGGGGTGTCTGGTTTGGGTGCCATGGTGATGCAGATGAATCACCCGGACTCGAGTCGACGATATGTTGGAGCTTGACAAGGAGCAAGGCACGCCCATCGCGGTTACGTCGCAATAGGCCTGACATGGCGGAGTCAAATTATTCCGAGACGTGAGATCACGTGTACCCCACTCCCTATCTCCTAAGCCACATTTGCAGCGGTGCAGAACGCCACGCTACGTACGGAGTAGCCTCCGACTTGATTGGCTATTTTGGTGTATATAGCTACGTATGAACCAGTAAGAAGCAATAACGAGCAGAAGTAGGAATAAACATGCGCCGACCTCTCGGATGAAGTGCAATAAATGCCACTCTTGGAAGGCATGTCGTTGGGTGTAAATGAGTCAGTCACTTGGTTGACACATCGTCTGTCTAGGATGTTCAATGACGACGGCCACAGGCTGAAATGAGTAGACTAATTCGCATGGCTTCACATCCTATGATGAAGTGTTTCCAAACACCTCGCTAGTTATCCAGTTCATAATATTCATTATTGAGTATATACAAGTTTTTTTCTTCCATCATTTTCATATGCCAAGACGCTTTCTGAATCAAACCACTTTTTCGCTAAGTATTCTTCATCGCTGTGCGCCCCCTGGTATATTTGACCCCCATGCAACCGACTAACCAGCCAAGGGGAAAGCAAAACCAGCCCAAATAACTCCGTACCTAATGAAAATGAGTAGAGATCAAACAACATGCCGGTTATCGTTCATCATCGTATGGAGCTCGGCTTTAGAGTCGTCGTCCGAACATAAAAGTGCCGTACATGCCTCCGACCTCGGCCTCCGCTACCGGGATCTTCCTCATGCCCCAGCTCTCCGCGCCCATCTTCCACCATCGGGCTCCGTTGTCCCGAGTAGTTCCGTCCGAATTCATGCGGACAAGCCAATAACGACTACCGAACTCTTTGGGAGTCCATCCCACGCGCTCCAAGTTCTTCCGAGCCTTGGCAGCTCGCTCGTATGCGCGCTCCTCGAGCTCGATAACGTGCAGCGGGGCGGAGGCGGGAGTCAAGAGCGCATTCGCACTTCCGATGATGGTGTCGATGTCGGAGATGTCGAGATAACGAAGGTTGTGGGGGATCCATTGCTGATCCTGGTACAGGAGTCGGTGAAGATCGCCGAGTTCAAGTCCGCGGCCGATGGCGAGCTCTTCCAGCTGCTGGACAAGAGGGGTGAGGAGCGGAATCTGGGAGGAATCCATCCTGCTGCCCTTCAAGCTAAGAGATCGAAGAGTGGTTGGTAGCCGGGGGAGGATGGCATCCACGTCGGCCTTGCCTAGCAAGAGGTGACTGCTCGCAATGGTCGCAAGGCTGAGAACTGCCAGGGTCTGAGTAACAGAGGGATGTGTAGTGATGAACTTGACCACGACCTCGGAGGTCAACTCCCTGCACTTGGCCAGGTTCAAGTGAGTGAGTCTCGCCGTCTCTGGAATGCTCTGAAGGGCAAGGTCGGTGACCCGGGTTCCGGCGAGGTCCAGGTGGGTAACCCGCTCGAGGCGAGGCAAAATAGTCTCGAAGACGGATGCGGGCAAGTTTAGGCATTTGTGGAAGGAGAGGCGGGTGAGGCTGAGAGTCTCAGGCCAAGGGGACTGCATCAAGTTCGTGAACGAGTTCTTGAAGGAGGGTGAAGCGCAGCCGCAGAAATCAACCGCCTGGAGGCGGGGCATGTCAAAGAACAACTTCTTGAGCACATCGGGGCCAAGATCCTCATCGACATACTCTTGCGCGAGGAACTCCTGGAGGTACGGGGTCAGCTCCAAACACTTCAGCAGGGTCTCGGATGTCAGGTTTCGAGTCTGCGCCCGCTCACTGGCGGTAGAGAAGATGGTGGAGGGGTTGAAGTGGCTGAAATCCAAGCGCCGCACGATGGAGGCAAGGGCCGGGTACTCGTTGATGGTGTTTAGGAACTTGCGGAAGATGCGTGAGTGAGGGATGGTGATGTGTCGGTAGAGGGTGTTCAGGGTGGCGGCGTGGATGGAGCGCGAGGTGAGGAGGAGGGCCATCAAGTCAGCGTTGCGGGTGGTGAGCCCGTTTGGCGGGATCTCGATGACGAGAAGATCGATAATGGCAACTAAGATCAGCAAGTCAGCGCCAGACCTCGCGACAGGGGTACAGGGACCCTGGCTGGGCAGGTGAACTGTAAAACCTACCTAGAACTTCACTCGGGAGGCGCTCCATGGGCGACGTTCCGGTCGCATAGTGATCGAGTGGCTTCTTGACGACGGGAGCGGGAGAGCTCCATGTCATGGACAGCTTGTGCAAGTCCTCGCAGCTGCGGCTGTATGCCTTGCCCTTGATGGGGATCTGCTTCCACCCGCGAAAGTTATCCGCAGGATACCAAAAGCCATGAAGCCGACTGTGAGGCTGCGTCAGAGGAGCCTGGAAAGACGGCTGGGCAATCTCAGCGGTGGGTGATTCATCGAATACCTCTTCCGTCCCATGGGTATAGGAGGAGATCTTGGAGCGCGTGAAGGTCTGCGCCAGACCGTCGTCGTTCTCCCGCACCGAGGAGAAGGACGAGCGGGCCGTCTTGTCACTGATGCTGTTGGGGGAGCCGGGGCGCGACATCTTTGACTTGAGCAGAGCGGAGAGGTCAAAGTGAGGCACCTCGTGGTGCGGGGGGCTGAGGGGGACGGCCATGCGAATCTCGAGCGAGAGGAGGACTGGGCCGACCCGTGGGGAAGGGAGGTAGGTAGACAAGTAGGTGGATAGGTTTGGTAGGGACGAAGGGAGGGGGAGAGAGAGAAACAGAGGGGACGGATAGAGCTTCGTCTGGCTCAGCGAGGAAAGGATCGTGAGGTTCAGGTTTTGTCGTCGAGGTCGGGGTGGGATGGGTTGAGGGCTCGGCGATGTGGTTGCTGTTAACTAGCCACAGGCTAAAGCGTAACTGTTATGTAAGAGCAAACGAGGTTCCGATGATGCGGAGAGTCGACCGAGAGTTGTTAGGTAAGTCGAAGAGGAAAAGAGCAGAATTGAATCCAGGTCAGAGTTCGAGGTTGAAAGTTTGAAAGTTTGAAAGAGGAAGACGAGGAAACGGTCGAGGAAGACGCGGGCACATGAGGCCGAGGCGGCAGGATAATATAACCAAGCCGGCGGCGACACCGACTCAAGGCGATAGGCGATAGGCGACCGGCGGAGGACTCATGAGGACTGACTGACTGAGATGAGGAGGAGCCTGCCAACCCGCCAAAGGGTCGACAAGCGGGCCCCCCGATGAAAGCGCCGCCCACCCTGGGGCCAGCCACCAAGGGACGTTGGCAAGTTGGCAAAGCGTGCTGGTGTTGGCGTTGGCATGCACGGGGCCCATTAGCCCAGGATCGCACAATATTGGGTAATGGAAATCGGGGACTGGATGTCGCGGGCCCGTCAGGTGAGCAACACACCACGGGGAAGGGATGGGTAGAATGGAGCACGGAGCACGGAGCACGGCCAAGTAGAATCCTAGTCTCTATATCTAGACAAGAGAGAGCCCGGCGGCCAGAGCGGCTCCATTGGATAGAGCACCGGGAGATTGGGTAATGAGAACAACCCGCCGGTCACGAACAACACCTTTGACCGTCATGCCGCTCTGAAGAAAAAACACGCACACACACACAAACACACAAATGGAAGAGTTTAATCCCTTCTGATGTAAGTAGCAATACAGTGTGTACCATGTACTTTCTTATCGCAGCTGTGAAAACTCAATGAGTGTTCCCCGTCCGCCTGTCCCCGTGATCTCGCCTCCGCCATCGCCGTCATCGCCGCCTCCGGGTCCGTCTCCGCTCCTTGCTCGGCCGCAGTTACTAAGGCGGTCGCTATCAATTCAGCCAGTCTACTACGTACGTACGGCTACATAGACCTACCTGCTTAGCTACCTAGCCTAGTACTTAGCTAACCTGCGCAGAACAGTCATGGCCGATGACGCGACATGGCCGTCCTCGCACTCACACACACTTTCGCGCAGCCTTCGCATGATGGTGCAGCACATCCTCTCCACCCTCGCCTGTCTGTCTGTTACCCCGTTGAGCGGCGTGGCTCGGAAACGTAACGTAATAGATGCAGGTGTAGAGTAATGGAAATACAGGACCCCTCACCCCTCAAGCGGGGAGAGCCAAAGAAGCAAGCCCTTTTTGTCTTCCTCAACCGATCCTCGTGACCAAGTCTCGGTCAAGGCACAATGCGAGGTCTCCGATTCGACAATCGGACGTCAGACACATTGACTGTAGATTCGAGCATCTCCTCGGCCATCGTTTCTGTGAAACCCTACGTATTGAGCCCCAGCCTCGCAGCACATGTCTGACCGGCAGATTTGTTCGACAGACCAATTGTGTAATTAGTCTACCCTGTTGGACGGATTGGATGGAATACGTCACCCTTTCCCGACCGGCCAAGACCTCCGACACTATCATACTACGGAGTACGGGCACGCCGAACTCGCTGGTTTCTATTAACCTGCTGCCGCCGCGTACCACACGGGCAGCGGGCGAAAAAGAGAAGAAAAAAAGAGAGAAACATGACTAAGGTAGCCGACTACCATGGTAGGCAAAGAAAGACACAGCAGAACCGGCAGCGACAGCCGACCCGCTATCCAACCAGGCCCAGTAGGGCGATATCGCACCGTCCGGGACCCTGTCAAAAAGGCCATTCGTCGGCCCTAACCCAGGCTAAGATAGCGATCCAATGGCACCAGCTAGATAGAGCTTAAACAGGCGATGGCCCAGGACAGAACTGGGCTTTAACGATTAGACTAACGATGGAAGCGCGAATATGGTAGGCCTGCTCTAGTGTCGTATTTGGATACCCAAATACCCTCCGCCAAGGCCGAGACCGACACCAGCCGCCGAGATAAGAAGGAAGATGGAAGGTCCTTCGAAAGGGAAATTGGGGGTCGGACTCGCTAAATACGATAGCATGAGATAACGACAGCATACATAGACTCTACAATTTTGCGTGCCTGTTTGTAATAGACTGTACAACGCCTGGGCTGATGGCAATCTGTTATGGGGGACTACTATGGGACAATTATACGTACGACTCGGAGTATCCAACACGCGATTTAGAGGCCAGCACGTGCCCTCCGTAGGCACGTCCGTACTCTCAGACGCCTACGGGATACGGGGATAGAACGAGGGAGGAAGTGATGAATGGTCAGCGACGGGCAGGTCAGGAGTCGAACTATTTCGTCTAAGCATTCCCCCTTGAGATGAGCCCGTCACAAGGGGCACATGGCCTCGTCAGGGCAGCTCGACAGAAACCCGTCGCCCGTCCGGCCACTCTAATTAGTTAGTCTACCCGTTCTCTTCTCTCCCCGTAAGCCTGGGGCAGCATTACGTACGTACCGCCTAGGTGCGACTACCTAGCGAGGCGCAGGTGCATCTCGTTGCTGCAGGGCCAGCTGCTCTAGGGCGTCGCGCTCCAACAACAAGCGCCGTGCACCCCTGCCGCCCCCTGCCGGGCTGCTGGGGGCTCTGCCCAATGCCCACCGCCAGTCGTTTACCCCGGATTTCGGATTTCACACGGGACGTCATGGCTGGCGAGCCTCTGTTATGGAGCACCGTGCGTAGGTCCTCGCTCCTCCGAAGACGCATCCCCGAGATCTGACCTTCCATTGCCTCCGATTCTCGCCTCCGCCCTCCTCTCCGATGACTCCCCGTGTGACTCCCTCCCGTGCAAATCTATCTCGCCGCACGATAGGTAGGAGGCGAGAAAGGCGCGAACCCAAAATCGAGAAAAGACCGAAGACCCTAAACCAATCTCCCATCCGGGCTTGACTGCACCCTCCCCGTCTTGCTAGTTAGTCCTCCTCACCACCACCCGTCACGCACCGTCAATCAAGCGTCACCCACAGCTTGCTCCATACCTACTTAACTCAGGTCTGTTCGTACTAATGCCGTATAACGTATCTGGAGGTCCCTCCCGGCCCGGGGCCCAACAAACACGGTAGTGGCACATCGACAGGCACATCGACAGGCACTGGACGACACATAATAGTCTCTTGGCGGCAGCCACGTCCATTTCCCCTCATGAGCACGCCATGCATGCAATCGCGTCTTTTTGTTGGTCAATTGCTTCCTGCCATATTCATCGCCCGTTTCGCTTCGGCGCCAACACGACAAGCCTCTGGAATCGCCTCCGGAGCTTGGCCTGTTATTACATAATGCTTTGCTGCTAGCGGTCCGCATCACCTCGTGATCACTTTTCTCAAACCACCTACGTTCCGAAGTTCCGCTGCACCGCCCAAACCACCGCACTTTGGTATCGTGACATCTCTTCGCTCGCTAGAACAGTTCCTATGTGCTTCTAATGCCTAGTCCAACATCCCAAATGACCCCGAAACATCCACCCCGCAGTTTTCCCCGGGCCCTTCACCCCGCAATAGCAGCGCCAACACCGCTCAGAGCGTCTCACATCGCATCCCGTTGACACATCGGGATCCTCGTCTGATTGCTCCAGCGCAAAACTCAGCACGAGATCCTAGCCGCGTTCCCGACCGGTCCGGCCGAATATCGAAAGGCAAAAACAAACGGTGCTGTGTGACCGCGCCTCCTCCCCCCCCAAAAAAATGAACGCCATTTGTGCCTGTCATATACATGCCGTCCAGCCTAGGCCGTGCTAGCCGTTCCAGAATCGATAGTCAACCTCGACGAGACCATTATCTCATCCATGACTCGTCTTCGACCCCTAGTTCTGCTCGTCGTCCGACCTCTACCGGCCGTTGACCTTTTTGCTTCCCATCTTTAGGCGTTCCTTGCAGTCGTTGCAGTACCATTTTGCTGTGTCTAGTTAGCCCTCCATCGTGTTGGTATCAAGGAACTCAGCACCGCACTCACCCTTGCTTCCGGGCGCAACCTTTAAGCCAACACATTCCAAATGGAACCACTCTCGCGGACATCCATCAGCATCGCAAGCGACCATCTCGCCGTAACTGACGCTGTTGCAGTAACAATACGTCGGCTCGTCCGCGTCAATGTCGTTCTCCTCTTCATCGCCCTGCATGCTGCTGTTTGTGTCTTCATCAACCAGATGACTGGCAGCGGCGTGAATAGTAGAGCCTGCTTTCTTTTGGGTCTTCTTGTTGGCTCCAGGTCCCTCGGCGGCCCGCGACGGTCTTGACCTGGCAGCGTCCTGGAACGTCGCCATTGCTGGCGTTGAAGGTTTACTGGCCCGCCCGCTTTTTGTCGTGATGGTCGAGTTCTGGGGCGCCGGGGGTACTGATTCGCTCTTGCGGTCATGGTCATCAGGCTTGATCTCCTTTCTGCTGACTGTCGGTACCGGTACCGGACTTGGCTCTGGCCGCTCAGCCTCCTTCTTGGCCGGTTCGGTCTTGATAGGGACACTTGATTCCTTTGTAGCCTTGGGCTCTGATACGGGCCGCGGCCAGCTTGCCAACTGGGTATTAGGATCGGGCGTGGCAGTCGGGGTCCCGTTTGGCTTATTGGTTGTGGAAGGAGTCGGCCGTGCTTTTCCATTCTCTAGGTTGGCCGATTGCATCGAGTTCTGTCGAGAGCGTGTCGGCACTGGGACAGGCGTCGCGCTTGGCGCAGGAGATGCTTGGGCGACGGGCTTAGGCTCGGGGAGTTCGGTGAGCACTGGAGAGGACGTGGCCGAGGTCGGGATGCCGGTGACACCGTTCCTGCTAAAGGTCATCGCGTTAGAAACTGTGTCTCGGGGCGACTGCGTTGGGGATTAGAGCGTACCTCTTCTTCGACTGGCCACTTCCAGATGGGAGAGCCTTTCTCTTCTTTGGGCCCTCAGGTGCTGGGGTGGCTCGGGGGCTCGCTGTCTTCGCCTTGGGCGCAGTGGTCCCAAATACACTGCTCAAGGCGCGATCGGCTGTCGCGCCGTTTGTGGTCTTTTCCACCTTGCGCCGTTTCTGTGGCGGGTTACCGCTGTTGGTGGAGGATGCTGTAGTGATACCCAGCCCAATGTTATCAGTTTCTGCCGTTGCCGCCTTGCGCGACTTGGTGCTCTGCGGTTTCTTGTTTTCGGTTTTATGCCGACCATCGTGGTCGTCCAAATCGGAGTCGTGAATGTTGTTGGTAGTGTTGTTGTTGTTGTTGCTGTTGTTGCTATTGTTGGTGTTGTTATGATTCCTCGAGTTCTTCTTGGCTTGGACTGCTTGCTTCCTGGCATCGCTCCTAACAGCTGCCTCTTCAGCTAAGGCCTGTGCTGCCGCTGAAATGGCCGCGGCACCGTCGCGTCGTGTACGTTCGGCCTGCGACGCCCGTCCTGTGCGGTTTTCGGGATACGCCCAGTGAGTCGAGCTCCCCCATTTAGTCTCTTCGCTGAACTCGTTCTCCAGGTGTGGCCAAACATCGTCGATGCGGGCAAGTTGAGCCTGAAGGACTTCATTCGCAGTGGAGATGACGTGGTTCTTCTCTTCAAGCGATACCAGCATTTCTTGAATCTTAAGCGCCGTTTGACGGTACAAATGCCGGCGAGGCAGGTTGGACGGATCGAAGATCAGGTCTTTGTGGGAGTCGTCGGCCGACGGCACCGGGTGTAGACCGTTGCTCGCAGCAATTCCGCTTGAGCTATTCTGGGCACTCGTCGGCGCGGACGCCGGGGCAATACTGCTCGAAGCTTCATTGTTCGGGCGCGCCTCGGGGAGGGGTGCCTCTGTCGCGGCGGCGACGAGTCGAAAGAGCTGATCTTCGGGAGCGAAGAGTTTCGCGTCGACCTCCTTCAAGAGCGTGAAGTGTCGAACAAGCTCCTTGGGGAGTGCGGTAATGGCGTCGGCGAAATGGGTGACAGCTGGGAAGATCTCGATGGACTGGTCGCTGTGGGCTCCAGCGCCGACCAAATCTCTGCCACCACCGGCGGCGCGCCTGAGGTTAGCCGAGCTTCGCGGAGGGTTTGTTCGAGTTTGTCGAACGGGCTGCGATCGCCGGTGCGACGGGGTTTCCGCCGCGGGCGGCTTGGCTGACTTCATCGTGGGTGAAGCAACTGAGGTTGAAGATTTGGGGGGGTGATTCGGTCGAGCTGGTCGGGGGGAACGAAGTAGTGCTTGGAGGCCGAGATTGGTATTCTTGGTGGTAACGAGGCGCGTAACAGTGAAATCGACCTGGTGATAGAAGAGTCTAGGTCATTTTGCATCGATTGCACGATTGGACTGCCAGAAGAGACGCGGAGGGCGTGGAGGGGAGAGGTGGAGGCCAGCAGGAGGCAGAGGCAGATCGCTCATTTCCATTCGATTTTGGGGAAGCGAGCGCTCGACAACCGCGGCGGAAGTGCCGTAGGTACGTAGCCGGCGCCATCATCCCCGTAACAGCGCACATGTCGGCCTCAGGCGCTCTTCAACTTGGCACCTGGACCAACCAGCAGGAGAGCTTGCAAGGTGAGCAAGTGGGGATGCGGATACCGGATAAATCAGCCTCCCGATCCCGGAGTGATTTTCTTATCTGATAAGGGCCAGCACAGACCATATTTCGTCATTGGCCTCGGACAGACCGATAACCAAAACCACGAGAAAGTCAGCCAAGACGCGATTAAAGCAATTCGGTGTGAGTTGACGAGAGAATTCGAGAAACAATGATTCGGCGACGCCTTAACGTACAAAATTGCCTTCTCCTCAGCAATAGATATATGCCCTATCTAAACAAAGCTCATAATCGCAACTGAGAACCAAGCACGCCTAACTGCTTATAACGGAAATAATGCCTATCATTAGGGTATATGTTCATAGACACGGTGTTAATGATGTACCAGGGTATCGTTTCTCTAGATCACTCAACCATGCTACGCGTCTTCGTGTTCAGTCCATCGGCGGGCGCTCCGTCTCGGTCCCGCTGCTTTTGTCGCCACTGCCACTCCAACAAAATCCAGACAAAGTGCTGGAGGTCAAAGTCGGGCCATAGCGTGTCGATGAAGAAGATTTGAGTGTTTTGGTGGCACTGCCAGAGCATAAAGTCACTAAGACGCTCAACACCACTAGTCCTGACGAAGATGTCAAGAGGCGGATCATTTGCTGTGTACATGTGCTTATCAAGCGTCTCAGCAGTAATTGATTCGGGATTGGGCAGTCCAGAAAGACTGGCCGAGCTGTTTCTTGCTCGGAGGCGCGGCGAGGGCGAGTCTGGGTGGAGGGTGGGCGATGAAGAGTCTCCATCTCTGTCGTCTTTCCCTTCCTCGTCGTCCAGGCTGACCGAGTCTTCTGGGGGAACGTCGGGAATTGTGGGTAGGCCGCCGTTGCGGCCATCCAGCTGTCTCGATAGGATCTTCTGCCTAATTCGAGAAGGTGAGAAGGGGGTGGTCTTGGGCGGAGTAGGGGCGAGGAACTCCTGGACGGTCGATTTCACTGCGGTCGTCATCTCGGCTCTGGAAGTGTAGGGGAAGCAGATGTTTAGCACGGCCCTGCTACGTGTTAGTAATTTGACCATACTCTTCCTGGCATATCAATGCGTACTTGGTGTTGTGCTTTGTCCGCGCGACCGCCTTGTCGACGACTTCTAGAACATCAGCCCGAATCATCTCGCGCTGGCCAAGAACCCGGACACGGGCTCCATAGCGGTCGAGAATATGCCCGTAATTCGTCAACTGCTCAAGCTTGACCTTTGCCAACTGCATGAGCCCTTCAACCTCGTATTTGGGGCGATTGAAGTTTTCAATGCTAAACGCATAAACGGTGACAACCTTGACGCCGCATTTGTAGCATATTTCCATTATCTGTCCATCATGTCAGCGGCGTGCCTGGAATCATGCGACCCAATACCACAAACCCTGGCGAGGGCCTCGAACCCGTGGTGATGACCTTCTACAGTCTCCATCCTGTGGCTGCGTGCGTATCGCCGGTTTCCATCCATCTCGAAGGAAACGTGCTGGGGAATTGGGCCTTGCTTTAGGGCGCCGATAAGCAGCTCGCGGAGCTGTCTCATGGCCCATTCTCCCGGAGGAGACTCGATAATGACTCTCCGGAGCAGAGAGGATGTAGCGTCGGACATGGCGGTCGTTGAACGTGGGTGTGTGGTATTCGCTCGCGAGAGGAAAGGAGAGCGCGAAGAAAATGCGACGTGTCGTTGGAGTCGTCAGCAGACAGGAAGGGCTCAACGGGTGGATGAAGATCGGAAGTCAAGCGCCAGTGCACTTAATGGCGCATAACGAGAGGATTTAAGAACGAGCGTGAGAGACGAAAAGTTATGGTGACGACGAAGCCAAGATGAAGCCACGAATCGTTGGTGGCGGAGTTGGAGTTCGATGATGGGGCTTGATGAGGCGCGTGGTTCTACTAGGCCTACACATGAGAACGCAGGCGTCGAGAGCCTGCCCAGAGCTTTTTGTGCCTAGCTGCCTAGCTACCATCTGGGGAGCTTAGCGGGCAAGGATAGCCCTGGACCAATGAGAGCGCTGTGCACGACCATCGTCATCGTCGTGGACACCGAGGCTGCTGCTGATGGAGCAGCAGCGCATGTGTACAAAATAGGTCGAGAAACCCCCTGAGATAGGTCGAAACCCCCTGTGCAACGGCTAGGATGCTTCGTGTTGGATGTTCGAGTGGCTCGATCACCAGATGCGACCCTACCAGGGGCTTTGGCCTCCCGAGCCCGTGGTATCAATGCCAAGGAAAAGTTTCCAGGGAGAGCCGTTGGATTGAGCCTTTGCTATGAGCGACAAGCCGAAAATTGTACAACATGGAGAGGATCTACGCTTTTCCAAGACCATTCTCCACATTCCACAACACTGGAAGTTGAGGATAGGGAGTTGCGTGCACTTTGTCTTCATCCAAGCAGGGAGCCAGCGTGAGGCTGTGTTAGTCTGTCACCGTCCCCTCGTCCGAGCTGAGCTTTTCATCTCGCCATTGGATGTCTGGTTACGGAAATCCGCGACGACCAGCTGCGCCAGTAACCGTACTGTAGGTCAAGTGAGACCCTGACATCTCTCACTTCAAGCAGAAGCATTTCCCAGCGTACCTGTTCTAGAACCCCTTTGATAGCCTTGAGTGTGGAGGGCTCGGTCCGGGCTAGGAAATCGTTCAAGACGTCATTGCTGCGCTGCTGCGACTCTGTGGGCGCTATTAGCGGGGATTGCGTTCGTTGCGAGGCACGCAGCTTCAGTCAGCAATCAGCTCACAGGCATGTGCAGTGGAACAATGTTGACTGTAACGCGCTGTAAGCCTGTAATGATACAGTCATGCTGCCAGTTCCACTTGGTGTCAGGGCGTTTACGGGCGTTCCAAGGCGGGACCCATGGATGTTCTGGGTCCTGCAGCCGCCCTCGTCGAGGCTCAACGGCTTCCGACTGGCTGGTTGGCTTCGTTGGGAGCCCCTCGGTGAGTGCCCAGGCGGCCATGATGCGTGCTCATGGTGGGGTCTGACTGCCGGCTGCTGGCTGCGCGATGCACCGCTACCATGAACGGGAGAGTCAGTCCAATGGGCGGCCAATTCGTGATCGAGATGCGGCCGCCGCCGTTGCAGGCTTTTCTAGATAGACGCCAGGCCTTATCAGTTGCGCCGCCAATTCCAGGAACGTTCATGTTAAGCTCCGTCTTAAGAGGCTTGACCGGCTACTAGTACGGAAGGCGAAGCCTGACGTTAGTACTTAGATAGTCTACTGGTAGCTGCAGCTTTGCCAGACTCGTCATACCCACTCAGTCTGTCATCCATCCAAAGTGTCTCGCCGCCTCCGTGAAGCTGGTTTTTCCTCTGCTCCTCTCTCTCCTTCATCTTTCCACCAGCTTGTGCTTATCCATCCGGAGAGACACGGAGATCGCCCTCGCCACGGTTCTCTGACTCGCTCTCTTGCTCTCCCTGTCGTTGCAATCGCAGCCATTCCCCGCACCTCACAGCGACTTCGTGCTACCCCTCGCGAACCAACGCCGCAGCCCTCGACGACCTCCCGCTTGGCGCAATGGTTGTTTTTGACGGCCACGAGTTCCTCACCGAGGAGGAGAGGCGACTCAAAGAAGATCGCGACCGTGAGAAGTACTGGAAGAAATGGGGTCCCTACGTTTCGGAGCGACAATGGGCCACAGGCAAGCCGCCCCACACAGACGAAGCTCCCGAATACATGCTAACCAACTCGCAGTCCGGGAAGACTACAGCGCCGATGGAGACGCCTGGAGTCGTACGTCCAGCTTCGACCTCCTGTAAGCATCGCAAACTGACAAACTCCTCCAGATTTCCCCCACGACCACGCCCGATCACGAACCTTCCGGTGGGGTGAGGATGGTATCGCTGGTGTGTCTGACACCCATGGCTGGCAGAACATTGCTTTCTCGTTCTGGAACGAGGAAGAGTACGTCCAGCAGTTTCAAAAGACGTCTCTGTACGAAGCTGACCTACGTACCCAGTGAGTTCCTCAAGGAGCGCCTCTTTGGCCTTTCAAACCCACAGGGCAACCATGGAGAGAGTGTCAAGGAAGCCCACTTCCATATTGACAATACCCCGGTTAGTAGATAGCCCCTGGGTATGTGGATAGTGGACTCCTGCTAACTTGCATGATAGACTGTAATTAACCTCTCACCACCTCGTGATGTCGTACCATGCTAATTGCGATTCTAGCACTCCTACATGAAGTTCCTCTACAAGTACCCCCAGAAGAAGTTTCCATATAACGAACTGGTCGACGAAAACGCCCGCAGAACGAAGGAAGACAAGGAATACCAGATCACCGATACGGACGTGTTCGACGAGGATAGGTACTGGGACATTTTCATCGAGACCGCCAAGGAAACCGACGATCCTGATGAAATTCTTTTCCGAGTCACCGCATGGAACAGAGGCCCTGATCCTGCTCCTTTGCACATCATTCCCCACGTGTGGTTCCGCAACACATGGAGCTGGGGTAGAGAGTCTGAGGATAAGAAGCCTTCCATCAAGTACCATGATGAAAACGTGATCAAATCCGACCACTGGAGCCTTGGGGAGCGTTACGTCGTTTGTTCCCCATCCCCCGGTGTGGGCTCTAGCGGAGAGGATGTGATGCCCAAGTTCATGTTCACGGAAAACGATACCAACTTCAAGACCTTGTACAAGCAGGAGAACAAGCAGCCATATGTCAAGGATGCTTTCCACCGACACATCGTGGATGGCGAACAGGACGCGATCAATCCGGCTCAGACTGGTACGAAAAGCGCTGCTTGGTTCAATTTCAACGAAGACGGAGGCGTCAACCCTGGAGAGTGTGCCGGTGAGAACAGTACTAGGCCCTACCATTCTTGTGACTTTGCTGACCAGCCATGACTCTAGTCGTTCGATTTCGCTTCACTAAGCGCGATGATGGCGATCTTGATGAAGCGGAGTTTGACGATGTGATTGAGACCCGAAGAGAGGAGGCAGATGAGTTTTACTACAGGCTCAGCCCACTCCCTATGGCCGACGACCTTCGCAACATCCAACGTCAGGCATTCTCGGGCATGATGTGGACGAAGCAACACTACCACTTCATCTGGGATCATTGGGCAAACGGCGACCCTACAATGCCTCCCCCACCTGATTGCCGTAAAGGTATTAGAAACATGCAGTGGAAACATATGCACTGCGACGATATTCTGTCAATGCCTGACTCCTGGGAATACCCGTTCTTTGCTGCTTGGGACAGTGCGTTCCACTGCATCCCGCTGGCTATGATTGATCCCGATTTTGCCAAGAAGCAGCTCGACTTGTTCACTCGCGAGTGGTACTGTCACCCCAACGGGCAGCTTCCGGCGTAAGTGCAACATCTTCAGATCGAGAACAAAGCAGACTACTGACCGCCCCCTAGGTATGAGTGGAACTTTGGCGATGTAAATCCCCCGGTTCATGCTTGGGCTACGTTCAGAACCTTCAAGATTGAACGAAAAATGTACGGCCGTCAAGATCTGGACTTCCTTGAGCGTGTTTTCCAGAAACTCCTCCTCAACTTTACCTGGTGGGTGAACCGGAAGGATGCCGATGGTAAGAATGTGTTTGAAGGAGGCTTCTTGGGCCTGGACAACATTGGTCTGTTCAACCGATCTGAGCCCTTGCCAACGGGAGGCGTGCTTGAGCAAGCAGACAGCACTGGTTGGATGGCGTTTTACTGCCTCTCCATGCTGAACATTGCCCTGGAATTGGCCAAGCATCGTCGCATCTACGAGGACATTGCGTCGAAATTCTTCGAGCACTTCATCTTCATTAGTGATGCAATGACGTTTCGAACTGGCCTCAAGGAGGAGCAGTCGCTATGGAACGAAGACGATGGCTTCTATTACGATGCCATTTCATGGGGCGGCCCTTATATCCAGCAGCTACCTGTCAGGTCGCTCGTGGGTCTGATTCCTCTCTATGCGACAATTACGCTCGAGCCTGAGCTGCTTAAGAAGCTGCCGTCGTTCAAAAAGAGAGTGGATTGGTTCATGGAGAACCGATGCGACATGGCCGAGAGAAACATGGCCAGCATCAGGAAGCGCGGAAAGGGAGACCGACTCCTGCTCTCCATTGTCAGCAGGGACCGGCTGGAGAAGATCCTCAAAAGAATGTTGGACGAGGACGAATTCTTTAGTGACCACGGAATTCGATCCTTGTCCAAGTTCCACAAGGAGAACCCATTCTCGATGGACGTCAATGGGCAGAAATTCTCTGTCGGATACGTGCCAGGCGACTCCGACAGTGGACTCTTTGGAGGAAACAGCAACTGGAGAGGTCCTATCTGGCTGTGCGTCAATTTCCTCTTAGTCGAGTCGCTGCAGCGTTTCTTCCTCTTCTACGGACCTGAGCTCCAGGTTGAGTGCCCAACCGGCAGTGGGGACTACATGCACTTGGGCAAGGTCGCGGAAGAGATCCAGCATCGTCTACAGCACCTGTTCACCCGGACTGACGACGGTCGACGGAGCATCAACGGAGGTGATGACAGGCTCGACTTTGACGAGCACTGGAAAGACTACCTCTGGTACCACGAGTTCTTCGACGGCGATACCGGGCGTGGGCTGGGCGCCACTCACCAGTGCGGCTGGACAGGGTTAATTGCCCGCATGATCCATGATACCGGGTAAGCTTCTTTCTGCGCAATGGTAACGATACGGAGAGCTAACCTGTAATCAGTGTCAACTGCCGTCTCCCTCACACCCCTCGGACGCCGTCCATCGGAATGTCGCACTACTTTGATGAAGTTGTCCACCGTGAAAGCCATGGTACCCGCACCCCGCATGCTAATGGCATGCCTCGCTTGAGACGCTCGTCTACTGCCCGCTCAATCGGAGCCCGCAGTGACTTTGACGACGACACTCACTCTGTCACCTCAGTCCGCCTCGAAGACCCGGAGCGGGCTAGGGAACGCAGTGTAGCTGATGGTCATATGCACAGCTACATCTCGGACCAGCTGAACAGATACAAGGACGAGAGTCTATCGGGCTATGAACATGACGATGAGTATGAAGCCAAGGCATGAGTGTGGACTCAACGGGCTAGATAGAAGGTCGGCGCGATCGGCAGGAAGACAATCACGGAGTTGAGCATTCAACAGCGAGACTAGACCATCGCGAGATATTTATGTAGGGCAGGAACTGCTTCTAGATTAAAAGTTGCGTTGCGACGTATTGAACGTGAAAACAGGAGCACACGATTTTACCACCTAGACAGGGGCGTCCTAATTGCTGTTTACCGATGAAATATGCTTCCTACCTATTCAGGGGTCGGCGAGTTGCTGGGCTTTGATAGTCTTGACTCACGAAGAAGCCAGACAAATTTCAAGACTCAAGATGTTTCCCGAGGCGCGCAAGATAATCACGGACAACGGACAAAAGGACAGAATATCGCTGGGGGGTATTGCATTTATTGCGCGCCCTGTGCACACCCTCCTACACTATTCATTCCATCGACACCCTCCCGCAACGGCAGACCGCCCGGGATACAAAAGTCGGAGCCCAGCAGCCGCATGGGCCGTGGGTGTGGTGGGCGAGCGGCCTCGGCCGAGCCCACGAGACGAGGCAAGGAGACCAAAGAGGTAGTTGTACTAATGGTAAAATTTACAGGGAGTCCGTCAGGAGCTTGTTCATCTTGGCGATGCGGGCGGAGACGCTCAGGTCGATGGTTCGATCGCCGATCTCGACGACGAGTCCACCAACGATGTCGGGGTTGACCTAGAAAGTTGGTTGTTAGAGAAGCGCGGCACCTCGTTTGGGGGGATGGCTGGTGTGTGGAGTTGGCTGGGATTCGGGTCGCGCTGGGACGTACAGTGTTGGTGACCTTGAGCTTCTGGCCGGCACCGATGTAGGAAGACTTGGAGACGGCAGTCTCCAGTCGGGTGAGAGTTCGTCGGTCAAGAGCCTAGGGAATGCCGCGTTAGCCCCCTAATCCATCATAAATATCCCGCGTCGCAGTCGTCGTGAAGCCCATCTCTTCCTTCCTCGCTTCCACTTCGTATATCCGACGGTGCGCGACGGAACGGACGTACCTGAGCGCTGGTGACGATGACCTCGACCTCGCCGCGGGCAGCGGAGAGGAGGGTGGCGAACTTGTCGACGACGCCGGGCAGGATGCCGAGGCGGTTGTTCTCGGCGAGGGTGTTGAGGAAGTTCTTGACGGTGTCGGTGGTGGCATTGGCCTGCTTGGCGAGCTCAGCAACGATGGCCGACTTGTCGGCGGCGGTCAGGGTAGGGGTCTGGAGGATGGTGGCGAGCTTGGGGTCCTTCTCGAAGAGGGCGCCGAGGCTGGTGATGGCCGAGGCCGTGGTGTCGAGGCTCGACGTCTTGACAGCGGCCGTGTACTAAAAATTGACGCAAAAAAAAGATTGTCAGCGACGACGACGACGCGGGACCAATATCCATTGGCCCGGCAAGGCAAAGGACCCGACGAGGACAATCGTAAAGTCCAATTGGCCATCGACAGGCCAAGAGGAAGGCGTGGAAGGGTGCGTTACCAGAGCGGTGGCATAGGTGCCGTCGACGCCGAAGACGGCCACGGGGGCCTTGACGTCGGCGGAGGCGGCAGCGGCGGCGGCGAAGGACCGGACGGGGGCGGCTCGGAGGGCGAGGGCGCGCTGGGGGGCGGCAGCCCGGGCAGAGCGGAGGACTTGTCGCGAGAACATGGCGGGCTGGTCGAATTGGCGATGGCGGAGGGGAGAGATGATGGATTTCGGGCTGTTCGTTGGAGCTTCCCGGGTTTTCGATTGCTGCCCCCCAGTTGTTGCTCTCGGCAATTTTCGGGTGTTGATGCCTGGGCGGCGTCAGGCATCCACCTTTTTGAGATTACATAACACTATTCCACACTGCTCGCTCTCAGGATCTCTGACATGCTAAATTATGGTGCAATTATTATTGGAAACGTTGCGAATCTATCACCCTCAATAGAATCAAGTGGTGGCCTTGGAATTAAAAACTTTCGCGAATAACGGGGTTGCGGTTGTACACTTCCATCTTCAGCCATTACAGCCCATTCCTCCAAGTCTTTCTCGCATCACAACCATTCGTTCATAATGGTCGTACAATAATCAACATTTGCCTTTCCTCTAAGGTCCTGCCCTAACGCCAAAACACCCAGATCCCGTCCCTAAGTGAATGGGGATCATTACCCTCGGCCCGTTTCCGCTTCTCAATCGCTCTTCAACATGCTGTCCACGAGATCGCCCAGGGGCCCCCAGTAATCTCTCCCGCTGGCTAGGCTATGCTCGTCGACGAAGAGCACGTACTGCTTGAAGCTCGTGTTCAGGTGCGGCTCGAGACCGAGCTCCCGGATGACGGGATAGTGGTGGCAGTAGATGTGTGCATACACGCGGTACATGCGCTTGAAGATCTGGCGGACGAGCGCTGGGAAGGACTTGGGGAATGGGACGCCTAAGAGAAGTCTAAGTCAAAAGCACACGACGATTTGCTCGGGGCTTCACCTACCGATTTTGCTGGGCAAGACTTGTTCGTTGTCGATATTGGCCTGAACCCACGCCATGAGCTGTTCGATGTATGCCGGTGCCGGCATCTTGGTCGGGCGCTTGTAGTTCTCGTTGTCCTGCCAGAGGTACTCGAATCTGTTACAGGTCAGCTCTAGTCATGGCCAGCACACTCAGTTTGGCCGGTCGTACTCATCGGTGGCCTTCATCTCGGGGCACGTGTGCGGCGAGCAGAACTCGGTAATGGCACCGTAGAGCAGGTTGATCTGGTTGTAAAAATCCACCACTGCACTGCGTCAGCCCTGTCCGGCTCGTTTCTCTTGCTTCCTTTTGCCACTTACTATTAACGGCCAGCCACTCGTTCTCATCCTCGCCCTCGGGCAGCTTGACCACCTTGCGCAGGCTGCCGCCGCCGAGCGTCACCTCTGCATACTGACGCAGCTGGTAGCTAGCCGCGCCGCCCTTGCCGACGCGCGGGCGGAACTGGTTCCTCGTCCGCTGGTTACTATCGTTGGCGAGGTCCAGGTTAGCAGCCTTCTCATCGATTATGAGAGCAACAGGCTCTATGGAGAGGGAGGCGGGGATGACGGTCGTCTCCGTCTGGGCCACTGTCGACAAGGACTTTGGGCCTGGGTATCGGAACAGCGACATCATGACGCGGTATGGTATGGTAGGCATCGGGACGGATGATGTTCGGAGGGGAAGAGAACTAACACGGTTGTCAAGAACTGGGCCATGGTGATAAAGAGGTCGGCGGCGATGTCAACGCTTCGAGGAGGTGCAGAGCTGCAGAGGTGCATTCCAGCGGTTAGCGGGGCAATCGAGGGCATGTGAGCGAGGATACGAACGTTGCTGGGCGAATGCTAAGACAGCTGGATTGGCGTGTGCTGCTCGTTTTTGTCTCTGTGGCGGGCAGCGTGCGAGGCGGTGCTCGAGTCGTCAATGTCACTGCTCGGGGAACACGCTTTTGTGGTGATGGTGGATGCGGGATGCTGCGTCTGGGCGACTACAAGCTTTGGTGGCTAGACTACCTACCTAATGCTATGACGGCGGTACGGGAGGGGAGGGAGCCCGACTGTTTACTCCATTTCCTGATTGGCGTGGTTGCTAGGGAGCTGTTACTGACATGTTGCCCCACTTCTCCCAACCTAACATGCAAAGTGGCTGTTGCTACTATGTACGAATTGTCTATCACTGCGATTGTAGCCCATCGAATTGACTTATTATTTAAAGTGGTCACTTGAGTAACTTTACGGAAGCTAACGGTACATAGTTTTACATTATTATTATTATTATTATTATTATTACACTATTTTAACCAAATCTAGGTTACTTAGACCCCCTTCTGTCAATGAGTGGAACCGTGTGAGTAGCCAAGGCGACACCGAGGCGAGGCCGGGGCTACTTCAGCCGGATAAAACCCCTCTTCTTCACTCGTCGTTGCATCTCCAAAAACCAAGATCGGTCCCTCGACCAACCTACCCAGCACATAGTTTTACATATAAATTAGTTTGTGCAGCGATGTACTTATGGGCCCTGCCTATTTTTGGTGCGTAACGCTGGCCGAGTTACGGAGTAGGTTAGATAGATGCAGTCCCTCTATAAGAGTTGTGCTATTCGGGCTGTATGATATTTGATGGTGGCGAGCGCACTCAGTAGACCACAGCCCAGTAACGGAATGGATGCTTTTGCGGCAAGCAAGATGGATTGGAAAGGAGCAACTCGAGCTTGTCTGCTAGAATTAACTCACAAGGATCTAGATGAGCTTGATACAGCTCATCAATAAAGAAAAGGCCAGATAGACAAGAGAAGCGGGCAAAACAAGCAATCAAATTTCCGGAAGGTAAAATAGCATGCCGTCAAACTTTGGAGGGCGGTAATCGTGCCTTTACATAGGCACTCAATTTGGGCAGCTGGAGCCTACCAACCAAAACACCAAGGGGCCAATCTGCCCCATCACAATATTTCTAGTCAGGCTGTATATCACATACTACGCATATGCTTATTTGGAGTTTCACTCTTATCTTCTCTCTAGGATAGTCTCGCTGTTAATAATAATAGAGCAGTTAGGCATTAGGGCATCAGGGCATCAGGTTATCAGGGTGTTAGAGCGTTAGAGCGTTAGAGCGTTATGGAGTTTAGGCGTCAGGGAGTCAGGGTATTAAATAAAGCAACTGACATAGTAAGAAGTGTGCGTTTACAGCCCGACGAGCACAACTCTAATCAAGAGTGCGCAGTTGTTTTCAATTTAATCGCAAGATTTCACAGAGCATCGAAATTGAGATTTGGTTCATGTTTTCATTCATTAAAGTACAAACCCAGGTAAACCACCTAGCTTTTCCCTGTTCGTGACCGTGAAATACGTTAAAAAGCAAAAGCGAAATCTAATCTCATCATCCCTTGAGACCCCTGGACTCCGCATCGTAGACGACTGGCCAATCTGGAAGTCGAGACTGATGTCGGGGTATCAAAGAATTTAGTCGACCTCCTCGACGGTAGGGCCGTCATCACCACCGCGGGGAGCGCCAGGGCCGCCAGCACCGGGAAAGCCGCCGGGGCCACCGGGACCGCCGGGCATGCCACCAGGCATGCCGGCACCACCCTCACCACCGGCTCCGTAGAACTTCATCATGATGGGGTTGGCGATACCCTCAAGCTCCTTCTGGTGCTCCTCGTACTCCTCGCGGGTAGCCTGCTGGCTGTCATCGAGCCACTGGACGACCTTGTCGATCTCCGTCTTGAGGGTCTCCTTGTCGGCAGCCTCAATCTTCTCCTCGACCTTGGGGTCGCTGAGGGTGTTGCGGAGAGAGTAAGCGTACGACTCAAGGCCGTTCTTGGCAGCGACACGCTTGCCCTCAGCCTCATCCTCCTCCTTGAACTTCTCGGCATCAGAAAGCATGCGCTCGATGTCCTCCTTGGAGAGGCGGCCCTTATCGTTTGTGATGACAATCTTGTTAGACTTGCCGGTGCCCTTCTCAACAGCGGAGACGTTCATGATACCGTTGGCATCAAGATCGAAGGTGACCTCAATCTGAGGAACACCACGGGGGGCAGGGGGGATGCCAGTAAGCTCGAACTTTCCGAGCAGGTTGTTGTCCTTAGTGCGCTGGCGCTCACCCTCGTAAACCTGGATGAGAACACCGGGCTGGTTGTCGGAGAAGGTGGAGAAAACCTCGGACTTCTTGGTGGGGATAGTAGTGTTGCGGGGAATGAGCTTAGTCATCATGCCACCAGCAGTCTCGATACCAAGAGAGAGAGCGGCAACATCGAGAAGCAGGATCTCGCTGGTGGACTTCGAGGTGGTGTCACCAGACAGGATGGCGGCCTGGACGGCGGCACCATAGGCAACAGCCTCATCGGGGTTGATGGACTTGTTGGGCTCCTTTCCGTTGAAGTAGTCGGTGATGAGCTTCTGGACACGGGGAATACGGGTAGAGCCACCGACGAGGACGATCTCGTGGACGAGACTCTTGTCGATCTTGGCATCGGCAAGGACGCGGTCGACGGGCTGGATGGTTGATCGGAAAAGATCCTGGCAGAGCTCCTCGAAACGAGCTCGGGTGATAGAGGTGTAGAAATCGATACCCTCGAAAAGAGAGTCGATCTCAATGGAGGTCTGTGCGGAAGAAGAAAGAGTTCGCTTGGCACGCTCGCAAGCAGTGCGGAGACGTCGGAGAGCGCGAACGTTGGAACCGAGATCCTTCTGTTATGAGTTAGCATTTGGTCAATCTAAAAGGAAACACCTGAGATTACCTTATACTTGCGTTTGAACTCATTAACGAAGTGGTTGACGAGGCGGTTGTCGAAGTCCTCGCCACCCAAGTGAGTGTCACCGGCGGTGGACTTGACCTCGAAGATACCCTCCTCGATGGTTAGGAGAGACACATCGAAGGTACCACCACCAAGATCGAAGATGAGAACGTTGCGCTCGCCCTCGACCTTCTTGTCAAGGCCGTAAGCAATAGCGGCAGCGGTGGGCTCGTTGATGATTCGGAGAACGTTGAGGCCGGCAATGAGGCCAGCATCCTTGGTGGCCTGACGCTGGGAGTCGTTGAAGTAGGCGGGGACAGTGACAACGGCGTTGTTAACGGTCTCACCGAGGTAGGCCTCGGCGGTCTCGCGCATCTTGGTGAGAACCATGGAGGAGATCTCCTCGGGGGTGAAAGTCTTGTTCTCGCCCTTGAACTCGACCTCGATGATGGGCTTGCCACCCTTGTCGATGATCTTGAAGGGGAAGTGCTTCATATCGGCCTGGACCTCGGCGTCGCTGAACTTGCGACCGATCAAACGCTTGGCGTCGAAGACGGTGTTCTGGGGGTTCATGGCGACCTGGTTCTTGGCCGCATCTCCGATAAGACGCTCGGTGTCGGTGAAACCGACGAATGAAGGGGTGGTTCGGTTGCCCTGATCATTGGCAATGATATCACATCTGGGCAAAAGTTAGCAGCTACACGGTTTTGGCTGTGTTTGAGTGAGGTAAAGCGACTTACCGATCCTCGCGGAAGATGCCCACGCAAGAGTACGTGGTACCCAAATCGATACCGACGGCGGGACCCATTTTGAGTGTTGTGTGAAGAGACAGATACGGGGAAATCGAAGAAGGAAAAACAGCGGAAAAAGGTGCTTCAAATCTAAGAGAGGATTTGTCTGAAGACTCTGGGGGTATTGGGAGAGTGATGATATGAAAAGGGAGAAGATGTGGTGCAGTGGTTGCGAAAGGCTCTAAATAAAGGCGGGTGCCAAGGTTCGATGCGGTTCTGCGCTGTTCCAAAGGTGCCCACACCAGCTTTTGTGCAGGGGCCTGAGAACCCTCTAGCAGGGCGCCGAAGCAACTGCGAGCACCTGGAAGAGCATGGTGGGCCACTAGAAGGCCCCAGCAACCAACAACCAGGGGGAAAAAAAACAGGCGCTTCTAGGCTGTGTTTGCTACTACGGGCGGCTTCTGGCTGCTTCCTGAATGATGAAAAGTGGCTCCTCAATATGATCGTCCGCGAGCTCCGTTTACTTCTCTGTTTGTCGCTCTGGTTCTGTGCCTGACCCTCGTTGATGTCATCCTCGGCGCACTGAAAAATTCCATCGCGGGGCAGCCCGCGGCGGGGTGGAACCCAAAGGTCTTAGGACTCAGGTACTGCGTACCTAGGTGCGTGCCTTGGCGCTCGGGCACATATTTGGTTACCCGCGGGCAGCTTCTACACAGTGACAGTGAGTGCGATGCGCCCGCCCTGGGCAAGCTTGGGCAGTCCGAGGTGACGAAAGCCCCCGTCGAGCTTGTATCTGGTACTTTGCCCCTCCTCTTGAGTTCCTGTGCTGCCTCGCTGCCCCTCCTTTTCTCTCGACTTTTTGGTACAATCCTCCCCTCCCCTCCCTGACTCTGTCTGACCTGACATGACCCAACTTGCTTGGTTGCCAACCCCGTTGTTGAGTTTTGGGGCGTCATGATTATCTCGGTGGCGACGGCACTATCTTTCAGATTGGTGAGCTATTCACTGATCAATCGATCACGAACAATATAATTAGTTGCTTGGATTAGATATTTAGTTATTCTTCTGGTTGGGATTCACAGCTTCCGCTTCCTTTCAGCACTGGGATTCACAGCCGCCTGTAAACGTACGTACCTAAGTACGTAGCACACACTAGGCGGCTGTGCATACATGCACTCCTTGAGGCGCGATGCGCTTCACTGGCTCCGGTTTACATTCAAGCCCGGGGCGTTCCATAGCTTCCCGGTCCCCTCCTTCCGTTAGATGATACAGAGCATCGCTTGAGAGTTGTCTTCTGGCCTTTGCCTACTATGTACATACTACGGAGGAAGCCTGATGAGCCTAGATGATAGATCATGACCGCCGGGCCAATTACGTAGCTGTCAAAAATGCACCCTTGCCGTCCGTCCTTCGCGGGGCTTCCACTGCGCTCCGTCTGTGGATGCCGCCTGGCGGGGAGTGGGTTTTGGTGGATGTTTGGAGGGGTTCCTGGTTGCCACTGGGATCAGTGGCGTGGCAACCTGGATGGAGCCTTTCGGCGACCATTTCGCTGCCCAATGAAGTAGCAGGCCAACCAGCCTGGAATCCAGCCCAGCCCAGCAGCAGGTGAATCTCTGTCCGTCAGTCCCTATCTTTACCGTATCTACCGTTAGTTAGCATGCTATTAAGGGATGGAGGCAACCGTCGAAAGCGCAGTGTCTGTGCTGGATGCCGTCAAAGTAGCTGGATAGTGTCACTCAGCGACAGGTATCCGATGTGAACTGGGAAACCCAGCGATCACTGGATCTAGGGGAGATCAAGACGGCTTCCGTGGACGCCATAGTCCCGCCCCTGCCAGCACGGCCGAGCTGTTACATCAAGTCGGTTAGGGAGTACGGCTCACCCAGCACCACGACTGCGACGATAGAAGGTACGTCGATTCCGAGGCCCAGCGCAGTGGTTGCAACAATGACTCGGCCAGATGATCTCCAGCGCTGCATTGTAAGCTCGTTCTCCTCGTCGGGAATCCCAGCGTGGTATAATTCCCATCCTGTCTCCTCGGCAAGCTCTTTACACTGGTCAACCGACCTGCAGTATGTAATGGCTCTCTAAGCTGTATCCCGATGGTGTTCGTCACTGGTAAGAGTAACTCTTTGACTGCTGAGGATTGGTCCTCGAAGCGGGTGGCCTCGATCCACCTGTATCTGAGGTTTGGCCGACCTGTCGGGACTCGAATGACGGTAGCATTGACTACGTGCATCTTGGCCTTGAAGGCTAGCTCTTGCGACGGGGGCAATGTCGCGGTGAGAAAGACTCGCCTAGGCGACAGTTTGGCCGTCTCGCCACCAATCCATCCGAGTGCGCGACAGAAAGAATCATTGCCGTCGAATTCAGCATGTGCCTCATCAATGACAATTCTATCAAGCTTGCTTGTTGGGCGCCTGGCTCGTGGGATGCATCCCTGATCTAACGCCAATTCCTCCTACTGCTACACTATTGCAACCAATCGTAGCCTTTTAATGAAGAGTCTGCTACTTGGGCTATATATCACGTGCTTGTACTGGCTTTCGCTCTTCATCATCTTATCTTTCCTTCCATGTTAATCATGACCTCCTTATTAACAACTGTTAGAATATTAGGATCTCAGGACATAAGGGCATTCAGGCATTAGGGCATCAGGCATCATGGAATTAGGGTAGCTAGCAATATAAATAGTGATGAGAAGCCCAGCTTGTCACGATGAGAGAGCATAGGCGCATTAATGAGTGGTATCTGGGCGGGGTGAACATGATTAGGTCCCATGAACTGTCCGTCCAATACAGCCTCAATCCACATACCCTATACAATTTACGTCGCCTTCTACCATACCTAGTAGATAGTACATAGTGAATATGCTGCATTGGAAACTACAGGGCGGCCCACAACGATGAATTGTAGTGCATTCGCCTTGATTCCCGGAATCCGCCTCATCCGCGGGCCACGGCCGCAAGCCTCAACATCTCAGCCAACACCAAGGCGACATGTCAGAGAGAACGAGAGGACAGCTAGCCGATAGCTGAGACTGCCAAGGCGTCACCTGCTGCAATTGAAACCACATTTGTCCAGCCACACGAATACGTGGCCTGGAACATGCTGTTTAGGTAGGCGAGAAGCATCTGTTGTTTTATTCGTTTCCGGCTTCCCCTCGCTGCCCAACGTGATATCCAATGCATCCACTCTTTCTATGCACCGCGCATTCAGATGCCACCCAGATGTAACACGTTTGCTCATGGCCATGACGCCTAGATAGCCATGTTTGAGCACCGAGCTGAGCTACTCCGTCGTGGATGAAAAGAAAAAACTTCCTAAATAGTTGCCTAGGTAGGTACCTAGCTATGCCCGTCATATCGTCAAGAAACAAAGACGCATATCTGCCTCCACAGGCCAGACATCACTTACGGGCTTCCAGAGCCCAAAACACTCAGCATGCTGTAACGTAAACAAAGAACGACCAACGCCGTTGCCTCTCTTGCCCGCGCCTCCTCCTCCATACAATCAATGGCTCGCCACGAAGCCAGCGAGATCATCCTCCCTAACCAACACCATCTGCTTGTCCGCCATCCTCGAGCTCGTCACCATCGACCCGCCCAGCCAACCGCTCCATATCTTCTGCATCACGTTGTCCGGGCTCAGCAACTTGCTCCCCCGCACGTCCTCCTCATCCCCGTCGTCCACCGTCAGCAGCAGCCTCTCCACCGACGCAAACCCGTCTACGACGTGCCACAAGCACCCGAAGATCTGGTCGCTCTCCTGCTGCGGATAGCCCAGCTCCGCGAAGGCGCATGCGACGTGCCGTACCCGCCGCGTGTCCTCGCGCCGCATGAAGTACACCATCGGCGAGTTGAACCCGTACGAGTCGTACGCCTCTAGCTCTCCCCTCAGGTAGATGGTGTCCAGCGCAAAGTTGAACCACACGCGCGCCGGCCGCGAGATGGGCGTGTCCGATAGTAGCTTCGAGATGCGCCAGCTAAACGACAGCTCGTAGTGCTGCAGCGCCAGATACCGCGACTCGCGGTTGACGTGTAACAGCACGGGGGCGGCATCGCAGTGCGTCCGCGAGTTGAGCTCCCGCCTCCGCTCTGGGAGATGCTCATCGCTTTGGAGACAGCATGCGATGACGATGCGTGGCTGGACCAGGCAGGACCAGACTCTCAGGCGTAGCTCGGGGGGAAGCATGGCGAACTGCGGAAATGCGGTGAGCGTAGGCGTCACCGTCGTTTTGGCCGCGGGTGACGAGAACCCATCGTCAAACGTGCGGAACTCGAGCCAGAACCGCGGGTTCGGGCTTTGCTCTTCCTCAACTTCACACATTCTCCAAATTCATAAAAAAGGGCGGTCCAATTGCGCCCAAAAAGACAAGAAACCAGGGTTGGTATATTCTTTCAACTGGAGTAATTGTTGAGAAGCGATAGTCTACGTCGTTCCAAGGGCGAGACAAAATAAGACGCATCCATGTCTAAAGGCTGAGCGAGGTGCCGGGCAGCAGTCAGGCGATTATCATGCTGGTGAGTCAAGCTGCTGCCGCCGCAGCCAACGAACGCAGGATAATTTCGATACAAAGCGGACCATCACCGCCACTTGTGATAGATCGAACATGGGACTCCATAGCTAGAGAATGAGTAGAGCATGGTAATTGATCTTGCAGATGAGCTGCGATCTCAGGACGTATAATCTACATCCGGGGATTGCCGATCTCGGCATTCGTCCGGACTGGGGCTCCTTCGGAGCTGATGGCGATAACGACTGTCCGGGACAATCAGGGACTCTTGAACGCGTTTCAAGAAGCTTGAATAGACAAGTCCGACCGAATATGAATAAATGTCTACAATAAAAAACAGTCATCTGGACGTGTAAGTTGCACATTATCTATCCATCTTGTCCATTCGACTTGATCGTGATCTCACATCTCACCATGTCAAACTGTTGGTGGGTGACCACCTATTATGACAGATATGACCTGCCTAAGAGTAAGGTGCCTTGCCTTTTAGTGTAGTGGTCATACTAACAGTTATGAGCCCGGGAGGGAAACCCCCTGTAACTTCCACTGAAAGAGGCACACCCTAAAAGAGCACAGGTTACTGGTTCAATCCCCGAAAAGTCGCAAGTCGAGTTGAAAGACTTGGGGGCGTTCACAGTCAGAGAGCGCAAAAAGCAAGTCGACCAGGGGCTGCTGTGTAGTGGATACAAAGCTTCCTGGTGTTGTAAAGGTAGCTGATACACTGTTCCGCTGCTCTGTCATGCTTGAGGCTTAGCTGATAACCGAATTGACCGAATCCTATGCATCGTCAAAGCTCGGTTAATTCGGTCATCAGCTAAGCCTTAAGCATGACAGAGCAGCGGAACAGTGTATTAGCTATCTTTACAACACTAGGAAGCTCTGTATTTACTACACAGCAGCTAAGGATCAGGAAAATACATAAAGGCTACTGCCTCAGAAGATCCTTTTATCTAAAGGACTTCCGCTTTCTAATTTTAAATAATACTGTTGCTGTATAGCATTTAGGCTGTGAGCAGCTAAGATACCTTAACTTTACCCTTCTAAACAAGCTTATAAACCTAGTGATAATAGATATTAACATGCTAAAGCGCTATAAGTTAGTGGGTGACCACTTATTATAATAGATATAACCTGCCTAAGTGTAAGATGTCTTACCTTTTAGTGTAGTAGTTATACTAATAGTTATAAGCTTAAAAGGGAAACCTTTTATAACTTCTACTAAAAAAGGCATATCTTAAAAGAGTATAAGTTACTAGTTTAATCTTTAAAAAGTTATAAGTTAAGTTAAAAGCCTTAAGAGTGTTTATAGTTAGAGAGTGTAAAAAGTAAGTTAACTAGTGTAGATATTACTAAAGTATAAGCTTTTAGTACACTCTTAGGTTTATAATATCTTAATAATAAAGTATTAGGTTAAGAACTTAAAGGAGCTATACTAGTTTTTAGAGATTAAGGTTATTAGAGACTGTGTAGTAGGTTACTTTTAGCTTTTTTAGGAGTTATATATTTTAACTATAGCTAGAAAATTTAAGTTAAATAGTAAGAGACTAAAAGTTTATAAGAGAGACTATTTATAACTATCTAATAGTACTAGCTAGCTAATTTCTTAGTGTTTTTAGCTCTTAAAAATAAGAGAATTCTTACTAGGGCTAAAATTAAACTCTAGTCTTAATCTAAAAGTATAGTAGCTTTAGTTAGTACCTTAAGATAACAGTTAGAGTTACTATATAAGATCCTAGCTTTAAAAGAAGGTAATAAAAGAAAGAGGTTATTATTATATTTAGTAAAAGTGTGAGAATTAACTTTCTTTAGGTTTTTAAGTTAGTGTTTTATATTAGCTACTAAGAAGAGGTCTTAAAATTATATAATATATAGTAGCTTTAACTATTATACTAAACTAACTCTTTTATTATTATAATAATAATATTACTAATCTTAATATATAAGGCTAACCTGTTATATTAATATCTTAATACCTAATAAGACTATAAGATTATAACTCTTATACTTTATTATACTAGTTAAGCAGCCTAATTAGTATAGCTAATTGTTTAATATTAAATTAAAAGACTAAAAGATGTTAACTATATAGGAAAATTATATTCTAATACTGTTTTTTAAGCTTTTTAAAAGTCTTTTTAGCTAAGTAATATATTAATATTACCTCTAATCTTATTTACCCTCTTTTATATAAACTAAGTTATTTAATATAAAAGTAAATAAGATTATTATAAAGCTAAAAGCTAAAAGATCCTCTAAGTGTTTTTCTTTTCTAATTTAATAGTAAGATAAGCTGTTAAGTATTAAGTCTATGCTAGCCTTTAGCTACTAATAACTGTGCTACTAGCTGACCTACTAACAGCTAGCTAACTTACTAACAGCTAATTCTACCCACTTAAAATCCTAAGCTCTTAGCTGTAACTATAAAGCAACTTAAACTTATATAGCTAGTATAATCCTAACACTTAACTACTCTACTCTTATAGTAGACTAGGCGCTTAATATTTAGTTAACTAGTTCTCTCTTTTTTACCTTCTTTTTTTTCTTTTTATTTCTCTTTTTTCTTTTCTCTTTCTTTCTTTCCCTCTCTTTAACTTTTTTTCTAGCCCTTTAGGAAATAAGATAATTCTAGTCTTAGCAAAAGGACTATTTACTTATATATAGTAATAGTATAAGAGGCTTAACCTGGGTCTGCTATATAAAGAATATAAGTTTTTATCTAATTTTATAGTTTTTTTTATATCTATATAAAATAAAAGCACTATTTACCTTCTAGGTTTATAAAGTATAAATAAATAAATAAATAAATAAATAATAGTAAGATAATATAAAAAATTATAAGTATTATTAGGCTTATTATACAGCTTTATTTAAGGCTATATATATTTATAATTATATAATAAAAGTTATATATTTTTATTCTAAAAAAGGCTTTATAAGGCTATCTACTAGTATCTAAGCTGTAAATAGCTAAGATATCTTAATTTTACCCTTTTAAATAAGCTTATAAACCTAGTAATAATAGATATTAATATGCTAAAGTGTTATAACTAGCTTAGCTAACTACTTTATAATTAGCTAGATTATATTAAT
>WPDH01000029.1:2819-38542 GCA_019137255.1 Corinectria fuckeliana | reverse complement strand
TATAAAAATTTATACTTTTAACTTTAATTTCTTTTAAAAAGAAAGTAAAAATTACTATAAAAAGATATATAATATAAATATCTTTAAAATTATATAAAGTATTCTTAAGACTTAATATACTATATTATATTTAACTAAGAATTTATAATCTATTTTACTTTACTTAAATTTATTTTATAAAAAATAATATAAAATTAACTTTTTAAACTTATTTTTTTTAAATCTTAGAAATTTTATATACTTAGATAGTTATTATAAGATAATATAAGATTAAAATTATTAAAATTATATAATAAATATATCTCTTATTATTTTTTATTAATTTAGTATACTATTATTAAGTATAGCCTAATAATTATTATATTATTTCTTCTTATATAAGATATTTTCTATATTAATCTCCTCTTAGTATATAATAGTATCTTAATAATTATACTCTTATTTTCACTCTAAGTATTTTTACTTATAAATTATAGCTTTTATAATAAGATAAAAAGCTAACCTATAAGTAATCTATATATTATATATATTAGCTTAAGTACCTAAGAGTAGAAATATAATAACTTATCTTATCTTACTTAATAATAGTCTTAATAAGAATATTAAACTCTTTTAGTATTATAACTTTATAAGAGTATTTTATAAGAATATAATACTTATATTATAATATACTATTAGATTTAGCTATTTTATAGTTAGTTAAATAATACTATTAAGAATAAGATAGCTTATCTTATTTACTATAGTAAGTTAGTATTTCTTAGTTAAAATACTAAAAGAACTTCTAATACTAGTTAAAGTAATCTCTTATACACTCTTAATACTAATATCTATTATATTATATATTAAATCTAGGTGGTATATTACTAAGATAAAATAGTAAGTTTAGTAAATAAAAACCTAAAAGCTTATCTATAAGAGATAATATAAGGTCTTTTCTTAGTAGCTATTTAATATTACTTATAATAAGTAAGATTAGATATTAATCTTAGTTGTTTAAAAGGTAAGGCTTTTTAAGATAGTTTCTTAAAATAGTTATTCTAATAAGAAGGTTTATAGTAATTAGCTTACTAAGATAAATCTTAAGAATAGTTATTATAATAAAGGTGCTTAGTAAAGGTTAAGAGTATCTTAAGAGAATATTTAAAAATATTTAGAAGGTGGTTATACTAAGATAGTCTTTAAGAATAGCTATTATTATCTTACTAATAGTAATAGTAGTAAAAGAGATAAAAGAGAAAAAAAGAGAGAAAGAAAAAGAGAGAAGAAAAAAAAAGATATATACTAAGTGTAATACCTTAGGTAGGCAGTCTTATAATATTTATAGTTATACTAAGGCTATTATATAAGAGTCTTAAAGTTAGGTCTAATATATTTCTAATTAATACCTATTTTTTACTATTACTACTTACTAAACTAGTTGCTTTTTTTGTTTTACTTCTTATCTTATAGATATTATTACTTTTATACTACTATCTTATATATTTATACTATTACTACTTACTACTTTAAAAACTAGTGCCTCTTTCTTACTAAGTTAGCTACTATTAGTTATATCCTCTTTTTAGATAGTATAGCAAATAGTATAACAGGCTAGGTTATTATAAAGCTTATTAGGCTGCTAATACTCTTTACCTTTTATAAGAGTCTTATTATAGTATTATCTTTCTCTGCCTTTATAAAGTTTCTAAGTATAATACTAACTTCCCTTTTACTAAGTACTACTATTAATATAATATAGCTATTAGTTATTAGGGAGCTAATACTTTATACTATAGTAATCTGCTTAATATTATACTTTCTAATAAGCTTAGTCTTATTAGGGTTAGCTAGAAAGAATTAGGCTAGCTTAGAGTAGAATAAACTCTCCCCCTCTAATTTAAAAGACTCTATCTTATCTTAAGGTACTTATATTCTTAGATACTAAGATACACTCTATTCTAGCTAACTTTATAGAATTTTAAAACTATAAATAATATAAGTTTCTCTCTTAATAATATCTAAAATCTTACTTTTAGCTATAAGAGTTATTATATATTTTTCTAGGTTTTATACTATAGCTGTTATATTATATAAGTAATAATATAAGATAATTTCCTATTTAATATCTTCTTTCTAGCTTACTTACTATAAGTATCTTATTACCTAGAGTGCTTTTAATATGTTTTCTAGCTTTTTTATAATAATACCCTAGTAATAAGCCTTATAGAAATTCACACTATAGGCTAATAGTATTATTAATATAATTAGACATATATAAGAAGTAGTCTTATTATTAAACTTTACTATTATAAGATCCTACTTAGCTTAACTGTTTTATAATATATAATATAAAGTTAAAATACTATATATAACTATAAGAGTATTAAGAATCTTATACTATACTAATTAGCTAATAGTCTTAAATAGAAGTGCTAAACAGCCTTTAAGAATAGCTATTAGGATTTATACTAATAATTATTCTTAGAGGCTACTACTTAATTTAGGTAGGGGAAGAAAATAAAAGTGTTAGACAGCCTTTAAGAACAGCTGTTAAGATTTATACTAATAGCTATTCTTAAAGGCTAGCTTAGTAATAAGATAAAAGAAAAAAAATATACTATAAGGTTAAAAGATTATTATAATACACTAAGAGTTAATTATTAGTAGTATATATTATAAGGATTTTTAATAGAATGTATATATACTTAGAGGAATCTTAAAAAATATACTAGACTTATCTAGCCTTATCTAATAAAAAGCTATACTTTTATAAGGTCCTAGTATTATAAAACACCTAGTAGAAACTACTAGAGCTGTCTATTAAGACAACTTAGTTAACCTTTTTAGTACTAGCTATAAGGTTTAGCTTATTTCTTATAACTTAGTTTAACTACTATTAAGCCTTTTTTAGTATATTTACCCTGCTAATTAGGAGTGGGTTATTATAGTTCTAGGGCTTATTATTAGTATTATTTAGGCATACTAGCTTATCTAGTGCTAGACTAAAGTTAGCCTCTCTGATAAGAGTGCTACCTTATAAGTCTATTATATATCTTATAATTCTAATAGTAGGTTCTATTAGTATTATATTATTTATATCTATTAATATTATAAGAAGGTGCTAGTATATTATACTATTAAGTATTATTATAGCACTTTTTACTATCCTCCTATTAGATAGTATCTCTAGTAGTATCTTATTAGTTAGGCTTAGTAGCTTATCTTATAGCTTACTAATCTCTACTACTATATAGTACTAAATATTATCTAGTAAGTATAACTCTACTATTATAATACTTATATTAGTAATACTCTTACCTATATATATTTCTAAACTATTTAGTATTATTATAAGTATAAATATACTATACTATATAGATATTATTAGAAGGATAAGTTATATAGCTAGTATAAAAATATTTATATTAAACTTAGACTTATTTATAAAGTACTTAAAAAGTGTTAAATAGTATATAAATAAGAGATTCTTTCTAGACTTAATATATCTCTTATACTTTAAGTAATAGTACTACTTAAAGAGTAAGAGAAGAGTTAAGTTAATAATATTCTTCTTAAAGAGGTTAGCTAGTTTAATATTACTATAGTATCTATCTGCCTTAAGAGTATCCTAGTATTTTTTATTATAAAGAGTTTATATTATACTAGTATACTTTACTAGCAACTAGCTAATAAGCTAGGTAAGGTTCTAAAAGAGGGTAAGATACTCTTAGATGTTTTAGATATAATTAGATATTAGTATAATAGATACTAAGAGAAGGCTATTCTGCTTAAGTTACTAGAATATCTTATTCTTAGCTATAATTATATTCTTAAGAAAGTAACACTTATCTACTATAATTAGTAACTAGTTGTTATTTATAAGTATCTTTTTTTAGGGCTTATAAAAAGTAGTAGACTTCTTATTAGGGTTAGGTATTATAAGCTAATTATTACTATTATTAAGAACCTTAAGGTCTTCTTTTAGGTCTTCTAAGAGGTTATTTCTTTTAGTAAGAAAGTCTATCTGTAAGTAGTTAATCTGTTTACTAATAACAGATTTTAATAGCCTAGTGATTCTAGTTGTATAAGAGGTGAGAATAATCACTTAAGTAGTTTATAATTATAGTTAGTATAATAAAAAGCATAAGAGAGGTAGTATCTAGAAATAGTTATTATAATTTATACTAATAGCTATTCCTAGATGCTACTTAGACAGGAGGGAGACTTACCTTAGGGTTCTTATAGTTTTTAGCTAGCTTGTTTACTAGCTTTTAAAGTTTAGATAAGCTATCTAAAGTTTATAGCTTTTAATCTAAATTAGGATAATTATTATAGCTCTAGTAGAGTAAATACATAGTGAAAACACCCCTCTAAAGCATATTAAGTTTATTAAACACCTAGTTAAGTATAGCAGCTAAGATAAAAAGAAGAATAAGCTTAAAAAGGCACTTATCTAGTAAAAGTTTAACCTGTTTAAGCTTAACTTTATACTCTCTCTATTTAGTAAGCAGTCTTATTATAAGGCAAAAAATAAATATCTTTTTAATACTATATTTATTTAAGAGAAAGGTAAACCTTAGTAGTAAGATTAGAAGTTTTACTAGTTAATTTATATTTATAATTATATTAGTATATTTTTAGTATAAAAAGAGGGAAAAAAAAGGGTAATATTTAAGAATAGCTATTAAGATTAGATACTAATAGCTATTTCTAAATATCACCCTAAGAGAGGTATATACTTATAATTTAGAGTAGCTTTATAATTATTATTAGATTATAAGAGTTAATAGTAAGTATGTTTAGGTTAATATCCCACTAAGTATAAATCTTAGTAAGGTTCTAGTTAGGTAGGAGAATCTTCTTAAGAAGTAACTTAAATTTATATAGCTTACACAGCTTATTATTATTTAGTACTATCTTATATTATATAAACTTAAATAGTTCTTATATAGCTGTCTTTATATTAGTTACTACCTGCTTATTATACTACTCTACTATTACTATTATACTAAGCTTAACCTTAGTAAGGTTAGTAATATAAAAGTTTATAAAGATAAGATAGTATAATAGGCCTTAAGTAGCTATATAAATCTAGCTATTAATAAGTTTATAGATTATAGTATATTTACAGTTAGTTATTAGTAAGTATACTTTTTTAGTAGATAACCTGCTTATAAGAGACTCTACTAAGTTAATACTTAGTATAATAATATAAAAGGTTTAAAAGATTACTTTTAATACTATATCTAGTAGAATACTATTAATATTAGTTAAGATAGTCTTACACTCTATCTTATCTATCTTACTTAGCTAATCTATTATATCTAATATATAAATAATTTGATTTTATAATACTTATAAGCTTATTACCTTTAAGTTATCTATAGAGAAGTTATCTTTAAGAAAATATAGTTCTCTCTTAATCTTAGTAATAACCTTAAAGTAGTACTTTATAATAGCTATCTTTACTTATATTTAGCGCTTTTTAGTTATATACCCCTAGAAGGTTAAGAGTTAACTTAATAATATCTTTACCTTCTTATTAGTACTAAACAGGTAGTTTTTTACTATAGATTAGCAGCTTTTTACTATATAAACTATAATAATAGCCTATTACTAATTCTTATAGTAGTAACTCTAAATATAATAGTTAGTATTTATATTATCCTTTTAGTAAAAGATTATAAGGTTATTATCTATAAGGCGAAAAGTATAAGTAAGAACTATTAATATTATATTAATATTATTTACCTATATGTTTTACTCTACTAGAAAAAAAAGGTTTTTTCCTCTTAAAGAGGAGATTAGTATCTTTTTAGATTACTTAAGCTTATTACTAAGCTAGCTATAAGTACTATATAATATATAAAACTTATCTTAAATTTTTATTATAGTTAGTAGCTTTCTACTAATATTCTTAATATTTAATATATTACACTCTAGCTTATAGTGTTTAAAAAGTGTGATAAGTAGCTAAAGTAAGGTTATACTTATTTATTATATTAGTACTATATAAATAAGAGGTAGAAACAGATAGCTTAAGATAGTATCTAAGAATAACTATTAGGACTAGATATTAATAACTATTTCTAAATCCCGCTTAGTTATTTAGGCAAAAGAAAAAAAGAGAAAAAAGGCTTAAAATAGTATTTAAGAATAACTATTAAGATTAGATACTAATAACTATTCCTAAATACTATCTTAGGCTAATATAAGAGGAAAGAAAGTACTTATAAGTAGTATCTTAAAAGTAAAATAAGATATATATATACTTAAATCCTAGATAAGCTGCTTATATTATCTTATTCTTTAGTAGCTTTTTAGCTCTAAGAAGGTAAGTATATTTTAAGTGATTATAAGCTTATATATTTTATACTATAATATTATTATTTAGTATCTTTTTACTACTAGCTGCTAGTAGGTAATAAACAAACTTAGACTGCCTAATATAAGTATAAAAGTGCTAAATAGTAAGAATAGTATATCTTATTTTTTATTTATAGCCTATAAGGTTTATAGTTTAGTTAATATTAAGAGAGTCCTCTAAGCTAATTATAGCTTTTTTCTTATCTTTAAGTGTAAGTTTAGTTAGAAGGTTAGCTTATAGTTTTAGTATCTCTTCTAGTAGGCATATATTATTCTTATCTTACTAGGAGAATAATAAGAATAGTAAGACTATATTATAGTTAGCTTTACTACTAGAAAGATAGGTATAAGTAAAAGAGATTATCTTACTAAGTTTTATAGACTTTAGGGCCTTTCTTTTAGTATTTTATAGTAAGGTCTTTTTTATAGTCTTAAGCTTTTAGGCTAAAGGTTTTTTTCCTCTCTTACCTAAGATGCTACTCTTACTTAGTATACTTAATAAGTAGCTTATATAAGATTAGTTTATATAGTTAGTTATTTAGTTATTTATTTCTTAGGTAGTTAGGTAAGATATAGTAAAAGAGGGCTAAAAACTAGTATTAGCAGTATAGTCTAAAGGGTTATATAAGTAGCATCTAGAAATAACTATTAAGATTATCTCTAATAACTATTCTTAGAGGCTATCTTATTATAAGGTAATAAAATTTATAAGAGGGAGAGGTTAAGTAGGGGAAATATAGTAAATATTATATCTAGAAATAGTTGTTAGAAAAAGAAGGCGGGAAATAAGTAAAGAGTAAGATTTAAAGTTAGATTTAAAGTTAGAGTTAAGTTTAGTAGAGTTAGGTTTAATAGAGTCTAGAAATAACTATTAAGATTAGAAGTACTTACTTAGGTTAGTTAGTTAGTAAGTTATAAAAAGAAAAAAGAAAGAAAAAAAGTAAGAGGGTTAAGGTTTTATAGCTTTAATTCTGCTATTATATATTTATATATTTATATATTTACCACTCTTTAGCTACTATTACTAAATATAAGTAATAATAGCAGATTAAGGTTAGTATAAAGCTAGCGCTAAATCAGGGTTAGTATAAGGTATTTCTTAGTAACTATTCCTAAAGGCTGTCTTATAGGCTATAAGTGTTTTCTTAATAACTATTCTTAGAGGGTATAATATATATAGTTACTCTTACTTTATAATTTAGTTTAGGTTTTTCTTAATTAGTATTTACTACTAGTAGAGATCTTATATAAAGCTTTATATATATAAGGTCTTAAAAATATACCTACTATAGTAAATATTATATTTCTTATAGTTTACACTTTAATCTTATAACTTATCTTAGGCCTAATAAACTCTTTCTATTTCTGTTTCCTATCTTAGCTAGCTCTTATTACTCTTTTTATCTAGCATATTATATTCTAATTCTAAGATTTTAGCCCTCTCTTTCTTTCCCTCCCTAGTGGTCTTAGTGCTAAGATTAAGAAGGCTAAGAGTACTAAAAAGCTTTATACTAGTAAGAGTAAGCTTTATAGCTACTATTATACTTAGTGTTATAGTCCTCTTATTATTTATAATACTAAGACTAGTAGTAATAAGCTTATTACTACTTTTTGTAATATTACTAGTATTAAGACCTTTTTTATTATCTTTTTTAACCTTCTTAACCTTTTTTAGCTCACTCTTAGTAGCTATCTTAGTTAATTCCCTACTTAGACCTTATCTATCTTTAAAGCTCTTAACTAGATTTATAGTACTACTACTTAGCTCTTAGCCTATAAGTATAACTTTCTCCTGCCTTATAGTATTATCTTATAGGCTAATCTCACCTGCTTAACTAATAGCTCTAAGATCTAGAGCTCTCTTAACACTCCTAGGGGTATTATTATTACCTAATCTCTTTTTACCTCTGCCTATTTAGCTTTATTTCCCCTTTCTACCTTTTTAACTTTAAGAGTACTTAAAGTAGACTTAAGCCTTAAAGTCTTAGTTATTTAAGAGTTAGGCAATTTTCTTAATAACTATTTCTAGATGTTACTTTATATTCCTATTAGTATATACTCTACCTTTTAGGCTATTCTCTCTTACTATTTTTAACTCTTTTATATTTATTATCTAACTCTTTTAAGAGGGCAGAATAATATATTACTATTATATACTATATTACTATTATCTAACACTTATATATTTTATTTTTATAGCCTTTTACTTATATTATAGTTATAATAAGACTCTTTCTTAGACTTATCCTTAAAGATAAGGCTTATTACCTCTTCTATTTTTTATTAAGTTACTAGTAATAATATAAGTCTAGGTTTTCACTTTAACTATTATACTTAGTTAAGAGTAGTATATCTTATTTCTTTTTTATACTATTTCTTACCTACCTATCTTACTATTTATCTTACTCTTATAATATTTATAGTATATTACCTTAGGTATAACTCTCTAGTAATCTCTACTAGATTTAATAGTATCTATCTCTTAACTATACCTGTTAAGTTACTAATAAGCTTGTAAAATATACTCTCTAGTTTATTAGTAATAGTATTTTATATCTAAATAATAAGATAGAAGTGTGTTAAAAACCTCTTCTTAATTATAAGGTAATTTACCTAATCTTAACTTATAGTAAGAATATACCCTCTTCTAATCTTAAGCTTATTAAGCTAAATAGCTACTCTTATTACCCTAATTAGGTCTTACTTAGCCTAGTAAAAGTAAGACTTTTTATTATCTTTAAGGTTTATCTACTTATACCTAGATTACTAAGCTTTATAATAAAGGTAAGTAGCTTAGGTTAGTAAGTAGGTACTAATTATATAATCACTTATACTTATAGCTAGGATTTATACTATAAGGCAGAAAGAGTATAAGCTGCTAAATAAGATTCTAAAAAGCTTATATATTATTAATACTTATATATACCTTCTCTCTAATCCCTAGCTTACTACTATCTTAGTTATACTAATAAACCTGTTTATTATTAGCTATAGTAATACCTAGTATATAATAGTAATAAGAATATAAAGCTTCTTATACTAGTTATAAGCTACTTAAAGGCTAAAAGTCTAATAGATAAACTTATAGCTCTAATAGACTACTATATAAAACAGTTTATATACTTATCTCTTTTATACTATAAGGCTACTTTTTAGAGCCTAAAAGGTAAAAAGGTTATTAAAAAGGTTATATAAATTATAACTATATATTCTATTACTTATAATATAATATAGCATTATATTATTTATAACTATATATTAGTTATAAAATATATTTACTATAGTATTATAGCAGAATATAAGCAGCCTCCTATTAGAAAAGTTAGCTAGTACCTAGTTTATAATATTACTCTTTCTAACTTAGTAGTTAGACTTATATACCTTATGCTAAATATTCTACTAAAATAGGTTAATTACTATAAAGTGTAAGTATTTATACTAAAGTAGTCTTACTTTAGGCTGTTTAAAAATATAAAACTTCTTAATTTATATCTTAGCCTACTATAAGTAAAAGCTTATATTATATATATCTTTAAGAATCTTTTACTACTACTTATAGTTATTATATAGTATACTATTACATATTATAATCTACTCCCTAATAGCTTTATAAAAGTATATAATATTCTAGTTAAATTTGCTTAGTTTCTACTAGCTAAAGCTATAAGTAGTAAATTTAATACTTATTTTAAGCCTCTTATACTTAACTATAAGTACTATCCTCTTACCTACCTAAGTATTTTTATACTACTTTATAGTCTAGTAATTACCTTATAGTAAAGTCTCTTTTATAATAAGAGCAGAGAAGTATAAAAAGTATAAGCTATATAAGGCTATAACTATAATAATTATCTTTAAGAGAGAGAACTTAGTTAAGATAGCTAAGTATAAGTATTTAAAGAGAAAGTAGTAGTAGTTAATAAAAGCCTATAGAAATCTAGCTATATTAGCTAAGATAATAGCAAAATATAGCACCTTTTTAGTTAGGTTAGCTATAGAGAGTTATTAAGTATAGTATTAGATAATTTAGCAGAGAAAAGTTAAAAAGATCTTATTCTCTATCTAAACACTACTTATAAGAAAGGTAGTATTATTAAGTATTATATCTAAGATATTATAGTAAATATAAAGCTTACTAAGCTAGTATCTTATAATAATAGTTAAGATATACTAGTTAAGGCCTTAAGTGCTCTTACCTTAGTTAATAAGATATACTAGATTAAGAGCTAAAAACTTAATTATCTAAAAGTAAAATAAGTACTTTTTAGTAGTATTAAATAAGACCTTAATAAGATTATAGTACTATATATATATAAGGCTTTATTATAGCTCTCTACTATATGCTTTATATATAAGAGTTATATATATAGTATTATAAAGTATAACCTAAGAGTACTTATTCTTTTATAAGTATAGCTTTTAGCCTAGGCTTAGCCTGTTATAGTTATAGCTTTATAACTAGTAGATATTATAAAATATATTAAGATAATACTTTCTTTATAGTAGGCTATTATAAGCAAAAGCACCTAATAAATAAGAGGTATACTATTAGCTAATATTAAGATAGGTATTATTAGGGTTAATATAAGTTTTATTAATTATCTTATCCTACTAGTTCTTCTAGTAATTTGTAATATATTTAAAAATAGGTATAAGATATATAAGCTTAGTATTCTTAGATAATAAGAAGAGATATATACCTTAGTATATAAGAAACTTAGTAGTCTAAGCTTAAATCTAAGTTTATATAGCTTTTAGGTAGATAAGCTATATATTATAGTAAATTATCTTAAAGCAGGCTAAATATCCCCTAAGAACTACTAGAGTAGTTTTACTAACTGCTCTTTTTAGTACTATAATAGAAGTAGTCTTATCTTTATAAATAGCTATTAAATTAGTTAAAGCTACTATATAAGAGTAAAAAATATACTATAATATATTACTATTATTAATAACACCTTATATAGATAAGAGTATAACCTTATTAGTCTAGTATATAAACTACTTAATTAGTAAGTAAGTATATTTAACTAAGTTAGTTAGTTTACCTTAATATAAAGCAGAAAAGAATATTTATATATATATATTAGTAAGCCTAGTAATACACTTAAAGTAGTAGTTAGAAACCTAATAGATAGGCTTTATAGTAGCTAGCTAGCTAAGTAGTAAGCCTATCTATAAGAGGATAATATCTTCTGCTTAGTATATAAGAATACTAAAGTGAATATTATTTATAAGATTAAAAATTACTTATATAGTAAAGTACTACTAGAGAGTAGACTATACTATAGTAAGACTTTAAGAGAAGTAATATAAACTATTAATATTAAATATATAGTTAATTACTATTACTATAGTCTTTAAATTAACTAAGTAGTATAAGTATAAGTAGAGCTATAATAGTAATATATCTAGGTTAAAAGACTTCTTAAATATAGTATAATATATATAACTAATATTCTTAGACTTATTAGTATTTACACTAAGTATCTAGTTATATAAAGTAAGGTTAAGAAGGTCTTTTAGTATATCTAAGACATATAAGAGCTAAGTATCTTAAGTACTACTACTCTTAAGTATATACTAGATATCTACTATAAAATAATACTAATTATATACTCTTATACTATCCTAAGTAATTCTAATCTTATTTTTATATTTATACTTATAGTCTTATATAGAGTAGCTAATAAGCTATTTCTACTTAAAGGTAAGAAGCTTATAAAGTATAGTACTATCTAGCTTAGTATTAGTACTATCTAGAGTGTTTTTTATACTCCTCTAGATAGCTCTTATAAGTATAGTCTATATATTATCTAGCTTTTTATTATTATAAGAAGGGAGGCTATTAAATTATAAGCTAGTTAGTATAAAAGATAAAAGTAAAGCTAGAGTATTATAAATCTAGTATGTTAGTAAGATACTAAGAGAGTTACTACTACTATTTAAATTATCTAATAAGTGCTCTTTTATTATATTAGTACTATATATCTTTAGGTGTTTTCTAATATTCTTTCTTATAGAATTTACTTTCTTATTAAGCTATATCTCCTTTATAAGTATTAGGTGATTATTTTATAATATATATTTAATAAAAGTATTATTACTAAGGCTACTATTTACCTTAGAATTTATATAAGATAAGTAATTAAGATATATATTTTTAGTAATATTTATAAGAGATAGAAGGTATACTTATATAAATACTTTAGTAGTATTTTCTTTATATTAGGAAAGTATAATTATATTAAAAGTAAGTATTAAAAAGTATATTATTACTAGCTTATATATAGCTAGGTTAAGATTAAAATAAATAGGGGAATTAGTTAGGATATTAAGTAGTAAATAAATATAAAGTCTAGTAATATTATTAGTAGTAGGTAAGATATATAAGAGTGTTAGTATTAAATATTTAAACTAAATAAAGTTAGTAAAGGGTTTATATATTATTTATAATATAAGGGTTTATTAATAGTAATAATATATATAATTACACTTTTAGATAATAGCTTACTTTTTAGCTAGAGTTTACTAAATTACTAGTTAGCCTTATTTCTTATATAGTAATACTATTATAGTTACTTATTAGTTAGACTATTATATAATAAAAAAAAAGTTAAAATAAAATACTAAGCTGTATTTTATATAAGATAGATTAGTTATAGTAGGAGAAGAATATATAAGAGTAGCCTTTAAGAATAGTTATTAGAAAATAGATATTAATAATTCTTAATAGTTATTCCTAAAGGCTGTCTTAAAATTATAATAAGAATAAATATAAGATAAGAAGTAAGAATTTTAATATAATAGTATTAAGATATAATCCCTAAGAATACCTATAAGAACTAATATTAACTAAGTTCTAGATAATTATTTATAAAGTTAATATTATATTAATAAGAAATATATATAAATTAAGAAAATAAAGAGAATAAGTACTTAAAAAATCCTAAGAAAATTACTATAAATACTATATATAAAGAAGAATAAGTTTATATTTAAAGTATAATTTTATATTATTAAGAGACTTCTATCTAGCTAAAGTTATATTAGTAGTTAAGTTATAAGGTAATATAGCTAGGTTCTTAAGTGTGGCTAGGTTCTTAAGTATAGCTAGGTTCTTAAGTATAACTAGGTTTTTATATATAGCTAGGTTCTTAAGTGTGGCTAGGTTATTTAGTATAGCTTATTTTTAGTAACCTACTAATTATTATATTTAATTGTTTACTACTAAGCCTTTTAGTAACCTACTAATTATTATATTTAATTGTTTACTACTAAGCCTTTTAGTAACCTACTAATTACCGTATTTAATTGTTTACTACTAAGCCTTTTAGTAACCTACTAATTACCTAATTTAAATTGTTTACTACTAAGCTTTTAAGTATAGCTTACTAATTACCTAAAGTGAATTTTCTACTGCTAAGACTTATATAAGTCCTTAGAAAGTCTTAACCTACTTATATCTTTTTCTCTATAGCTTTAAAACTAAAAGGAAATTAAATATACTAAAAATATCTTTATATATCTATATAAAGAGAAGAATCTAATAAAAATATAAAAGAAATATATATTAAATATAAAATTCTAGCTTTTATCTGTATATTTCTATGTGAAAATACTACTTACTCTTATAATAAAACTATAAATTATTAAAGATTTACTACTAGATATATAATAAATAATTACTAATATTAAAAGTAAGATAAAAACTATAAGAGTATATATATAAGTAGTATAAGTAAGTCTTAAAAATCTTATAAGATAATAAGTTTAAAAAGAGCACCTCTTATTTTAAACTCTCTTAAAAGACTAAAAAAGTTAAATATAAAAAGTATTTATTTTTATAGTTACCTAAGCTTAAAAACAAGCTAGTATAACCTAAAAGCAGTTAAAAAATACTTAGTAAGAAACAGCTTATTAAGAAAGCTAAAAGAACTCTATTAGAGCTAAAATTATTAATCTAAAGTAATATATCTTATACTAAATTATAAGAGAGCTTATAAAAAGTAAAATAGTATTCTTATTATAACTCTTACTATACTTAAAAGAACTAGTTAGAGAATTATAAGCTAATAATTAGTTTTGTTAATAACAGTTAGTAAGAGTATAATAAATAGCTAGTAAGCTAAGTTACTACTTTTATAATTAAAATAAAATCTTATTTTTTAAGAGTAAACTAATAATTCTTATATAAGAGGTATTAAGACTTAAAATCCTATACTAATACTATAATAATCTTAAAGTAAAATATAAAAAAACTATAAAAATATTAAAACTTATTAATAAAAGGTTTTATTAGAATAAGATTAAAAAAGATATAACTAAGTATATAACTAGCTGCTAACTATACTAAGAGGTAAAAACCTTAAGGTATAAGCCTTATAAATATTTATAATTACTCTTAATACTATTATACTTATTTTAAGAAATTAGTATAAACTTTATTATAAGTTTACTAAATAGTATATAAGTAAATAATAAGAAATATAATATAATTCTAGTAATTATATACTATATAATAAAATATATAATATTTATTTCTTATAAAAAGATTATAATAGTAGCCTAATTAGTATAAGTACTTTATAAGCAGGTAAAATATAAGTTTAAAAGTCTTAAAAAGATTATAAATAATAAAAATAAGCTTCTTATAAGCTAATTTTAAAAGGACCTTATAATTAAAAGAGTAACTTATTAATAACTATTTACTATATATTACTTATAAACTAATAGCTAAATAAAAAGAATAAACTAAGCTATTAAGAAATATTTATAAATCTATATAAGAAAGTCTTCTAAAAGATAAGTAGTATAATTACTAAAAGTAGATTTATTTATTTATTTATTTATTTATACTTTATAGACCTAAAAGGTAAATAGTGCTTTTATTTTATATAGATATAGAAAAAACTATAAAATTAGATAAAAACCCATATCTTTTATATAGCAGGCCTAGGTTAAGCCTCTTATACTATTACTATATATAAGTAAATAGTCCTTTTGCTAAGACTAAAGTTATCTTATTTCCTAAAGGGCTAGGAAAAAATTAAAAAGAGGGAAGAGGAAAAAAAGAAAAGAAAAAAGAGGAAAAAGGAAAAAAGAAGTGAAGAAGGGAGAAATAGTTAACTAAATGTTAAGCACCTAGTCTACTATAAGAGTAGAGCAGTTAAGTGTTAAAATTATACTAGCTAAGTGTGTCTAAGTTACTTTACAGTTATAACTAAAAGCTTAGGATTTTAAGTGGGTAAAACTAGCTACTAGTAAGTTAGCTAGCTATTTACTAAAAGTAGAATTTATATATAATAATAGCTAATATAGTAGTATTAGTATATTTTTAATATAAGTCTTATATAAGTACTACCTAAGAGTAGTAAAATATATATTATAATACTTAAAAACTATTATATAAGAAGTAACTAAGTATATTAAAACCTTTTACTAAGTATATAATAAAGCTTATAAGTGCTAAAAATAAGTAATAAAAGCCTAAGCTAAAAACTATAATAAAAAATATCTTAAATAAAAATATTAAGTAAAATAAGTAGTAAGACTATTTATATATAACTTTTAATTTAAATATAAGAAATTAACACTTAAGTTTATTTAAGTTATAATAGCTAAAAAAGTTAGAAAATAAGCTTATTAAGTTTACTTACTAGAATAATACTAAAAAATATATAATATGTTTTTAGTTTTACTTATTAAACTATAAAAAGATATATATAAAATACTTAATAAACACTTAATAACTCTTTTAGAACTTAAAAAAAAAGAGAATAAGTAAAAAGTTAAAAAAATTATTATAAATAAGAAAATAAGAGAAGAAACCTTTTATTTAGTAAAAATAAATAAGATAGCTAGTAAAATATAACACTTAAAAACTTATAATTTACTTAGAAAATATAATAAAAGTAGTATAGTAATATTACTAATAATAAAAGTGTATATATAAGAAATAAAATAATAAGAATCTTTAATAATAGGTAAAAACCTAATAATAACTAGGTGATAAATACTTATCTTTTTTTAACTTAAATATAAACTTAAATAACTAAACTACTAAAACTCTAAATAAAAGCCGCTTAAAACTATAAAAAAAACTAGATTATAAACTAAACTAATAATAAAAATTTAAGCTTAAAAAAAGGTATAATAAACCTAACTATTATAATAAAACTAGACTTTTTTCTTTTTTTTATTATTCTTCTTATTTTACTTTTAGTAAGCTTACTCTTAAAGTTATTTCTCTTTTAAGTGTTACTACTTAGTTATAATATACTTTATCTTAAAACAAGTAAGAGCTTTTCTTTTAAGATTTTAAGTAAGTAGTTAACAGCTATAAAAAGCGTAAAAAGAGGTGTAAAAAAAGGCTAGAAAATAAACTAAACTATAATAAGAAAAATCACTAAATATACTATTATTATATACTAAGCTCTTATTATTATAAGAACAGTTAAAAGCTAGTTAGTTACTATAGTAAAAAGATACTATACTTATAAAAAAAACAAATAGCTTAAAAGTCTTATTATTATAATACTAAATAATAAAAGCTTAAATAGTCTTAGAAAAATTATTAGGAAAAGTATATATAAAACTCTTATTAGATACTCTAATAGTAAGTATATACTTAGTAACTACTAGAGTATAAAAAGCTAATAATAAGAGTTAGAAAATAAAGTTATTATAATAATATAAGAGTGTTATAAATACTAGATAAGCTTATAAAACTAACTAGTTCTTATAGTTAATTAAACTAAATTTAACCTTAGTATATAAAGCTTAAATCTAAGTAAAAGTAACTACTTTTTAGTATATAAATAAATATATATTACTACTTTAAATATTAATACCTATAAGGTTCTTAGTAAACTTAATAAGATTTTACTATATAGTAGTAATAGTATAAATAGTATAAATAATATATTAGTAACTAATAGTAAAAATACTCTCCTTCTTATTATTCTAGTTATAATAAGAAAAATAGTAAAAAAAGTTCTAATACTATTATATTATAAGAACTAACTTAGTAGAAATTTATTATTATAAAATTAGTATAAGTACTTATAGCTTACTAAGCACTTATAATATATACTTAGCTATATTACTTATTTAAGGCTTTATAAATAGTATAGTAAGAAATAAGAAAACTATATATATAAAAATATAAGAAGAAATAGTATTTCTATTAGATATAATAAGAGCAGAAAATACTACTAGAAGGTATTTTAGAAAACTTCTTATCTAAAAAGAGAAAATTAACTTTAGCCTAAGTGTAAAACTCTTTTAATACTATAACTATAGCTTTAAGAATTAATATTAGTATATAAAACTAAATACTTAGTAAGTAGGTAAAGATAATATTAAGAGGGTAAAAACTAATTAAAAGAAAAAAATATAAAGTTAAAAGAAAAAACTAATATATTAACTATAAATAAGAGAGTTCTAAAAAAGGTTATAAAAAAGAGAGAATTCTAAACTTAAAGTAAATAAAAACCTAAAGTAAATATTTAAAATGTAAAATAAGTAGGCTCTTATATAATAGCTTAATAACTACTTATATAACACTTAGATTATAATAAACCTAATAATAAGCTATATTATTTCTATATAGTTAGTAAACTACTATATATATAAGAAAATAATAAACTTCTTATTATAAAAAATAACACTTTAAGATAAGGCTTAAAAGGGGAGAGAGTAATTATAATAGTTAGTACTAATACTATTAATACTTAATATAAGCCTTTAAGGCTTAACTTTAGGGCTTACCTAAATAGTAAGCTAGTAGCCCTTTTAAGAATGCTAAATAAGCACTTATTAAATACTTATTAAGTGAAAGCTTTATAATATACTAATACTTACCTTTATAATCTTTATATTTATACCCTAGTAAGACTAACTCTTATATAAACCTAGAGAGGTAAGCTATAATACTAAGATTATATATCTAAATATTATCTTAAGGCTGTTTATCTTAAGATATTTTTAAACTAAATAGAGTTATTAGAGTTATAATAACTAATTTAAATTATTACTTAAGTTAATATAGTAAAACACTAAATAAGAGATATTAATATATAATAGCTAAGTTTATCCTAAGAGTATAAGATAAGTTTAAAATATAAAAGTGTTTAAACTAGTAGTTTAAGATATTATAGTAAGTAATATAAGTTATAGTCTAGTAATAGTAAAATAGTAAATTTAATATAACTAAGTGTGTTAATAGCTAAAAAGTATAAAACTCTTATCTAATATGTTAAATAAATAAATATATATACTATAATAATTATAGTATTTATATAAGTGATTATAGTAATTATAATACTTAATCACTATAATTAAAGCTTTAATTATAGTAATTATAAAGTTATAGTAATTAGCTTTTATAATAAAAAGAAAAAAGTGAGTATATTATAATTCTGCTAGTTTTAACCACCTAGTCTTAACTTAGCTTATAACACTCTAGTTATTTAGCTAAAGTATAAGTATACTAGACTATTATTAATATCACTACCTATATAATATAGTAAATCCTAGCCTTAACCCTAAAGTAAAATACCTAGCTACACTCTACTATATTATAAAGCAGGTTCTTTCTATATCAGCAAGTCCACTCCGCTTTGTCCCTCTCGATCCAACCACTATCGCTAGTTTTTGTCCATTTTTCACAGAGCTGCCTAGGCAGATAACAACGATAGCATATAGTGCTTAGGGCCCTTCCTTCTGCATAGATAGCGTTACCGAACTCGGTCTCTACTGCCTCAGCACCTCCGTACGCGCATTCACTTAGGTCGTGAAGGACGGCTTCACCCTTGCGTCCGCTGCCGATGCAGTAGCTGCATTTCCGCCACCACCAGTCGATAGTTGCTGCCCATCTCATCACCACAATGTCTCCATCTGACCGAAAGGCATAGCAGCCCCCAGGATTATCATCCGCCCTCAGGTCCATAGCCCGCCAGGATGTTCTCCCGAAACCACGGCAGGTAGGTATCCCTCCCCCACGCCGCAAGCTCCCGCAGCCCAGCAATCACCTGGTATGTCTCCAGGATGCGATGGGTGCTGCCAAACTGCTGTTCCACCCACAGCACCGTCTTGAGGCGTTCGCGCGTCGATAGCACTAGCATCCACTTGTGCCCCTGGACGATAACGCCAGGGAGGAAGGCGAGCCGGGTTAGAGCTTCGTCTACCTGTCGTTCTTGCTCTTGCTGCTGCTGCAGCATCTGCGGCGCAGATGGTGTTGATTCGTCGGGCGTTGACTGCGCCTGCCGCGCTTGCAAGGATAGGAGAACGGCGGAGCGGAGAAAAGACCACTGCGCGGCGTGCCAGATGCCCATCTGCAGCTGCGCCGTATCGAGATCCTTGCCCGACTTCTTGGTTTCGATGCTCAGGACGATGGGAGACAACTGCAGCGGCGCAAAGTCAGTGTGGTTAACAGAAGACGTTGGCGTCTGGCGGCAGAGGGCTTGTTCGGCCTCCATGGCATCGTCATCATCATAAAGGTCGGCGTAGAGGCACATGTCGACCATCTTTGCTTGGGTGGATCGCGGGAGGTATCTAGGGTGCGGACGGGCAGAGGTGCTAGACGACTGTTAGTCGGGATACGGGCAGGGCATCAGCGGAGGCGCATTGCGTTGCGTCCAACACTCACCAGGTTGTAAAGTTGAGGGGCCCGGCTTCGTCCGTCTTTGGGTCTCGAAGAATGGATTCCAGTAGGCGAAAGTGCACCTCCGTATTCCAGGCCGCCTCTTCGTGGCCGAACTCGTGGCACTTCTTGGCCCGCTTGCGAACCACGGCTACAACTTCCGGCGACGGTATCCGACCCGGCAGCGCATCAACTTCGCCAGCCGCCTTGAACGAGAAAGTCCACTCGCGGGGATCGATGGCATCATCCTGCAGTATCCGCTGCCGCTCGTCGTGGGGGAGGATGGCGAGGCCACGGCCGATCTGTCGCAGATTGTTGAGAAGATTGGCCGCTTCCTCCTTGGGCGCTGCATCGAGCGTGCGAAACTCGATGCCTGATTCTTGGATGCGCAAGTTCATGAATTGTTTCTTGGGGGATCCGGAACGAGAGGACGAGGCGCTTGCGCTTGAGGCGGACAATGAGGCTGACGCTGACGCTGAACTACGCCCACTACGGAGCGGAGGGCGCGGCGTCTGGTTTGGGTCGGTCGCGGCGGTGCCTGTAGCGTCGACGATTCGTTGTCGCTTTCGCGTCGGTGTTAGATCCTTCTCCTTCTCCATCTCCGGCAGCGACATCGGGGGACTCGGCTGTTGATGTTGGGCTTTGCGCTTGTTAGGGCGCGATAACGAGGGCGATGACGGCGGTGGGAGGGGGTGGCAATCGTCGTAGGCTTCTGGCAGGGCTTCCGGTAGGGCTTGAAGCCAGCACAAGATGCTCTGGCTCTCGCCGTCAGACATGGCGGCGCATCATTGCGGGTTTAATCAATCAGTGCATGTGATGTTGTTGCTGTATTGTTTGCAGTTTCACGGAAAGATTAGGGAAAGGTGGGGGTGAAACTTATTAGCGCGGCAACATAGTACTTGGCCTACGCCACAGCCAGCGCCCCGGCGCCACAGCTCAACAGCTTAGTAAACAGCACGCCACAATTGGGGCGACTGATGTATGGAATTTATTACGCCCGGAAGGATTTAGCCTCATAGGGCCAGCACGCGAGGCTAATTACGTTTCCAACTCTTTGACCGAGATCTCCCCAAAGCCCCACATTTCTCATCTGCTATTTGTTTGCTCCGTGACTTTGCCTGACAGGCCTGCTTGAAGGCCGACCTTTTCCCTAGCCTTACTCAATCTCATAGGCTTTACCGACACACGTGCTGATACTTTCAAATGAGGGGCGCCCGGCGCCAAATTTAGAAGGCACTCAGAGCGACGGACCGACCTAAAAATTTGGAGATGCCGTCGCGGCAAACTTACATTTCGTCTCGTGGTAAAATCATAGCGACTCATAGGTGCACAGCCGGCTGTGCGTTTAATATCACGTGATTAGCTGCACAGCCAGCTGTGCGAATAAGATCTGTTATATAAGTAAATCAGATATATAGTATTATTAAAAGAGGGTTATTTACTATAAGTTAGCCTCTTAATTTAATAATTAGTAGCTTCTATAGTATTAATTTAACTTTCTCTGCTCTTCTTCTACTATAATAAACCTAATTAATATTTCTTATTACTTCCCTAATAATATTCTCCCTCCTAAAGGCTACTTCTGCTTACAAGAGGAAGTAGCCACTATAATTAACACTTAGGTAGCGCTATAAGGCTATACCTTTATTATTAAAAGCTCTTAGAAGACCCCTAGTAGAAGGACTAGTATTATTTTTAACTGTGACTATAGAGCTAGCTATACCTCTTCTGCCTCTAGGAAATAGTAATAGAAAACTATAATATATTATATAAGATGCCTCTTCTTTATTATAGTAAAAGAAAGCCTATATAGGACTATATAGAGTCTAATATATTATTCTAGGGCTAGCTTTAATTAATATAATTATAAACCAAGCTTTAATAAGATAGTATATCTAATATATTATTAACTAGTATCCTTAGATAAATTAATAGTCTACTAACTTGCTAATATAGGTATTATACTAAAGGAGATTAGATCTTATCTATATATAACCTTAGATATACTTACTATATAGTAAGATATTTATAACTATATTATATAAGGTAAGCAGAAGCTTACTAAAGGCTAAAATAATATATATACTCTTACTAATCAGCTTAAAAGTGATAGCTTCTAAAGTTAAATTCACCTTAATAAGAGCAGTAGAGTTATAGTAGTATTATTTATATATCCACAGTCACTAGAATACCTTAAATTATATCTAGAAGTGCTTATATTAGACTATATATATAAGACTAATAAGTATAAGATACCCCTTCTTAATATAGTTAGTGTTAATACTTATAAGCGATCTTTTTATATTATATTTATATTTCTTAACAATAAGAAAAAAAATAACTTTATCTAGGCTTTTAAGCGGTTATAATATCTGTATAAGCTTTATAAAGTGGCTTTTCTATCTGTAATACTTATAGATTACTATCTTGCTTATATAAATACTATTTCCTCTTTTTCTTACTTTCCTAAGTTAGCCTTAATACTATACCTCTAGCATATTAATAAAGCTATTCTGAGTTATTATATGCTTATATTTACTTAAGATAAAGGCAACTCTTAAGAGTATAAAGAGTGGAAGGTGTTTTATAGTCTATAGTATAAGATTATTACTTTAACAACTAAGAATATCTATAATAAGAGGCTTAAAAAGTTTAAAAAGTAGTATATCTCTACTTATCTTAATAAAGTGGGCTATATTATAAAAACCTAGCTAGATCTTTATAAAAAGAGGTTTATAAAGGTATAGGTTTACTAATATCTACACTTTAAGTAATATATTATATTAAGAGCTAAGAGTATTTATTAGCTTATTAAGAGTTACTTAAAAACCTTATAGGTTAATCTTTTTAAGGCTTAGAGGATTATTAAGCTTGTTCTATTAAACCAGCTTTCTAAACTTAAAGCTAACTAAGCTAGGTAACAGATTAGCACACCTCTTAAGCTATCTAGAGTATTATATAGTAATATCTATAGTTAGGTCTTATATAAGGCCCTGCAGAAGGTTAAGACTTAACAGGAACAACTATTAAAAGATTATCCTTTATATATAGAGGTTTTCACTAAGACTCTTAGTCTACTATATGCTTATACCTTTTAGCCTTTACTAGTGTAAAGTCTACCTCTTTAGCTATATTATTTTTATTTATATTAGCATCTCTAATAATTAGAGACCCTCTAGCTTATTATTAAGCCTTATAAGCAGTTTAATCACCTAGCAGCTACTTTAATATTACTATTAATAAGCATATAATATAAGCCCTCTATATTTAAACATATTAAAAAAGCAGTATAACTAAAGGCACTACTAACATATTTAAGATGTTATAAGCAGGGTTATATAATAAGGTCTAAAGTATACCTCTTATATTATAAGTATCTACTATAAGCTTCTACTTAAATCACTATAATAACATATATAACTACTTGCTTTATAACTTGCTTACTATTCCTATTATCCCCAACTAGATTATCTATAGCATCTGAGATTATAGCCTATATAATAATATATATAATAACATATATAATAACCTATATACTATCCTCTATAATAGCTAGACTAGCAACTATTATAGTACCTGTATTATAAGCTAATAACTCTTATGCTATCTTTTAGTGATATAAAAAAGCATAAGAGGCCTAGTTTACTATATTACCTTAGGGAGCCTTAAAGACTAACTAGTAATACTAGAGGGTAATAAGACTACCTTTATACTATAGTAAAGCAGAATATAACTAGTATCTTAACTTTAAGCAAATAGAGAGTTATTATAAGGCAGAAAGTAGTATTAAAAACTAAACTAAAAAGGAGATAATAAGTTATCTTAATTAGGATAAGACTAAGAATAAGCAGGTTAAACAGAATATAAAAGTAGAGATAGCAGAGCAGCTATTCTTAGGGTAGTAAGATATATAAGATATCTAGGATATAACAGAGAGAGATTTTTAATTACAGGAGAGATAGTATAATAATAAGAACCCCCCCTGCTAAAACATAAACAAGAAATAAGAAATATAATTATAATATATTATTAGAAAGAGAAGAAAAAGAAGAATCTCTAAGTATAAATATAGTAATCTAATAGCTTAATTTAATATAGTTCTAGCTAAGTTCCTATATAAAGTTCTATAGGCTTAATAGTTATATATAAGATAATAAGAGAAGCAGAGATAATAATATAATATTATATTTATTAAACTATTTAATAATATTACTATATTTCTTATTATATCCACTAAATATATCCATCTAAGGTAATATACTAAATATATATCCCTAATCTCTTTATTACCTAGAGATTTTATAGGTTACTAGTTATCCTTACAGTAGCTATTAGCTATATTATGCCTAAGACTATAATACTTATATTATAATATAAAGTATTAAGAGCCTAAAGTTAATTATAAGTCTATATAAGTATTATATCTAAAAGAGGGTACTATTATTAAAGAATATTATTAAAATACCTAATATGCTACTCCCCCCTAATCTAATATCTAAATAGTAGCACCTCTATAGTAATATACTGCCCCTAAGGAGGATATTAAGTGGCTTAAGCTCTTATAAGTGCCTAAGGGTCTATATATAGTACTATAAGAGAGGTTAGATCTATTAGTAAAATAGTAGTAGATCTCTAATACTTAATAAGAAATAAGACTAATAATATATAAGGAAGGCAGCTTAGTAGCTATTCTTATTAGTTATTAGTAATAGGCTATAAAATAAATTAGTTATTATAGTTTACTATTAAAAGCCCTGCTTATATTACTATACTATCTATATAGATTAGAAAGCCCTAAGTATTCTAATACTAGCTTTAGTTATAGTTATATATCTTTATAGTAAAATTTAATAAGAAATAGAAAGCTTCTTCTAAGAGGTAAAGCCCTATTTTATATACTATATAATAGGAGTGATTAATATATATAGTCACAGCTGTAATACTATAATAAGGTGGTGCTATTACAAGGTATTATATGTTCATCACAGTCTTAAGGACTCTAATATATTGCTAAGAGATCAGATAATATATATTAAGTAGCTACCTATACTACAAATCATCCCTCTATTTAATTATATTAAGAAAAGCTATAATATTACACATACATATTATACGCACTAGCATCCAGCTTATATAACAGATCTTATTCGCACAGCCGGCTGTGCGGCTAATCACGTGATATTAAACGCACAGCCGGCTGTGCACCTATAAGTCGCCTAAAATCATTCGGTTCTTATTCAGCCAAGCAGCAGCATATCCGGGACTCTCAAAACCACAATGTTTACTATATGTGCTCTTCCCCCACCAGATTTACCGACAGAGGATGAGCTTGACGGACAGTTAAACAGCGTTTGTTTCACCATACTATATCCTGGAGTTGGCAGTATCTAACATCGGCTTTACTAGCATTAACCCATGTATGCTGAGAAAAACACTGAGTACCCTGGATGCGAACGCCTATTTCCCACAGAATCCGCGATGATGTTACACCTGGAGGCTGCCGCGTAGACTTCTTAACAAGCAGTCAGTTATCAAGCAGTACTGATTACTGATTAATACTGATATTATATCAGTATTAGTAAGCTTCTAATCAATTAATCAGTAATCAGTAACTCACATGACCATCTTATATCCAGCGTCAATATTTATATGGCATACTTGCCTGCTACAAACCTTCAATTTAACTACCACGCGATCTATAGAGATCGCACATACTCGGAACTGCCTGACCGTCGATATTGGCCGTTCTCGTCCCCTGCAATTCCAGCGCCACGCGATCTAACGTTTTTGCCCAGACGAGGAGAAAGAGGAAGAAGAGGAAGAGGCCAATTAAGCATTGGTGTTTCCCGATTTGACCGTCATGGTGGCGGCTGATGTCTGTAGAATACTTATTTACGGGATTCAGCTGTATCTGTCCGTCGTAGTGCTCAAAACGAGCCTAAACACTGGTCTTGGTTCTCTCACCGACCCGACTCTACTGGAACAGGAAAGGGCCAGGTCCGGCAAGTCAAAGGCGACACCGAGCATATGCGCCACCAACACTCTCCAAATAACGACATCTTGAACTCTGCATCCTTTGCTTGGCACCAGGTTCTGAACGCAAACCTCAGCGATTCCCAGTTTGCCAGGGTCGACCAAATAGCCCGGGCAGAGCCGGCACCAAGTGCTGCAAATCGGGCTGCAGTGACAGAGAATTGTCAGGGCTGGGCGATTAGGGTGTTATGGTGCCTGGTCAATAAGGGAAAAGTGGAGGAGAGCGCGGTCACCATGTTGCAAGGCTATATGGACCCTATTAACTGAGATGGGACTGGAAGACCAGAGGGAAGTTTGCGGGGCTGGCCTTTCAATTCACTTGCTTTTCGTTGGCTTCCATCTGCTCCCACAACTGATCTACTTTTTCCTTTGACTGACAAGCAATTAAATTGCTGGCGGCATGCTGATACAGTTGGCGAACTAGACTCGAATAGGGGCAAGGCAGGGAATAAAGTCAGTATATATATCAGATCGTTTCTGGCAAGGTTATTTACAGGCCAATCTCAACAGCTGACTTCTCAATGTCTGCATGCAATCCCTCCTCTATATGCTCGAGGTTAGCTTTGGCGGTCTTATAGCCGACAGTGCCATGCCCATGGCCACACCAGTTTTCGTAGAAGTCAATCCATCTATCAATCATGAGGCCCAGCTGCAGCTCCCGCCATTCGTCGTGTGCGTCAGGGCCAGGACAAAGTCTGCGTCCAGCAGCCACCATTCGATCAGAGCCGCGTGTATCCCGTCTTGAACTTGTGGGAAAAACCCGAAACCAAGGTCTTCTGTTGTCGCATCCAGGTACGAAACGCTTCCAAAGTGAGGGACTCCGTCGCGATCCACCCACGGCGTTGTGACAAGGTCTTCGAATAGCTGATTAGCAATCCAGTCCACGGGTGCTCTTACGCCAAAGCATTTTGCGAAAAGGCCTAGCGCGACTCTGACTTCCCAGCCGTCGTAGGGATGTCGAATATATTTATCGGCCATTGCTTTGCGTAGCAAGGAAAGAGGCGGGAGCCTGCCTTTGTCGCATCTGTACCAGGCGCGTTCGTAATTGATACACCTGTAATTGGTCTGTCGCATCTGATAGGAAGGGTGCATTGTGATATGAATAGAAGCTCTTGATTTCTATCTAGCAGAGGGCTCGTAGCAGCTCCTATATACAAAGATGCCCTTGTTATCCTAGGGGCTGCGATAAGGTCCTTAAGACAGAGAAAGTGACGGTCATCAGACCGGATCCGAGGGATCCGGGTCATTAAGACGGGATTGCTAGGGATCCGGGTCTTTGAGACCGGATCCTAGAAGACCGGTATCAGCGAGCATTTGAGTTCTGTATAAAAAGCAGGAAAAAGCAAATACACCTCAATAGCGGTCTCAACAGCAGATAGATGTGACACTACTAGAGTTCTGAGGTTACAGCATCTGTAGGGACTGTTCTCACTCTCTAGGCTGAGTAGGTCGCGTGCCCGCAGGACCTGACCACATGCTGTATACAACCCGCCCAGAAGCACCTCTTCAAGAGCTACTGTCTCCTTAAGGTATAAGTTGACAGCGTTAAAGCTCCATTCACCGTGTCTAGACAACCCCTTAGTACGGGAGGTACATGCCCGCACAACGAGATCCCGGTAAGCAGTGTTGAGGCTATTATCGGGATGGTTAATAAAGGAGTATCCAGCTTGCAGGTTCCTCATATCATCTTTAACTCGCTAAGTCAACATCAGGTTCGAGCCCAAACATCAGCTTCGCAGTTAATTCTTCCGCCGAGTAGTAAAATGATCTGGCAATTGGCGAAATGCTTCCATCGTCAAGCTAGAGGTGTCCCCAATAGAGACCGACTCCCCATCGTCACTCCAGCTCAGGAGAAAGAAGGGTGGCTAGGTCCGCGCAATAGCACGGCCTAAATCTCGGAGGCTTAGCAACTCTGCAAGCGGTGTCTGCGAACCCATCACCATATACTTTCCACGAATATCGTTCAGTTGTTCAAGCTGTTGTGTGTGTGGTCGTTGCTGGATTCCAAGGGTAAGGTATGGGTAAGAGGCAATACACGCTCTAGAAGAAGCAAACGCTGGAGATAGATAAGACCCGATAGCTGTGGGCAGTATAGCCGAGCTAATAGGAATTAGCGACTATCAGGCGAGAAACCGAGTACACCGCTGAAGTACATAAGCATGGTAGAGCTGGGTTGGCCATCGAAGAATGGTTCCGTGCTTAGTGTGAGGCTGAACTGGAAGAGCAGCTTGAGAAACCCCTCAAATGTAGCTCTGGTGGATTCGCTGCTAGCTTTGAGATCAGGGCTCAGATGAACTTCTCGGCAATCCTCCCCCAATTCACTTGTGTAGCAAGAGTCATCGCTGATTTCTTGGTCATCTTTGAGTTCTTTGTCTTTAAAGTCCTTAAATTTATCCTCGTCGCTTTCAGAGTCGTCTTTAATACTGCTTAGTTGAGCGTTGCTCTAGTCCACAGCCTTAGAGTTCTCTGTTTACAGGCGAAAGCCGGTCTCTATACCAGCTGAAGAATTAAGCGGTATTTGGCTCTTCGCATAGCTAGTTTTACTCGGCCACAATCCTCTAGAGACGTTGATTAGAGCCCATACCTGATGCTCCCAGATATTCTGCAGTTGTCTTAAATGCTTCTTATTAAGCCTTATTTTGGTTTCGGATTCCCGGATCCAGGTGGGCATTTAATAGCCTTAAATAACAAAGGCTATAAATCGTTTCTATAATCTCTAATACCTCTGCCAGCTACTTCTTTCAGCTGGAAGAGTAAATAGGTTCTGGCTGCAAGTTTTAAGCTTAGGACTAGTCGTCTATATTGCCAACTTGTAAAGTAAACTGTAATAACAATATAAATTAAATAATAATAAATCTTTATATCTGTATTTAACATGCTCTTAAATACCTAATTAACTGATAAAATATAGAAATTTCTAGTTGTGGTGTTAAAGACCTAAGCTGTAATTGCCTACTAGAAAAGTAAGAAGAATATTTAACTTGTTATTAAACTGTGATATAGTTTATAGTTAAGAAATAAATAATTATATAAAAGCATAAGAGTTTAAGAGATTTTTATTACACTTACTGATTTGTTACACTTACTAATAATATATATTAATACTAATATATCCTCTAAGGTATATATATCTCTTAGGGCTAGTAAACTAGAGTTGTAAATTAGTAACTAGTAAGCTAGTTAGTAAGCTAGTTAGTAAGCTAGTTAGTAAGCTAGTTTAAATTACTACTATTTAATTAACTACTAGTTAAAATAAGCTAGTTAATTTTTAAACTACTAACTAACTAACTACTAGTTAATTTAGTAACTAACTAACTAACTAATAGAAAAAATCTTAACTAACTAACTAACTACTAACTAATTATAATATAATTTAACTAACTAAAAAGTAAGCTAGTTAAAAAAATTTCCTAACTAACTAAACTACTAACTACTAACTAACTACTAACTAACTACTAACTAACTACTAACTAACTACTAACTAACTACTAACTAGCTAGTTAGTAATAAATATATAATAATTATATTTAAATAGTTTATATTATAAGAATAATATAATAGTTTAGTATTATTTATTAGATAGATAAATAAATATTATAAGAATAATATAAGAATATAAACTTAATATACTTAACTAAGAGTTAAATAAATAGTTAAAAATTAAATATAATACTCTAAATATTCTTTAATATAATAGCTATTTTTATTATATTTTATAAATATTTATAGTAATAAATCTTATTAATAGGAATTAATATAAATTATATCTTATTTAAGCTTAGTATTATAATCTAACTAGATTAAGACTAGTACTTATACTTTTTTTTTTTTAAATCTTATATTAAAGTATAGATTTTATTTTTAGATTTTATTTTATCTTACTAAGCTAAAAATAAGATAAAAAGCTATAAATAGTTATAAATTATTATAAATTATTATAAATTATTATAAATTATTATAAATCAGTCTAGATTATTATAAATCACTAGATTTATATAGATTTAATAGATTTAAGCGGATTTAAGCGGATTTAGTAGATTTAAGCTGGATTTAGTAGATTTAAGCTAGAGTTTAAAGATTTAAATAGATTTTAGTAGACTATAGTAAACCTTAGCAGATTTTAATAGGCCTAAGATGTTTTTTAGATTTTATATATAGAAAGGAAAATAATTTTTAAATTTAATAACTTTTATTTTTATATTAGCTTCTTTTATTAACTAGCTAACTAAAAAATCCTACTTTTTTACTGTTATATTCTTACTTTTTTCTGCTTTTTTAAGTATTACTTCTAGCTATTTTAAGACTCCTAATATTAAGTTTTTAGTCTCTAAACCTAAAACTAATATCTTTAGTACTATAAAAGCTTTAGGTTTTTCTTCTTTTAGCTTACCTAATTATAAGCTTTCTTCCTCTTTTATTTTAAAAGAAGAATCTAATTCTACTAAAAAAGATTCTTCTAAAAAAGATAGTAAAAGAAATAAAGGTTATATCTTTTTAGAAGGCCTTTTTATAAGAGTTAAACTTGCTAAAAAGGCTAGAAAAGAGCTAGAATACTTAGTTTCTTATACAAGGTAAATTTCCTTTTATACTCTAATATTTTCCCTTTTTCTCTATATTTTTATTTTTATTAACTTACTTATAGTTGCCTTTATAAAAAATAGAAAAGATTAAAAGGTTTAAATCTTCTAATTTTACTTAGTATTATAAGGCAAAGTATAAGACTATTACTACTAGTAAAAACCTAGAATCCTTTAAGAAAAGAAGTAAGTTATTTATTCTCTTTTTATTCTATTAAATATTAATAATATAACTAGAAAGAGATACTTTATAACCTAACAATTAAACTTTTTTTGCTATTAGGTATAAAAATAGTAGATCTTTAGCTTTTAACTTTTTTACTAAAGAAGGAGCTTATTTTAAAATGCTTAGTTTTATTATTAAAAATAATCTAGCATTTAAAGTAGCTTCTTCTAAGTCTTTTTAAGAGCTTTTAAACTATTATAATAAGTAAGTTATATTTTATCTATTTTAACTTATTAAATAACTAACTTTTAAAGTGCTAGGCTTACTATTAATAGAGAGAAATTTAAAGTAATCTTATTAGATTATTTTAATACCTTTTTATTTAGTTTAAACTTATTACTAACAGCTAATATATTATCTTTTAAAACTTTTTTCTTAATATTTAATATTTAAACTGCTAGTAATTAAGTCTCTTATTTAGAAATTATTTTATACTTTTTAGATATAAGCTTTAGCTTATAAACTAAGCTTATTAGTATATTATTTATTTATTTATACTTTATAAACCTAAAAGGTAGATAGTACTTTTATTTTATATAAATATAAGAAAAACTATAAAATTAGATAAAAACTTATATTTTTTATATAACAGACCTAAGTTAGGCCTTTTATACTATTACTATATATAAGTAAATAGTTCTTTTATTAAGACTAAAGTTATCTTATTTCCTAGAGAGCTAGGAAAAAATTAAAAAGAGGGAAAGAGAAAAAAGAAAAAGAAAAAAAAAAGAGAAAAAGAAAAAAAGAAGGTAAAAAAAAGAGAAATAGTTAACTAAATATTAAGCACCTAATTTACTATAAGAGTAAAACAGTTAAGTATTAGGATTATACTAGCTAAGTGTTTTTAAGTTACTTTACAGTTATAGCTAAAAGCTTAAGATTTTAAGTGGATTTTAAGTAGGTAAAACTAGCTGTTAGTAAGTTAGCTAGTAGTATAGTTATTAGTAGCTAAAAGCTAGTATAAGCCTAATACTTAATAGCTATTAGCAGCTGTTAACAGCTATATAAATTTTTATTATTTATTATTTAATCTCTTCTTTTAGACTATAATATCTTTCTTTCTTTCTTCTCTTTTTAACACCTTTATAAGTAGCTTTCTTTTAGGCTTTTTATTAAGCTTATATTAGCTTTAAGTCTTAAATATATTACTAATATATATTCTTTTTAAGATTTATTAATATATTTATTTTCTAACTGTATTTAAGCTAATTAATATTTTTCTTACTTACCTAGTTTCTGCTTACTATAGCTCTTAATCTGCCTCTAAAATATATTTTAACACTAAAATCTAAATTCTTATATATATATTACTTTAAGAATAATAACATATTAAGACTATAGTAATAATACTAATATGCTTCTAATAGCTATTAATTTAGAGGTGTATAAACTTAACTAAAGTTAATATAACTCTCTTATAGAAATTAGCTAGTATATACTAAGTAAAAATAATAAACCTACTATAAAACTAAGTAAAACACTAGTAGATAACCTAGAAAATAAAGCATATAATACTATTACTAAAATCATTCTTATTATATCTCTTAAATAAGTTTAGTATATTATCTAAACTTATATATCTATATATAAAGTGTAAGCTTATATCTTATATAAGAAGAATATAATATATAACTATAAAATAGCTCTTAAGAACTAAATCACTATAAATATTATTATAGCTCTTACTTTTATTATTAATATAGCTTTTACTATACTCTTAGATTATAAGAAAGGCTAACCCTCTTATATATTAATTATAGTATAAAACCTAATACCTCTAAACTAAGAAAACATAAAGTAAATAACCTAAAGCTATATTAAATATAAAGTTATAATCTAAATAAGAAATACACCTTCTAATATTAACAGCTAAACCCTAAAAGATACTATTAAGATAGTAAACTAGGCTTATAATAACTCTAGTGTTATTATAGTAAGAAAGCTACTAAGTGGTAATACTATTCTTATATTTTATATAGTAGATAAGATATAAGCTGTTTATACTAAAGATTAGGTTATTAAAGCTTTTAGTAATAGTATAGCTCTCTCTCTTCTAATATTTATAATAATAGTAAAGAGAATCTAACTTATATCTATCTTAAATAATACTAATAAGCTTATTAAAAAAATTAATAAATCTAATTAACTAAAAATCCTTTAAGTTAAAAAGTAAAAAACTAGCTAACTTAGTCTTAAAGTAAAAATAAACCTTATCTTATATATTAGCTTTATTAAAAAGACTAACTACTTATATAATAATAGCCTACTACTTAATATATAACTATATAACTATAAGCCTTTTAATAAGAAGCTTTAACCTACTTAATACTATAACTGCTTTAAGTTTAAATACTTAGCCTAAAACTATAAATTAGCTTTAACTTATAGATATTATAAAGATACTATATATACTAATAAAAAAGAATACCTAACTAAATATAAAAAAATCCCTCTAAACTATATCTTTTATAAGAGTAAACACCTAGCTTAAAGCTATAACTATCTTATTATAGCCTTATACTAAGCCTAAGCTAAGAAAGAATACTTAGATAAACCTTTTTACTTTTAAGAATATATAGTAACTAAACCTCTAACTTAGGGGCTCTTACTCTTACTACTCTTACTATTAGCCTAGCTTATTTAGTTTTTTATAAGAGTTAAAATAGTATACTTAACTTTTAATAGAAAGTCCTAGCTGTAAGGCTAAAAAGATTAAATAATTTAAGTAAGCTGTGTTACTTAATTATACTATATAACAGATTATAAGAGAGCTTTTAGCAAGCTATACTCTTATAATTATCCCCTCCTCTTAATAGCACATTTTAGGCTATTAGCTTATTAGTAAGTATAGTATAGCCTTTTTTACTTTAGGTGTAAGCAGCCTTTTTTATACTGTTATAAAAAGTTAGCTCTTATAAGGTTAGAAATATAGTAATCTTATCACACTTATATATATATATATATATTAAAGAGTAGCTTAGCTTTTAGGCTTAAGATAACTACTACTATTAACTCTTAAGGCTTTAGTTATAGTAGGTAACTATATATATTTATTCTTATAAGCTTAGCACTTATTATAGTTATAAGGTTTAGTAGGGATTTAAACTTATAACCTTTTATATAGTACTAAACCTAATATATACTTAAATAATTATAAGAGTTAAAATAGTATACCTAACCTTTAATAAAAAGTTCTAACTATAAGGCTAAAAAGATTAAATAATTTAAGTAAGCTATATTACTTAATTATACTATATAACAGATTATAAGAAAGCTTTTAGTAAGCTGTACCTTTATATTCTTATTAAGAAAACCTAAAAGGCCTTTTAGCTTAATAAACAGATTATATATAGTATTTACTAGCCTAGCCCTAATATAAGCCTAAGCTGCTTATATATTATCCCCTCTTTTAATAATTATCTTAGTCTTATTACTATTATTATCCCCCTCTTAGACTACTAATTAATACTAGTATTATATTAGAATACTAATTATTAAGCTACCCTAACTTATATTATACTATAAGCTTATAGTAAATATAATATAATTATACTTTTTAAGCTAAATAAGAACCTTAAGATAAGAGCTCTAGCCTGCTTAAGATATTATAACTACTATATAATCTACTATAATAAGTATATAATAGTCTATATAAATAAATAGTATAAGCCTAAGTTATAAATATTATAAGTAAAAGAAGACTAGGTTAGTATTACTTTTATAAAAACCTAATATTAAATTATTATCTTATATAATCCTTTAAATAGTAAAAGTAACTTACTTATATTATAAGCTTTTACTAGTACTACTCTAAATAATTATATACTTCTTATAAGTAACTTTAACTTTTACTATCTGTTTTAAAACTATTATAGCTACTTAAACTAAGATAGTAATAGTCTTATAGAGAAGGTGTTATAACTTTATATTAGCTTTCTTACTTCTTATAGAATAGTTATTAGGTTAGCTTAAAGCTACTAAAATAGCATTTTAGACCTTACTTAAGCTACTAAAACTATTAATACCTCTTATATAAAAACTAACTATAACTTAAAAGAGTCTAATTATATCTCTTAGTATATTTATATTATAAATACTTATAAAGAAATAGCTTTTAAGCTAGACTTTAGATTTAACTAGAAGAAAACCTACTAGTAAAAAGCAGCTAATAAGATAGTAGTTTATTTTTATTATATATCTAGTAGTATAATAACTATCTTAAAAGCCTTAAATATAAAAGTTAAATAGCTTCTTAAGTAACTTATTATAATTATAAAATATATAATCTTAAAGTAAAAAAACCTTAAATCTTACTATAACTCTTAGTAAAATAGTAAAATAGTTAAAATAACTTTTAAACTTAAGTAAGTATACTATATAGCTTAATAAACTAGCTACTTAACAGACTAGTATATATACTTTAAGGTATATATAGTATAAGATTAGTATATATAGAATATATAATATACCTTTTAAAAGAAACTTCTAATTAAGCTCTTATAGTATAATATAATATAATTCTAAAATATAAAAAGATAAGCTAAACTATATAGTAAAACTATTATAACTTCTTTATAGCTTTTACCTCTTATTTGCTAAGACTAACCTAAACTAGTAACACTTTATATAAATAAAGCTAAGATCTTAATAAGAAAATTCTTTCTTAAATCTTAAGTAGATAATTTTAATCTTCTCTCTTTTTTACCCTTTAAGATACTTAAACTTAAGTTAGGCTATATATGCCTAATAATAAACCCTAAAGAGGTCTAAAAAGTTTTATACTAAATTAAGTTATAAAAGGCTCTAAAAGAGGATAAAATCTTTATAAGATTTCTTAAAGTATATAATAACCTACTTATTTTTATAATTACTAAAATAGTAAATATAAGCTTTA